>JACEIK010000051.1:541869-558834 GCA_018107945.1 Datura stramonium
AAATCTTTGTCCAAGGATTAAAAAGATATATTCAAGACTTAAAATATTCGGTCAAAATTTTATGTATGAAATCGATATGAAATGTGTATATCTCCCACAAAGCTTAAAATTTGACTTAATATTTTATGTAAGAAAACTGTATGAAATTTGTATGAAATATATATATATATTACTTAAGACTTAAAAATCTCGCTCAAAAATTTGTGGATGAAATTGGTATGAAATGTATATTTAACTAGATAAATTTTGTATAAAGTTCAAGTTAGGTTTTTAAAAATTTAATACAACTACAACAATGTTATATACAATTTTCCTAAAAATTTAATACAACAATATTATTACACCCCATGAAATGGTAACGGTTAGTAGGCGCACGCATGGGTTGTGACGAGTAAAGAGAGTTTGACGCGTGTGGGAAGAGCCTCGGAAGAAGAATCGGACGAGGCCAGGCCGCGAGGAGCTAGCGCGATTGTGACTCTATTGTGAGATTGTGAGATTACTCAGGTCAAATTCCTACCCTTTTCCTTGGTTACTTCAGCTTTTCCGGCTTTCATTCAGTTACTATTTTACTGCCTTACATATTCGGTACATATTGTACTGATGCTCATCTTTGGGGCGCTGCATTACTTGCCTGCAGGTACGGTTAGACGTGATCCAAGACCTTCCTAGCTGTCAGTCGGAGTCGATAGCACAGTCAACTCCTTTCCTCCGAGTTGATAGTTAGAGAAAGAAGGTTTATTCTTTTGTTGTACAGTTTATAGGTAGGTCGGGGCCCTTTCCAGATCATTATTCTACTCCTAGAGGCTTGCAGGCTACAGATTCTCAGTTTTTGGTTTTGTTGTTAGTCGTGTGGGGCCCATGTATGTTTTATTTTGCATGATGTCCATGTAGGAGTAATTTAGATTTCAGTTAACAGCCTTGTCGGCTACAACATGGTTATGGTTGCCTGTTTCCATTCAGTTATAACTAGAAAACATGGTGGTTTTGTCACCCTTTATTGCATGTTGTTGATTAGCTTTTTTTCTTATTACAGGGGCCTACGTGGCCTTGTCGGCCTGAAACTGTATTTATAGCTGAGATATAGCTCGTCGTTTTCTTGAATTGAGATTGCTAGCAAGCGCCAAAGGTGCCTATGCCTAGCTAGGTCAATCCAGGTCCCAGGTTGGCGTTAGGTGCCAGTCATGCCTCCCAAGGTGGGGCGGGAAAAAACTTGGTATCATAGCAGGTCGTATCCCAGGGAGTCTGCAAGTCGTGTCAAGTAGAGTCCCGTCTATCGATATGTTGTTCACCACATTCTATAGACAGGAGGCTACGAGGCATAATAGTGTAGTTACTCTTCTTTCTCCTCCAGTCGTGCTATAGAGTTGTGTTGTATAGGGTAACTATCTAAGCTTACGTTATTCTACTTATTTATAGAGAAATGTATGACGCACAATAGACTGCGACTGGTCGAGAGTTGGATGTTATGGAAGGAGAGGGCACTAGTAGGGGGCCCACTCAGAGTTAGCCCGATCTGAGGGCGACAGGGGGACATCAACTCGATCTCCCCAGCACTTACCGCCGCATCAGGAGCCCTCTAGGGCAGTAGATATGCTAGTACCACCCCTAGCCATTCCTGTGCCATCGGATCAGGAGCTCAGGGGTGCATTATATATGTTGGTCTAGATGATGGCTGCCCAGCGTCAGCCTCAGCTAGTAGTACCAGCTGATGTTGATCCCACTGAGGGGCCCGGGAGTTCGAGAGTCTGTGAGTTCCTTGCTTTGAGCCCCCCCACAGTTTATAGGGACAGACCGTAGAGAGGACCCCCAGAACTTCATAGATCAGCTACAGTGGATATTCCGGGTCATGCATGCCTCGTCCACAGAATCAGTTGAGTTAGCAGTATTTCGATTGTGAGAGGTAGTAGTTTTTTGGTACGAGAGTTGGGAAAGATCCCGAGGTAGAGATGTACCCCCCATCTATGTGGCCTAGCTTCTCTGAAGCTTTCATAGACCACTATTTGCCCCGAGAGGTCCAGCAGGCCAGAGTGGAGCAGTTCATACATCAGGAGTAGGGCAGAATGAGTGTCAGAGAATATGCATTGAGGTTTGATTCCTTAGCCAGATATGCGCCCTTGTTTGTTGACACTATGCTAGCTAGGGTACACCAGTTTATTATAGGACTTGTGCCAGAATATGTGGAAGCTTGTATCATCGCCACACTATAGGAGGATATCTTACGTATTTAGGACTTTGCTCAGAATATAGAGGAACTCAGACAGTGCCAGACGCGATTGATAGGGCAGGTCAGGAGAAGCGTCAGAGGGCTAGCCCTGCAGACTTTCAGGGTGGGCCCAGGCCTCGTTTATCAGGTAGGCCACCTAGGCCCCCATTCTAGCGGCAGCAGGGCAGCAGATCAGATCGCCGTGGACAGTCAGGTCTAGGTGAAAATTCACGAGCATCAGGCCCAAAGTAGCAGAGGGGACCAGATTAGGTGGGACCAGTGGTACCGCGTTGCAACACCTTTCATAGGCCACATCTGGGGAGGTGCATGTACGGTTCCACCGCCTATTATTCCTGTAAACAGGAGGGACACATAATGAGGGATTGTCAGAATAGACACCAGGGCAGTCGGGACCAGCAGAATAGATCCTCAACAGGTTCATATGCCTCAACACCTTCTGCAGGGCACAGGCCCTCAACTCCAGCAAGCAGAGGATCACACTTATGCACTACTGGGATGACAGGAGTCAAAGTCGTCGCCAGATGTTGTAATAGGTATGCTAGATGTTTGCTCTCATCCAGTTTATGCGTTTATAGATCCGAGATACACTTTGTCATATGTTACTCTATTAGTGGCTCGAAAGTTTCATATAGTGCCAGAATTGCTTCAGCGATCCTTCTTGATGTCTACATCCGTTGGTGACTCTATTATTGCTAGAAGAATTTACCGGGATTGTACAGTAGAGGTTATCAGTCGCCAGACCTTAGAAATGATTGACTTTGATGTACTTATGGGTATGGATTGGCTGACATCATGTTACGCCACGGTAAAGTGCTGGACCAGAAGTGTCCTATTTCACTTTCCATGGGAGGTAGTGCCATAGTGGAGAGGTAATGCAGCCACGCCAAAGGGTAGATTTATATCCTATCTTCGAGCGAAAAGTTGATAGAAAAGGGTTGTATATACCATATTGTTAGGGTTCGGGATATGCAAGCAGAATCCCTGACTCTCCAGTCCATCTCAGTGGTTAATGAGTTTCCAGATGTATTCCCAGACGAACTTCCTGGTATTCCTCTAGAGCGGGAAATAGATTTTTCCATAGACTTGCTACCAGATACTCATCATATACCTATCCCTCCGTATCGAATGGCTCCTGAGGAATTGAAAGAATTGAAAGAACAGTTGAAAGATTTGTTAGATAAGGGTTTTATCAGGTTGAGTACTTCACCGTGGGGTGCGCCAATTCTGTTTGTAAGAAAGAAAGATGGTTCTTTACGTATGTGTATAGATTATTGACAATTGAATAAAGTTATCATTATAAATAAATACCCTCTTCCAAGGATAAATGATCTATTTGACCAGCTGCAAGGAGAAAAATATTTCTCCAAAATTGATCTAAGGTCCGAGTAACACTAGGTTCGAGTTCGGGAGAAGGACATCCCGAAGACAGCTTTCAGGACCAGGTATGGTCATTTCGAGTTTCTAGTTATGTCCTTCGGGTTGACAAATGCACCAGCAGTGTTCATGGACCTAATGAACAGTATCTTCAGGCCATACTTAGATCTGTTATTGATAGTATTCATTGACGATATTCTGGTATACTCCCGCTCAAAAGCGGAACACAGACTCATTTGCGCATATTACTTCAAATTCTCAGAGACCGTCAGCTATATGCAAAGTTTTCTAAATGTGAGTTCTGGTTGAATTCTTTAGATTTCTTGGGACACATTGTATCTGATGCTGGTATTTAGGTTGATTCACAGAAAATTGAGGTAGTAAAGACATTTCCTAGACCTACAACTCCAACGGAGGTTTGCAGTTTCCTGGGTTTAGCCGGGTATTACAGAGGGTTTGTGGAAGGATTTTCTACCCTGTCAATGCCTTTGACCAAATTGACTCAGAAAGCAGCCAAGTTCCATTGGATCGAGGCCTTTGAGCAGAGTTTCCAGGAATTGAAAAAAAGATTGACGACGACACCAGTGTTAGCTTTGCCAGAAGGATCAGAGGGTTATGTTGTATATTGCGACACTTCGGGCATTGGGTTAGGGTGTGTTTTGATGCAACACGGAAAGGTAATTGCATATGCTTCAAGGCAATTAAGGAAACATGAAAAGAACTATCCCATCCATGATTTGGAGTTAGCTGCGGTGGTTCAGGACTTAAAAACATGGAGGCATTACTTGTATGGTGTGCATATGGACATTTTTACTGATCATAAAAGCATCTTGTACATTTTCACTCAGAAAGAGCTAAATTTGCGGCAGCGCCGTTGGCTAGAATTGTTAAAAGACTATGATGTGAACATCTTGTATCATGTAGGGAAGACTAACGTCATAACTAACACCCTTAGCCACAGATCCATGGGCATTTTAGCACATCTGAGACCAAAGCAGCGGGAAATGGCTCGAGAATTGCACCAGCTAGCCAGTTTAGTAGTTTGGGTAGTAGATTCAGAGGATAATGGGGCTATAATTCAGAATACAACAGTATCATCCCTGGTTGTAAAGGTAAAAGAATGGCAGTACAAAGACCCTAGTCTAGTACGGTTTAGAGATAAGGTTCGGCAGGGTGAAATATCAGCTTTTGAGTTAACTAAAGATGAGGTTTTGAGATATAGAGGTCTCCTCTACGTTCTAGATTTAGCAGGGTTTGCCAGCAGATTATGATAGAGGTGAATTATTCTTGTTACTCTCTTCATCCAGGTTCGACAAAGATGTACCACGACATAAAAGAGATATACTAGTGGCCTGGAATGAAAAGAGGTGTAGCCGAATTCGTAGCGCAGTGTCCTAATTGTCAGCAGGTAAAGGCTGAACATTAGAAACCTAGACGACTAACTCAGGAGATGGATATACCTATGTGGAAGTGGGAGGCAGTTAATATGGATTTTGTAATAGGACTACCCCGTACCAAACGCAAATTTGACTCTATCTGGGTTATTATTGACAGGTTGATAAAATCAACTCACTTTTTGCCAGTCTGGACTATATTTTCAGCCAAAGATTATGCCAAATTATATAGTAAAGAGATAGTCCGACTGCATGGTGTCCCAGCATCTATCATTTCTGACAGAGGGGCACAGTTTACAACTATATTTTGGCAATCATTTCAGAAAGGTAGGTTAATTTGAGTATCGCCTTTCATCCACAGACAAACGGCCAGGCAGAGCGCACCATTTAGATGCTCAAGGATATGTTACGGCGTGTGTGCTAGATTCTAGAAGAGGTTAGGACGAGCACTTACCCCTTACTGAATTTGCATACAATAACATTTATCATTCTGCAATTCAGATGGCGCCTTATGAGGCATTATATGGGCGGAAAAGTAGATCCCCAATCGGATGGTTTGAGGTAGGAGAGGCAGGGTTAGTCGAACCTAATATGATTCACCAGTCAGAAGAGAAAGTAAAACTCATCAGGGAGTAGTTACTAACAACCCAGAGTCGTTAGAAGTCATACTCCGATGTGCGGCGTAGAGACTTGGAATTTAATGTTGATGATTGGGTTTTCCTTAAAGTTTCACCAATGGAGGGCGTGATGAGATTTGGAAAGAAGGGAAAGCTTAGCCCTAGGTTCATTGGGTCGTATTGGATCCTTCGAAGGATACGCCGAGTGGCATATGAGTTAGAGTTGCCTCCAGAGCTAGAATCTATTCACCCAGTCTTTCACGTGTCTATGTTGTTAAAGTGTATAGGGGACTCGTCTCGGGTTGTTCCAGTTGAGGATGTTCAAGTTACTAAACAGTTAGCTTATGAAGAAGTCCCAGTTGCTATACCAGATCGGCAGGTTTGTAGGTTAAGGACTAAAGATGTAGCCTCCATTAAAGTCTTGTGGAGGAACAGAAATATAGAAGAGATGACTTGGGAAGCTGAGGACGACATGAAATCTAGATATCCTCACTTGTTCCAAGATTAACCCAAATTATGCGATTAAGGTGAAGTCGTTGTTCATTTGATATTTTACTGCTTATATTATTAGTATTGTTTATTTTGTTACGTCTTTGTTATGGAATAGCTATTTATAGTGTCCTGTAAGACGCCTATGTTGGGTTCTTTCTGCGTTTTAGGTTCCTGGATAGTTCATAATACAAAGGAGACTCTGCCGAAATTTTTCTAAATATTAGTTAAGAGAGTCAACTCCTTTAAGCCTAAAGATGACATTCGAGGACGAATGTTCCTAGGGGGGATGTTACACCCCATGAAATGGTAACGGTTAATAGGCGTACACATGGGTTGTGATGAGTAAAGAGAGTTTGACGCGTGTAGGAAGAACCTCGAAAGTAGGGTCGGGCGAGGCCAGGCCGCGAGGGGCCAGTGCGACACGCCAGCCTGCCGGTGCTTTGGGCACCGCGGTGCGCCAGGAGGTCCAGCGCGGAACCCTCCCTAGCGCCTTGGCCGGCGCGAGGCGCCCTTGTGCCAGCGCCCATGTTTATATATAAGGCATCCTAGTTCAATTTGCATCATTTGCATAATATATCCCTTGGTCAGAGAAGAGGAAAAACACAATTTTCATCAAATTTTCATCAAATTACGCTATTAAACGCCATTCAAACGCATATTAATTAAGGGTAATAGGTCCTAGGCCTACGGGAAGCATTCCTATAGAGTTATTTCTTGAAAATTTTCTCAGAATACCCGAACCCCATTGAGTAAAGGTTGTCAGAATTACTCCAAATTGGATCCTAAATAGTCACAGGCATTAGGTAAGCATTTTCCCTTCTGAACTCCTGAGAATTGGCGGGTTTTAGGTATAATTAATCAAAGTTAAAGTTATAGTTAATTATATTAAAAGATATTATTAATTTCCAATTGTTAGTATTGAAATAGCCTCGTTTTCTCAGTGTGAGGGATGCAAATTGGTGAAATTACTAACTTCAGGTTGTAAGTGTTCAAGCGCCTAGAAATCATCGAATAAGGTATATTAAGGCTATCCTTTTCAGTAAGTTACGTTCGTCGTAAAGTTAGTACGACCTGGTTATCTGTAGTACTCTAGAATAAGCCTATTTTGGTCAACTACTATACATAGAATTGAGACGACAACGATGACATAGTAACCTTCGTAAGAGTTAACCCTAGTTAGCTTAGTCTCGGCATACGATGTTTGGGTTGTTGGATGTTTAGTTGCCTATAGGGCTATGCTCGTAGGAGCAATATGATGTCCGTAGGGACCATATTGAGGCCGTGAGGGCTGTATTGAGTTGCCCGAATGCTCGCAGGAGAAATGTATGTCTGTAGGGACCATATTGAGGTCAGGAGGGCCGTATTGAGATACCCTATATGCTCGTAGGAGAAGAATGATGTCCAAAGGGACTAGAGTGAGGTCGCTAGGGCCGTATTAAGGTATAGTTACCTCCAGACCCCTCTACGCTGCAGTGGCACCATGATCCTCAGACGAGCAAAGGCTCGGGGTCTAGTTACAGGAGCCCAGACGGATCATACACAGACATAGCTATAGGAGCCTATTAGGCTTGGATACAGCTTCAGAGGATGAGCATTCCTGAGTTACAGTATGCTTATGAACCTTTAGTGGCCAAATAGGAGGAGTGTGTATTGTTTGTACTTGCTGGGGCTTATGGGGTCCCATGTAGGTTATTCTGTATTGTTTGTCCTTTCAGGCTTATGGGGTCCCGGTTAGGTTCTTGTTTGTATGTTACTTGTTAGTTATGTTTTTCAGATTGTGAGATTACTCAGGTCAAATTCCTGCCCTTTTCCTTGGTTACTTCAGCTTTTCCAGCTTTCATTCAGTTACTATTTTACTACCTTACATATTCGGTACATATTATACTGACGCCCATCTTTGGGGCGCTGTATTACTTTTCTGTAGGTATGGTTAGACGTGATCCAGGACCTTCTTAGCTTCCAGTCAGAGTCGATAGGATAGTCAGCTCCTTTTCCTCCTGAGTTGATAGTTAGAGAAGATTTGTTCTTTTGTTGTACAGTTTATAGGTAGGTCGGGGCACTGTTCCGGCCATTATTCCACTCCTAGAGGCTTGCAGACTATAGATTTCAATTGTTGGTTTTGTTGTTGGCCGTGTGGGGCCCATGTAGTGTTTTATTTTGCGTGATGGTCGTGTGGGGCCTAGTTTAGCTTTCAGTTAACAGCCTTGTCGGCTACGTCATGGTTATGGTTGCCTGTTTCCATTTAGTTATAACTAGACAACATGGTGGTCTTGTCGACCTACATAAGATTCCTTTTTTTCATGTTGTTGGTTAGTTGTTTACTTGTTATAGGGGACTACATGGCCTTATTGGCCTGAAACTGTATTTACAACCGAGATATAGCTTGTTGTTTTCTTGAATTGAGATTGCTGGCAAGCACTAGAGGTGCCTATGCCTAGCAAGGTCGGTCCAGGGCTCAGGTTGGCATTAGGTGTCAGTCATGCCTCCTAAGGTGGGGCATGACAAATATACAATGCATAAAAAACAAAATTCATACAATTTAAAATCTTACTTTAAAATTTTAAGGAAAAATCACGCTTTTAATATAGTTTAGACATTACTTTTCTTATTTTCATCTTCTTCTCATCTCGTCTTTGTAGTAATAATAATAACAAACTCCAATCCTACTGTTATATCCCATAAGTTTCTATCGTAAAAGTCGGCGTATTCGTACGTTAGTCAAAAGTTTTAGAGTACGATGTGTACGAAAAAGGGCCCGGGGAAAGGTCGAAAGAGCGTGGAACCGAGGTAGCGAGGGAGAAGGCCGGACAGGCTGCCACAAGGGGCAACGTGTCACGGACCTCTCCCTGCGCGTTGGGCGCCATGATATGGACCTAAATTGACACGTTGGGGTCCGTGACATTGACCCCATGTCCACCGCCCAAGTCTTATATATATTATATTGTATCCTTTAATGTTATATCATATAAGAGAAGCCTCATCCAGGGAGTGAAGGGTGCGACATTTTAAAGTTATTTTCCTTCGATTACATTGCTAAACAATGTCCAAATTCAACTTAACTTCAGGTATTTCGTTCTAAGCCTACAGGGAGCATTACTACGAAGTTATTTTCTTGAAATTTTCCTGACAAATCGTAACCCCACAGAGTAGAAATTATTAGAATTGCTCCAAATTTATTCCTATACAGTCACAGGCTTCAAGTAATAATTTCTCCCTTCTAAACTCTCAGGAAATTATACGTTTTTGGCTGTATTTCATTAAGTTGAAGTATAGTTAATATTAGTATTATAGGTTATCATTTCTGCCAAATTTAGCTGAAACTAGTTTCATTCTTCCAGTAATACAATTGAAGTTGGAAAGGGCTATTGAATACGAATTGAAATTCACCAGTTAATCAGAAATCGGCGATTGAGGTATGTAAAAGCGAATTTCTTTGGCAAGTTAGTTTCTTTAGTATTGTAATACAATTTGAATCCCAGTAAGAGATCCAGAAGTATATCTATCTATTGTGATTAGCTATTGCTATTAGTTGAATCCAGTACTTATGTTTAGTTTGGGGTTGTCTTTGCCCTATATAGCCTTCCATAACCAACCCCAGGGTTACTAGCTGTGCGACGCCCGCCAGGGGCTAGATGAAGTCGCTCCAAGGAGTGGTATGCTGTCCGCGAGGGACAAAGATGGGGTCCGAGGGCCTCATACAGTCCATTCCATGGCTAGAATATTATATGTCATATCGGCACCACACCCCCGTCGAGACTGGTGCCCAGGGTGCAGATATCAGGATTCCACTAGACTCAAACACAGCTACAGTTCAGGGGCTGAGCGGGCTCAGTTGTAGACTCAGGGGACTGGTAGGATGGCTATAGTTATTAGATGACTCAGTGTGACCTTGTTAGGGATATATAGATTGAAGTGTACTCGCCTGGGCTTATGGGGGCCCCAGGTGGGTTATTCTGTGCTGGTTGTACCTTCCGGCTTATGGGGGCCAGGTAAGGTTCTTGTTTGCATTAGTACTGATAGATTAGACAGTAGGAAGTTCAGCTATTTAGGTAGTATTTCTATTCTTTTCGTCCAGTTACTTTCAGTTTCCTTTTAGTTTATTCAGTCATTTACATCTACTGCCTTACATATTTGGTACAAATTGTAGTGACACCCTTCTTGGGGCGCTGCATTACTTGCCTGCAGGTGCGGATAGATGTGGATCATAACCTTCCTAGAAGATAGCCAGGATTAGCAGTGCAATCGGCTCCTTTCCTCCAGAGCTAACAGTTAGAAGGTTTACTCTTTTGATTGTACAGCTTATGGGTAGGTCGGGACCCTGTCTTGACCATTATATCACTCCCAGAGGCTTGCAAATTATTTTATATTTCCTGTGGTTAGTTGTTGTTGGTCGTGCTGGGGCCTGTGTATGCTTTATTTTATGTGTTGGCCATGTGGGGCCTTGTTTAGCTATTAGTTAGCGGCCTTGTCGGTCATAGCTTAGTTTAGTGCTGGATTTACTTTACAGTTATAACTAGACATCATGGTGGTCGTGTCGGCCCGCATAGGATTCCATGCTATTACCTGTTTCTGGTTAGTTGTTTTCTTTTATAGGTGACTATAAGGCCTTATCGGCCGGGGGATGTGTTTACAGCTGAGATATAGCCCATTATTTTCTTGAATTGGGTTGCAGGCTTGCACCAAATGTGCATAGGCCTAGCCAGGTCAGTCAGATTCCAGTGTGGCACTAGGTGCTAGTCATGCCTCCTAAGATGGGGCGTGACAAACTTGGTATCAAAGCAGGTAGTATCCCAGGGAGTTTGCAAGCCGTGCTAAGTAGAGTCTTGTCTATGGATATGTTATGCACCACATTCTATAGACAAGAGGCTGCGAGGCATGATAGAATGGTTTCACTTCTTTCTCTTCCAGTCGTGCTATAGAGCTGTACAGTATAGGATTGAGTCCCTAAGCTTACCATATTCTGCTTGTCTACAAAGAAATGTTGTACATACGAAAGACCAATGACTGGCAGGAACTTGGACGTCGCAGCAGGAGAGGGAACCAGTCGGGTGTCCCAGTCAAAGTCATCCCGGTCTGAGGGCGACATGGAGACTCCATCTCGGTCTCCCAGAAGTATTTGCCTCGTCAGGAGCCACCCAAAATGGCAGATGAGTCGGCACCACCACCAGTTGTCTCTATATCGATGCCATCAGATTAGGAGGTTAGGAGTGCTATTTTTATAATAGCTCAGATGATGGCTGCACAACGTCAACCAGTGGTACCCGTAGTTGCATAATCTTTGGAAGGACCTGGTAGTTTGAGGGTCCGAGAGTTTCTCGCACTGAGTACCCCGCAGTTCATAGAGACGGACTAAGATGAGGACCCTCAAGAACTTTTGGACCAACTGCAGTGGATCTTCAGGGTAATGCATGCCATACCTGCAGAGTCGGTTGAGTTAGCGGTATTTCAATTTGCGGGACATAGTAGTATTATGGTACGAGAGTTGGGAGAGGTCCCAAGGTAGAGATGTTCCCCCTCCGACTTGGTCCAGTTTTTCAGAGGCCTTCTTGGACCATTATTTGCTGCGAGAAATCCGACAGGCCCGAGTAGATCAATTTCTGCATTTGGAGCAGGGTTCGATGAGTGTTCGGGCTATGAGATTTGACTCCTTGGCTCGATATGCATCAGCTTTTGTAGATACTATGTCAGCTAGGGTGAACCGGTTCATTATGGGGCTACTTCCAGAGTACGTAGAGACTTGTACTACAACTACTCTATGAGAGGACATGGATATTGCCCGTGTTCAGGCATTTGCTCAAAATATTGAGGGAATCAGGTAGCGGCCGCGGGAGATAGAGAGGGAAAATCAGGAGCAACGCCGCAGGGCTAGGCCTAGTGACACTCAGGCGGAGTTTCAGAGCGGACCTAGACCGCGACTATCAGGCAGACCACCTAGACCCCAACCTCCATAGTAGCAGCAGGGTGGTAGACCAGGCCATCGGGGGCAGCGAGGACCCGACGAGAGCACACGGTCATCGGGTTCGCAGCAGCAGAGAGGGTCAGAGCAGAGTCGATTCACCATGCCACCCTGCCCTATCTGCAGTCGACGTCATCTTGGGGCATGCAGGTATGGTTCTTCGGTGTGTTACACATATGGACAGGAGGGTCACCTGATTAGAGACTATCCAGCCAGGGGTCAGAGTGATAGGGAACGACAGGACAAATCTTCAGTAGGATCACGTTCTCCAGCATCTCCAGCAAGGCATAGGCCCTCGGCTCCAGCCGACAAAAGCCAAGGCAGGTCAGGGGCATCTAGCTCAGGCACCGTTCTAGATTGCATTTATGCTTTACCAAGGCGACAGGAGTCAGAATCATCGCCGGATGTGGTGACAGGTATGTTGCATATTTGCTCTCATTCTGTTTATGTTTTGATAGAACCAGGTTCCACTTTGTCTTAGGTGATGCCACTAGTAGCCTGAAAATTTGGTATCATGCCAGATTGCTTCAGCAACCTTTTTTAGTGTCCACACCTGTCGATGATTCTATTATAGCTAAAAGGATCTACCAGGGTTGCACAATAGAGGTTGTTGGTCTCCAGACTTTAGCAGATTTGATTGAATTAGAAATGATCGATTTTGACGCAATTATGGGTATGGATTGGCTAGAACCAAGTTATGCCAATGTAGAATGTTGGACCAAGAATGTCCGATTTCACTTTCCAGGGGAGGTAGTACGGGAGTGGAAAGGCAATGCAGCCACACCAAAAGGTAGGTTTATATCCTATCTTCGGGCAAGAAAATTGATAGCAAAGGGTTGCATCTATCATATTTTCAGGGTTCAGGATGTTCAAGAAGAATCCCCGACTCTTCAGTCTATCCCAATAGTCAATGAATTTCCAGATGAACTTCCTAGTATTCCCCCAGAATTGGAAATCAATTTTGCTATCAACCTATTACCAGGTACTCAGCCTATATCCATCCCTCCGTACCAAATAACTCCTGCTAAGCTCAGGGAATTAAAGGAAAAGCTGAAATTTGTTAGATAAGGGTTTGATCAGATCGAGTACTTCGCCGTGGGGTGCGCCAGTTCTGTTTGTAAGAAAGAAGGATGGCTCCCTCCGCATGTGTATAGACTATCGGTAGCTACATAAAGTTACCATAAAAAATAAATACTCTCTTCTTAGGATAGATGACTTTTTTGATAAGCTACAAGGGGCGAAGTATTTCTCAAAAATTGACATAAATTCTGGGTATCACAAGGTGCGGGTTCGGGAGAGAGATATCCCAAAAATGGCCTTCAGGACCAGGTATGGCCATTTTGAGTTCTTAGTTATGTCCTTCGGGTTGACGAATACTCCTGCAGTGTTCATGGATTTGATGAACAACATCTTCATGCCGTATTTGGATTGGTTTGTGATTGTATTCATTGATGATATTCTGGTGTATTCCCCTTCAGAAGGGAACACCGAGATCATCTGCGAACAGTGCTTCAGATTCTCAGGGATCGCCAATTATATGCAAAATTTTCTAAATGTGAGTTCTGGCTGAATTCTATAGCCTTTTGGGGCCATATTGTGTTAGATGTTGGTATTCAGGTGGATTCACAGAAAATTGAGGCAGTAAAGACATGGTCTAGACCCAAAACTCCCACTGAGGTACGCAGTTTCCTGCGATTAACCAGGTACTATATAAGGTTTGTAGAAGGGTTTTCGACCTTATCAATGTTTTTGACCAAGTTAACCCAAAAAGCAGCTAAATTTCACTGGACTGAAGCGTGTGAATAGAGTTTCCAAGAACTGAAGAATAGATTGATATTAGCGCCAGTACTAGCACTGCCAGAAGGATCAGAAGGTTATGCAGTGTATTGTGATGCTTCAGGTGTTGGGTCAGGGTGTGTTCTAATGCAACACGGTAAAGGTAATTGCTTATGCTTCGAGGCAGATGAGGAAGCATAAAAAGAATCATCCCACTCACGACCTGGAGTTAGCAGCAGTAGTTCACGCCCTAAAAATCTGGAGACACTACCTGTATGGGGTACACATGAACATTTTTACTGATCATAAGAGCCTCCAGTACATCTTTACACAACAAAAGTTGAATCTGTGGCAGCGTCGCTGGTTAGAACTGTTAAAGGACTACGACGTGAATATTATATACCATCCAGGGAAGGCTAACATTGTAGCAGATTCTCTCATTCATAGATCCATAGGGATTTTAGCACATTTGAGGCCCGAGAAGCGGGAAATGGCTTGAGAATTACACCAGTTAACCAGATTAGCTGTTCGAATAGTGACTCGGGAGACAATGGGGCTATAATTCAGAATATAGCAGTATCGTCCCTAGTAGTGGAGGTAAAAGAATGACAGTATGAAGATCCTCATTTAACATATCTTAGAGATAAGGTATAGCAGGGAGAAGCATCAGCTTTCGATGTAATTGAGGACAGGGTCTTGAGATGTAAAGGTCGCCTCTGCGTTCCAGATGTGGCAGAACTTCACCAGTAGATCATGGCAGAGGTACATTATTCCTGTTATTCTCTTCACCCAGGTTCAACAAAGATGTATCATGACATAAAAGAGATTTATTGGTGGTATGGAATGAAAAAGAGTGTAGCAGAATTTGTAGCACAATGCCCTAACTGCCAGCAGGTAAAGGTGGAACATCAAAAACCCAATGGATTGACACAGGAGATAGAAGTGCCTATGTGGAAATGGGAAGAAATTAACATGGATTTTGTGACAGGATTACCCCGTACCAGACATAGATTTGATTCCATCTGGGTAATTATTGATAGATTGACGAAGTCAGCTCATTTTCTGCCAGTCAAGACTACCTTTTCAGTCGAGGACTATGCTGAATTGTATATCAGAGAAATAGTTCGATTGGATGGTGTTCCAATATCTATCATTTCCAACAGAGGAGCAAAATTCACAGCTAGATTCTAGCAGTCATTCCAGAAAGGCTTGGGAAAGCAGGTTAACCTGAGTACGACCTTCCATCCTAAAACAGACGGGCAGGCAGAACGTATAATTCAAAGCTCAAGGATATGTTGCGAGCGTGTGTGTTAGACTTCGAGGGCAGTTGAGCTGAACATTTACCCCTTATTGAATTTGCTTACAATAACAGTTATCATTCGGCAATTCAGATGACGCCTTATAAGGCCTTATATAGGTTGAAATGCAGGTCCCTGGTTGGTTGGTTCGAGGTTGGAGAATCAGGGTTAATTGGACCAGACATAATCCATCAGTCAGAGGAGAAAGTGAAGCTTATTAGAGAGCGCTTGTTGACAGCTCAAAGACGCTAGAAATCTTACTTTGATGTATGGCGTAGAAACCAGGAATTCAATGTAGATGACTGGGTATTTCTGAAAGTTTCGCCAAATGAAAGGCGTGATCAGGTTTGGTAAAAAGGGAAAACTTAGTACGAGGTTTATTGGGCTATATAGGATCCTCTAAAGAATAGGCCAAGTGGCATATGAGTTGGATTTTCCTTCAGAGTAAGAGTATATTCACCCGGTCTTTCATGTATCGATGCTACCGAAGTATATAGGGGATCTATCTCGAGTTATGCCAATTAAGGATGTCCAGATTACTGAGGAGTTGGCCTACGAAGAAGTTCCAGTGGCCATATTAGATCGACAGGTTCGTACGTTGATGACTAAAGATGTCGCCTCTATTAAGGTACTGTGGAGAAAAAAGAATAAAGAAGAGATGACTTGGGAAGCTGAGGATGATATGAAGTCTAGATATCCTCACCTGTTCCAGGGTTAGTCCGAACTATGCAATTAAGGTAAAGTTGTTGTTCAGCCGTTACTTTATGATTTATGTTGTTTATACTGTTCAGTTGACTGCCATTTTATTGTGAAATAGTTGTTATAGTGTTATGTGAAGTGCTCGTATTGAACTCTTTTGTGTTTCATGATTTTTAGGTAGTCCATATTACAGTGGAGACTCTGCCGAAATTTTTCCAAAACAATAGTTAAAGAGTTAAACTCCTGTAAGTTGAAGTTGACATTCGAGGATGAATGTTCCTGGGGGAGGGGGGAAGGATGTTACACCCCGTAAATTTCTATCATGTAAGTCGGTGTATTTATACTTAGTCAAGAGTTTTAGAGTATGACGCTACGAGGAAGGGCCCGGGGAAAGGTCGAACGAGCGCGGAACCGAGGTAGCGAGGAAGAAGGCCGGACAGGCTTCCACAAGGGGCAACGTGTCACGAACCTCTCCCTGTGTGTTGGGCACCGTGACACGACCCTAATTTTCTACATTGGGGTCCGTGAAATGGACCCCGTGTCCACCGCCCGAGTCTTATATATATTATGTTGTATGCTTTAATGTTATATCATATCCAGGGAGTGAAGGGTGTGACATTTTAAAGTTATTTTCCTTTGATTACGTTGCCAAACATTGTCCAAATTCAAATTAACTTCAGGTATTGAGTTCTAAGCCTGTAGGGAGCATTACTACGGAGTTATTTTCTTGAAATTCACCCAGTAAATCATAACCCCGCCGAGTTGAAGCTGTTAGAATTGCTCGAAATTGATTCCTATACAGTCACAGGCTTCAAGTAAGCATTTCTCCCTTCTGAACTCTCAGGAAATTATATGTTTTCGGCCATATTTCGTTAAGTTGAAGTATAGTTAATATTAGTATCATAAGTTATCATTTTTTCTGAATTTAGTATTGAAACTAGTCTTATTATTCCAGTAATACAACTATAGTTGGAAAGGGCTATTGAATATCAATTGAAACTCACCAGTTAATCAGAAATTGGCGATCAAGGTATGTTAAGGAGAATTCCTTCGGCAAGTTAGTTTCTTTAGTATTGTAATACAGTTTGAATCCCAGTAAGAGAGCCAGAAGTATATCTATTGTGATTAGCTATTG
>JACEIK010000051.1:558870-569243 GCA_018107945.1 Datura stramonium
TGTATTTATGTGGATATGAGGCACTTTTTCTTTGATTTCAGGATAAATGGGTGTTGGAACAATAAATTGCAAAAGGAAGCTAAAAGTGTGCAAAAAAGGGCAAAAATTGCAGTCCACAGTACGATTCGTAGGATGGACCTACGAGTCGTACTAAGGGCTTTGATAAGAAGCTGAAAGTTTAACCTGGAAGACATTCCATGAGACTTGTCACGGATCGTACCATGATGGTACGAGTCGTGGTAGGCGAATCGTAATGAAATCCAGAAGAATTGCACAGGAGGTTGATTCTCAGTACGAGAGTACCCTACGACCCTGAGATGAAGGTACGAGTCATACCATACCAGTCGTGGTGAAGTTCAGATAAAGTTCAAAGTATCAGGATCAAGCCACGGGTGCAATGTACAAGTCGTAGGATATAGGTACGAATCGTACCTTGGCCCAATGCTTAGCCAAAATTCAGCCAACACTTCAAGCCACAAGTCAATGTTACGATCCGTGAGAAGCCCCTACGAGTCGTAGGAGGACCCATGATGAGCTCGTCAACAGATATGGAAAGCAGTCCTATTAGTTTAGGAAAAAGATTCTTGTGTCTCTATAAATACTTTTTATGTTTTATTTTTCAGAGAGGACGATGAATAGACTTAATTTTAGTAGGAAAACATTGTAGTAAGAAATTTTATATCATTGAATGAGAGAATTAAGTTGGTTCAACCTTGTGGTCAACCTTTTCTTGAAATCATATTGTTCTTGCTACTTGTTATTCAAGATTTTGTGGATTAATTGAAGGAATCGTTTTTGTCAATCATCTTTGTAAGTATTGTTTTATGTCTTCAACCATGAACACAATTCACAACCTTGCAACTATGAGAGGCTAAAACCTCCATAGCTAGGGTTATGGGAACCATGATGGATTAACAAGTTAGGGTTGCGCAAAGTGAATCTAAAACCAATACTAATTACTTATTTTGTAGTCTCTTCATCTTTAATGATTCTTAACGGTGCGCAACGTTAGGAAATGCCTGAATTCTTTACTTGCTTTGGTCGAAGAGGTAGAGATTAGGAAAAGAGAATTACAACAGAGCCTTGATCTTGATGATCATTGTNAATGCCTGAATTCTTTACTTGCTTTGGTCGAAGAGGTAGAGATTAGGAAAAGAGAATTACAACAGAGCCTTGATCTTGATGATCATTGTATTAACTTGAGGTGTGGTCGCAGGATAGTTATATCTGGAACTTAGTGATAATGGTTAGTTTGCAAAACTCATGAGACTTGGTCAAGTAATTGAGGATAGTCATTCAATAGGGATTGTTGAATGAACCTAAGTTATCAGTTTTGTAAGTAAGTATTGGTAAAGATCACGATTGTATATCCAAAGCTGTTATGAACTCATGGGGAACACAAACCCTAGTTATCCTTTAATTATTGATTTGCAAATATAATCTTGAATGCTGTTTATTTCTATTATTGTTTTTCATTAGAATCCCTCCATTGTGAAGTAATTGCCATACGAGTTCATCTACTAGTTGTAATCTAGATCTTCCATATTCCCTGTGGGATCGACCCCAACTTCTAAGTTGGGTTCTTTATTGACAACATCCGCTTCATACTTCAGTTGTAAGTGTAGTTTGAGCGTTATCAAAAAGTGGCGCCGTTGCCGGGGAATACAGCTAAGACTAGGTTATTAGCTTGTATTTTACTTGTTGGAAGTTACTTTACTGTTGACGTTTTCTTTTTCCTTTGTTTTTATTTTGTGACATCCTCAGGTTTTCATCTATGGATAAACCATCCACACAAACACCCAAAGATGGAACACGATCAGCTGCCGACCTTAGTGGAAGGAATTGTGACTAATGATACTTTGGCAGCTGTGATAATGAATTATGGAGATAATTGATCACGGGAAATAATATAGGTCCCGTGATACGCTTTATAGCTTAAATTAGTCGTGTTGTCTAAGCTATTTGATACATTTTCATGTGATTTTATANCATCACGCCCTCATTGCGAACTTCCCTTCCCTTACTTCACCTTTTTATCCCTAAGTCCTACTCCTACTGGATAGTTCTAGACTTAATACTAAGCTAATAGCTCAAAATTGGAGCCCAAGACTAGTTAGGTATACATATCTGAAAGCACCCTGAGAGTCTTAACGGACCAGATTCTGAAACTGGGTTCTAAGACTGGACAGAGCTGCTTATCTGAAAGTGTTGTAACCATATATAGAACAAACTAAAATCTGTAACTGGGGTCCTAAGGCTAGTCAGATCTAAATATCTATAGTGTCATGACCACCTAGTGGACTAATAAAACTGAATTTTGAATTTGATTCTGATAACTGGGAAGTACTATTGACACTTCGGGAAATTCTGTAGTCAAACTGATCAGCTGACATTTTCTGACTGACACTGAGAATTTTAACATTCTTACTAAAACTGAGTTAACAATATTCTGATTGAAATTCAATGCTACTAACAACATGGGATTTTCCAACGCTGATAAAATCAAGCTAAAATTCGACATTCAAGCACTAATGCAGATTTCAAGATTTTCTAGTCCAAGAAATAGGGCTAAATCTCACTTCACAAGATTGAACATCATTTCAGTCACAAACTGGTAGAAAATATCTATAATTGACATGGTATAATAATCCACATAATTTAGACAAAGTATGACTAGCAATTTCTTGACATTTAGTAATTTCAGGGCTACAACTGATAGAGAGAAATAGGGAGGAATTTGGGGACACAAGGGAAGAACTATTCCCTTGTTGAATTCCTATATACCTGGTGAAAAAGCCTGAAAAATTCCTTAAGGAATTGAGGATAAAAGATTGCCCTAGCTCTTGCTCTGAAAAACTCTAAGAGAAGTCCTACAATCTAATTTCTGAATGTCTGAGTGGGGAATGAGGAAAGAAACTGTTTAACCCCACTAATAAGTCTGAAAATATTCTTAAAATGACGTAGTTTAAAATTTAGGAGGTAAGAATTTACTGAAAGGCCCTTGAAAACTTGCAGGGAAAAACTGACTGTCAGTCCCCACGGGTGACCTAACGGGTCGTGGTAAGTGACCACAACTCGTGAGGTGCACTTCCTGGAAAATGAGGATGGTCTCCACGAGGGACCGAAAGAGTCGTGGTTGGTTACCACGACTCGTGTTCACCTCTCGTGGACTACACTCCCCACAACTCCCAAGAGTCCCCATGAGCCAAACGAGTCGTGGTGAGGACCCGTTGGGTACACTGCCTAACCTTTCCCGGCCTTACATTTATCCTAGACCACGGGTCATATCACGAATCGTGGTGACCCCCATGGTCACCCCTTTCTCTAAAATTTTCACCAAGCACACAGGCCTAACCACGAGTCACTTAACGACTCGTGGTCAATCCCCAAGGATCACAGAACGACTCATTCTGTGATCTGGTGTAGATTTTCTAGTTTTCTATGATTTAAGTCCGGTGTATAGTCTTTGAGTTTTTAGGGCATTACAATATCTCCCCCTTGGGAAGATTCATCCTTGAATGTCAGAAAACACACAGGAAAACAGAGATTGGCAATCTTTATACCCAAATACTGACCGTGAAAGCTGAAAACTAACGGAATGACTATGTCGGAACTGAATCACTAGTCTGAACTGAATTCACTAATCATGCACATGTTCATTTACATGAAAGAAATTGAAACATACAAACTAAAAGAAATTTTGGGAAGGGAGTTGATACCTTGAACTGAAACTGAGTCGGAAGGGAACAAATAGAGGTATCTGGCCAACATATCTTCTTAGCCTCCCATGTAGCTCCCTCAACATGCTGATTTCTCCATAAAACCTTGACTGAAGCTACCTCCCTGTTCCTCAGCTCACGAACCTGACGGTCAAGAATATGTACTTATACCTCCTCATACGATAGACTATCTTTTACTTCCACACTGTCTAATGGAACAATTGAAGTTGGATCACCAATGCATTTCTTCAATAGTGACACATGGAATACTGGGTGCATAGAAGCCAACTCTGAAGGTAATTCCAGCTCATAGGCTACTTTGCCAATTCGTCTCATAATTCTGTAGGGTCCTACATATCTCGGACTGAGCTTTCCCTTCTTCTCAAACCTCATCACCCCTTTCATGGGTGAAATTTTCAAATAAACCCAATCACCCACAACAAACTCCAATTCTCTTCTCCTCACATCAGCATAAGATTTCTGACGGCTCTGAGCTGTTTTTAACCTTTCCCTAATGAGTTGTACCTTCTTCATAGATTCATGAACAGAGTCTGACCCGATTATAGTAACTTCACCAACCTCAAACCATCTAATAGGAGACCTTGCACCTTCTACCATACAATGCCTCAAACAGGGCCATCTGGATGCTAGAGTGATAACTATTTTTGTACGCAAACTCGATAAGAGGAAAGTGGTCATCCCAACTGCCCTTGAAATCGATTGCGCACGCTCTCAACATATCTTCTAGGGTCTGAATAGTCTGCTCAACTTTCCCATCTGTCTGCGGGTGAAAAGCAGTGCTGAGCTTGACTTGGGTACCAAGTCCCTTCTGAAAAGACTTCCAGAAAAGTGAGGTGAATTGGGTACCTCTGTCTGAAATAATGGATAATGGAACTCCATGAAGTCTGGACAACTCCTAAATATAAATCCTAGCATAGTCCTCAGCTGAATTCATAGTTTTAACATGGAGGGAATGTGCTGACTTAGTCATCCGGTCTACTACTACCCATATAGAGTCATGTTGCTGATGAGTTTGAGGTAGACCTGTAATAAAGTCCATATTTACTTCTTCCCACTTCTTTGTGGCATGATGATATCCTGGATCATACCTCCCGATCTTTGGTGCTCTACTTTGACCTGCTGGCAGTTCGGGTACTTAGCTACGAATTCGGCGATGTCTCTCTTCATGCCGTTCCACCAGTAAATATCCCGCAAATTGCGATACATTTTAGTAGCACCAGGGTGGATGGAGTACCTCGTACTATGTGTTTCATCCAATATATGCTGTCTTAAATCACTAACATCTGATACACACAATCTACCCTGGTGACGGAGCACACTATCTCCCCTTTTGGAGAAAGCCTCAACCTCTTTCCTGAGAACCGCTTCCTTGAGTTTAAGTAAAATGGGATCTTCATCCTCTTTGTACGTAACCTCAACAACAAAAGAGGAATCTGACCTACTATGCATAACCACTCCACCCTCAGTGGAGTCAACCAACTGCACCCCTAACCGAGCTAGTCTGTGAATGTCCTTTGCCATTTTTTTTCCTTCCTCAACATGAGCCATGCTACCTATATACACTTTGCTTAGGGAATCATCCACCACATTGGCTTTTCCCGGGTGATATAGCATGCTCATATCATAATCCTTCATGAGCTCTAACCACCTTCTCTGACGAAGATTTAGGTCCTTCTGACTGAATGCATACTGAAGGCTCTTGTAATCGATGAAAACATCCACGTGAGCCCTGTACATATAGTGTCTCCATATTTTTAACTCAAAAACCATCGCTTCCAACTCCAAGTCATGAGTTGGATAATTCTTCTCATGAACCTTGAGCTTTCTGGATGCGTAGGCTATCACTTTGTCCTGCTACATCAGAACCCAACCGAGTCCGACTCTGGAAGCGTCGCAAACCCATCTGATCCTTCTGGTAGGGTCAACATTGGAGTGGTACCAAGTCGAGTTTTTAATTCATGGAAAATCTTCTCATACGCATATGAACACTGGAACTTCACCTTTTTCTGAGTCAGCCTAGTCAGTGGAGATGTTATAGAATAAAAGCCTTCCACAAAGCATCGGTAATAACTGGCCAAACCCAAGAAACATCTTATTTCAATTAGAGAGGTAGGTCTGGGCCAGTCTTTCACTGCTGCTATCTTTTGAGGATCAACTTGAATACCCTCACCCGAGACCACATGACCTAGAAAAATCATGGACTTCAACCAGGATTCACACTTGCTGAACTTGGCGAACAACAGGCGGTATTTGAGTGTCTGAAGCACTATCCTCAGGTGATTTGCATGCTCTTCCTCATTGATGGAGTATAACAGAATGCCGTTGATAAATACAATGACGAATATATCCAAGTTTTAACACCCCAAAAGTTCCCAAGATTTAAATTAGGAATTTGAAATGAGATTAGCAGAAAGATTAGCAAAAGTTCCTCAAAATGACTCATCTAAGAGTCATTATAGATACTAATGGGTTGTGGAAGCAACTGTGGGAAGTGCTTTGGAAAAATTGCCAGGTGATGCCATGGGAGGAGGTATGAGTTGTTGTGTGAAACAATGACCCATGGGATGCAATCGTGGGTTGGAGCCTAGGGTTTCAAGTTTATGGAAACGAATGGTTGTAATGGGTCGTTAAAGCTAGCAACGACCCATGGTATCGACCATTGGAAGGGAAATTAAGGATGGTCCAGTGTGGGTGACGGAGGAACTAACGATCGTTGGATCAAATAACGACTCATCATATCAGTCATTGGCTGACTTATCAGTTGGGGAAACAGTGTACTTAACGAGTGGTTCTGACGAGTCGTTAGAGGAAACAACGACTCATCATGTTGGTCGTGGGTTGTGGAAGCTGCAACTGACAGTGTATATAACGGAGGGTCACCACGAGTCGTGGTGAGGGTCGTGGTCCCAGTTTGGCAGATTTTTCATGTTTTACTCAGGGGTATTTTGGTAAAGTCCGATTCTTCTAGTAAAGTGACATCGTTTTGGACTTCTAGGGGACTTTTTTAGGGCATTTTCAAGCCTAAATCCTCATTCTCTCAACTTTCCTTCCTCTCCTCTCAAGATAAAGGATTCACCAAGGTTTTCTTCAAAGCTTCAAGGTGTAATTTCGAGTGGGGTTTCTTCTACCAAGTATGCGGGTTTTTCAACAAGGATATTCTTCCATCCTTGTGCCCCAAAATGTTTTATCAAAAGCTCAATTTAAATTATTCTAGAAAAGCATGACCTAGGGTTTTGTGTAATAGGTGATTCTTCTATATTTCTTTAAATTCCTAGATCCATTATGATTATGAGATTAATTATGATGTAGAATAATTGGGTTACCTTAAATTATGTGTTGGATGATGAAAAATGTGAGATTATAGAATGTCTTCATAAAATGTCTTGAACTTTGATTGATACTTTGTTATTGTTCACTCAAGTATCGTAATGACTTTTATCCATGTTTAAATATATGAAGATCATATGATTATCCCTAAGAACTTGAACATGACATTGATAAACATGTTGAGAAGAAATTAGAGTTTATGGGCTTGAACAATTGAAAGTAAAATATGTATTTTCCTTATGCTTTTGTTGGGAACTAGTTGGGTGTGAGGTAAATCTATGATAATAGCCTAATTAATGTATCCTTCTCGTGAATTGGAGTAAATCTTGAAATAGGTCTTATGAAATGAAAACGTATGCTTCTCTCATGATCTCGTTGTCAATGTTTAAGTTATGAGTAAAGTATATGGCTTTCCATAAACTTGGAATATATGAATCAGTGTATGCATGTTAAGGTACGAATTGGACCTATGGATCATTAACGACTCTATTATACATGTTGAATGTTATGAATCCCGGACTTAATATTGTGGAAGTATAACACATGATGTAAATCTATAGACGCTCACTAATGTAAGATGTTTGAAGAATTACTAATATGGCTCCATGATGATATGAATTATGATGATAAAGAATGAGAATTATATTTTAGAATGTTGGGCTTGTTATTAGTAGAAAGTAGCCCAATCCCTTTGAAATGAATGTTGTATGATGAAAGCAGCATATGTTATGTTTCTAACTATCTGTAGTAGCATAGACTAGATATATAATGTCAGATTAGTATTCCTTATGTTCTATTTAGCCAGAGCTCTCCATAGTCGAGAATGTTTCCCTTGGTTCAGTCAGGATCCTCCATAGCAGAGAGTGACTCCCTAGTTTAGTCGGGATCCTCCATACAAGAGAGTGATTCCCTAGTTCAGTCGGGATCCTCCATTGCAGAAAGTGACTCCCTAGTTCAGTCGGGTCCTCCATAGTAGAGAGTGACTCCCTAGTTCAGTCGGGATTCTCCATAGTAGAGAGTGAATCCCTAGTTCAGTCAAGATCCTCTATAGCAGAGAGTGACTACTTAGTTCAGTTAGGATCCTCCATAGCAGAGAGTGACTCCCGAGTTTCAGTTTGGTTTCTCCCTAGTAGAGAATGATTCCCGTAGTTATGTTATCAGTATGGTTCAGTTCCATATGATTCATATTTTAGATTATAATAGACTTAAAATAATGAGAATCAGGCTCAGTTACCAACAATGATCTAGTACAGTGTGATGCTAGTCTCAGCTTCAGCTCTTTTAAACGTTCAAAACTTTACCCTTATGCATGAGCTCGATGATGTTTCATAATATGAGATCCAAAGAAAAGTTTCATATATATATATACGTGTATTTTGCTCACAAAAGAATTGTTGCATGTTAAATCAGCAATGTCGATGTACTTTCTTATTTCCCTATCATATATTAGTATATTTAATTATTTATGATATCCCGCATGTTGTACATTCCAAGTACTGACCGCACGCCTTTTGTGCTATATCATTTCATGATATAGATTCAGGTCTCCATACTCAGCCTCATGGTTAGATACGCTTCATTTCCTCTCAGGTGCTAGTGATGAGTCCTCATCTCCCGAGGACGTGATTTATGTTCATACTTTCTTTACATGTTAGTTTTCAGATTTTAGGAGTTAGCTGGGGGCTTGTCCCAGCAACTCATCAATTTAGTAGAAGTGTCACGACCCGAACGGATGCCCGGATCGTAGACACGGGACAAGGGACCCCGAGAGACCCTAAGTCGACCCATGGCATAAGCATACATCTAACTTATTTGATAAACTGAAGAAAATCATCAATATAACTCTGCGGAAGTCTAACTCATCGTAACATCAGAATAAGCATCTGGAGCTAACACATACATAAGTTTGAAAAGCCTCTAATCTGGACGAGTTGATGGGACAAGACCCCAACTAACTCAACAATACTGAAAATGAAAATACATGAGGAATTGAAAGCCTAACCCTCGAAGGATGAGGACTCACCAATCGAGTAGGAGCTAACTCTGAAAATCGATTTCGAACAAGGCTGGGCCTTGGAGATGGGTCCTGTATCATGAAATAATAACATAGAAAGTATGTGGTCAGTACGTGGAATGTACCGAGTATGTAAGGTAGTAAAACCGCTTGAGTAAAGTAAATCATTTAAAACATTTCATAACATATCATAGATTTTCAAATCTGAGAGGAAGGACTACATACATTCATTCTTAAATTGCAATCTTATCATAATATTACCATGCTTAGTCTCATAACATCATAATTGACTCGAATAACTCAAAGCTGAAATCCAACATTTATAGAAAAGCTGAACAATGAGTCAAACCTTGCTTTTAGAACATGCATGCTTAAAGTTATAATTATGTGTAATGAATATGCAAATCTAAATCATATAGACAATGGGAGACTCATCAATTAACCGACATACCATGATAGAGCTTACGTGGTCCCAAATATCACATTTAAGTGGGAAGAGCTGTCCAAAATCTTGCTAGGGATAAGGACGCTACCATAATATCGATATCAAGCTCATGGGACATTAGGGCCGGGGATAGCTCACAAGAGAGTTCCCAATAACACAATAGTATCAACCTACGTTGGCGTGTAATTTTGAGGCATAGGGTGATCGACCCTTAGCCCGCTCGGTGCTAGACTCTTCTCCCAAAACATGCAATGCTCTACATCTTATATAACAAAGCTCAACATCGTCTATTGACAAAGCTCAACAATGATATCATGCATAAACTCAACATCGTATGAAACGAAGCTCAACATTGTCATTTGACAAAGCTCAACAATAGAATCATGCATAGAACCGACATCGTATGAAAACGAAGCTCAATTATAACATACATCTCAATTATGAATTCATGCATATGAGAAGCTCATTTTGAAACATACCACAATCTCAAATATAAGTGGGAGCACCTACTCCAAAACCATGTGGTAAGCTTATTTTAGAGATACTACATCATCATACTTGATATAAGGGCCTTGCCCAAAATGTTATCATGCTTAGATCTACTCAATTCATTTTGAAAACATTATCATAATAATGGGTAGCTTTAGAAACATACTTTTCATCATCAAATCTCATTATCATCATATATTCATCATCATTCTCTTCTTCATGAACTTCTTATCCATGGGCATTCAATTTCATAATTTAGAAAACACAATTTCTGATTGAAAATAATTTAAAATCTGTCCAAGCTTCACAATTCATTAATATAAACATAATCTAATCGTACCAATATATATATATATAT
>JACEIK010000051.1:594132-615212 GCA_018107945.1 Datura stramonium
TCAGGGAATGCGATTTATAAGTCGCATTCAGGGAATGCGATTTATAAGTCGCATTTTGCCTTGCGACGCGCCGACTTGGCGCTTGTCCGATCTTTCCCCGTGCCTTCTTCTAGCATGTATGGCATTCTAAAACTCTTAACCAACATGCGAATAGGCCATCTATGTGTCGGGAATTTTACGGGGTGTAATATATGCCAACTTGTGTTTCAACGAAATGGGGTTGAAGGGTCTATCCCTATCCTCAAAAATAATTTCTATCCTATCACCAATGGGTTCAAGGGTCTTTGAATTCCCATTCTATTTTTATATTTAACCCTTTTGATTCCCTTTTCTAAGTTCAATCAAAAGCCAACAGATTACTTACAAGGTGATCAATCTCATAAATAATAAGTTAAAACTAATAAATATAAAAAACCTTAGATTAAAATCAAGTTTATTACGCTTTAAAACAATCAATCATCCACCATGGCCATACCCTAAATTATAAGTTTAGCCACTCATAGACTAATGGGGAAACAAATAAGTAGGCATCATCATACAAAAATACGAAGCAAAGAAGAGAAAACCTAGTCATAGAACTTTGTCTTCCTTCCAAACAACTTACAAGCTTTCATGAACAAAATACGAAAAAGAAAATGAGAGGAGATTCCTTCCTGGCATCTCTCCACTCTTCCGAATGTCAATAGTTGTCAAAAGATTGAAAAAAGATCTGTTACAAATGACCTAGTCATCATATTTATAGATGTGCCTTCAAATGATGCTTCTCCACTTCAAGAATTGTCTTAAAAATTAGCATTTTTCGCCCCGAAATGGGTTTGGCGCGACCCTATCTCGCCACAAACTTAGTCAAATTTTCAGCTTCAAAATAGGTCTGGCGTGCCGCCCCAGCCATAGCACCAGCCTAAGATTTTCTTCTCTAAAGTTTGAGGGTTGGTGGGGGACGCCAACCATAGCACCAGATTGTGAATTTATTTTTTTGAAGTTTGGAACTTGGTGGGGGGCGCCAGCCATAGCACCAAACCCATCAGAATCTCAACTCTTCATCTCTTGCATCATTTTGAGCTCTTTCTGCATAGTTTCCTACTCAAATCAACTAAAATCATTTGTTAGCACATAAAACACACACATACATGAATTTAAGCATAAATTAAGAATTTTGAACTCAAAACATGATCAAATATGGCTAAAAATATGGTAACTGGGCATCAAAATATGCCCAACATCACCACCCCACATGTAAACCATTGTTCTTCCTCGAACAATCCTTAAAACATACCTAAAATCATATTTCACCATCACACTTGAAACCTCTATCAACTCATACTCAACCAACTAGCATGGAGAAAATATAGAGTAGTTTATCATCATACAACAATTCTCAACAAAGCACATAGTAAGATTTCACAATCAAGAACACACAACCTCTATAAATGACTCATCTTTTCAACACAAAGGGCCAACATGTTTAAGTGTGACGCATGCAACAAGTAGTACACCGAATTAGAGATCTTGTGCCCCTTACTTTTAGTGATGTTCCTCTCTCAACTTCATCAATATAAGACATGGAACATGATAAGTAAGGAACACTCACTCTCACAAATGATGTAATGCACATATGCAACATGCCATATGTTTTCCCTTCATGTACGTTTAGACTACCTAATTGTTTCAAGAGATTAATATCACAACGACTTTTTTTGATTGTAATATCGGCTAAGGGACGGGTAGGATTGATATTTCATTCAACAGTGACTACCACCCTAAGCACTTTTAAGACATAGTCACTTTACTTGACCACCACTTCTTTCCTTGCTTGTTCACCCTTCCTCTACTCACCCTTTTCTTTTCATTTCACTCCCCATTTTTCCCCCTACTTGACTGCTATTTTTTAATCATAGAATAGCTAAGGATTTTTCAATTAAAGCTCTCTTTTTCATTTCCCTAGCAGCAAGTAAACAACACAATTTTTATGGGCACCCCTTCTTCTCACTTTCTTTTTCTTACCATAATTTTTTTCTTTCTTTTCCTTTAACATTATACTTCGATGGACCTTAATTTCAAGTCTCAAAGTGCTTAAGACTAATTTGAATCAATAAGTCTAAGGTCTTATAACAAGAGGGATTAAGCTACTATTGAGGCTAAGAATGAATAAGGCTTTTAAGCTCAACGGGGTAACTCGGGAAAATGATTAGGAAGGTAAAAAAATGTGGGAAAACATTGCTTTCTAAAGAAAGGCCTTGATCATCTCTCGACTTCCTACCAACTTGTTATCCAACATATATTCAGGCATGTTCTAGATGCAACTATATATACATACAAAGCAATACAACTCAACTTTCATGGAAACAAGAATCTAATCAGTTTCTATAGCTACACATTTGCACAACCATATTGAATGACAAATTAATTTCATAATTAAGCTCTAAGGAAATGTTAAGTCAAATTAAAGAGATATATGATTCTCTCGAGGATTCTAACTTATGCAATCAAAATAACCACTCTATTTACTCTAGCATAACAGCTAAGTAGAATATCAACAAGCATACAAGTGGATGATCTACGACTAAATCCTAAAAAATAAAAATGTGGTGAAACTTCCCTTAAGATAGTTGTCATCCATCTATCATAGGAAAACATTATTACTCTATGACTACAACAACTCACACAAAACAAAACAATTTACCTGATTCAAAAAGCTCCCCTTCGGAAAAGAACTGAGGCCATAAGAAAAATTAAAGTATGGGTGAGACATGCCATTTTTAAAAAAATTTCAATTAAACTTAATACTTTTCAAAAAATTTCCAACTAAACTTTCTGGCATGCTCACCCTTAGCCTCAAAATTTTGGGAGATATCCCCTCACCCCACACTTAAAGTCTTGCTCTATCCTCAAAGCAACTAAAATTAAAAATCAGATAAGAGTGAGAATTTACTCCCTGAGGTCCTATAGGACCTAGCTAGCAGAAGGTTTCTTAGATTCACAAGTTTCAAAATCCCATACTTAAGCTAAAAACATGCTCTTTAGCTTTGATTTCGGGTAGTCAAACTTCCCCTTCTCTACAAAAGAAAAACAACAAAAAGAATGACACTATACAAAAACAAGAAAAACTACACTATTACAAATTGGGTTTCCTCCTAACAAGCGCCTTATTTAAGGTCGTGACACGACGCCGTCAAGTTTCACCACTTTTTCTTCCACTTTGAGCTTATAAATTTCACCCCCTAAGTTTTTTTCTAATTTTCTATTATTCTCAAGGGGCGGTGGTGTAAACATGAAGGGACCAAGTAATAGAAATTGCATCTTTCCCTTGTTGGCCCTTAAGTGAGGGATGTCATTGTGTGTCTTTGGCATAATAAATTGTAGAATATAGGGGCATTGTTTCTTATATACACATTTCTCCATAGGGTTGGACGGCTCTATTTGTAGGTTGCCACCGAAACACAATGTCGAAAAGTGTTTAGAATGAGGACCAATATGCCCTAACTCCAAGATTACATTAAGCTTGACATCCTCACCTTTATCCACCTCCTCAACATCAACATCCACTAACAAAGAATCCTCTAAAGGTTGGGATTCTTCTTCTTGTTCCATACATTAGCTAGTATCCACCACTATTTGTAGTTGAGCCCCAGAGGCTTCAAATTTTTCATTCAAAAGACCTTAAAGGTCATGGATACTTGCGCCAAATTGGCTAATCTCTTGTCTGATTTTCTTTTCTTCCCCTTGAGATTCCTCTTGAGTGTTGGATAAGACCGCGACTTGCAAATTTTTACAAGTTGTAGTCTCAGCCATCATCTCTATAAGCTTGGCACTCAACCTTTTTAAGGCTCCTCCCTATTTAGTAAGTTGCGCCCTCGTTAGTTCTATATGCTCCAAGATCATTTTTTCAATATTTCATATTTGAGCATGATGTTCCTCCTCTTCATTATTCCTGTAAGCATCAAAAACAACAGGAGGATCATAATAAGAGCTTGGGGAAGGGGAATAAAAATGTGGGCAACTACTCCAATGGTCATCCAGACCACCACATACACCACATGTATGACAATTTTGCCACAGTGGGGTCCTCCATAATTCAAACAATATCACCTAAATATGAATATCCATCATTTGACCCATTTATATACCAAGATGTCATGTTAAGAAGATTGGTAAAATACTAAAAAGGATGAAAAATAAAACCTATACAAATATATACAGAATAGCGAAATAAAAATCCTAACCCTATAAACGATTAAACAATATTCAAGTACCTGGAAATGGCGCCAAAAACTTGGTGTTTCCCAAGCACAAGTGCACGTGGTCTTCAAGTAATATAGGATTGTTAAGTCCAAAAATCGTACCCACGGGGACTTTTCAATTTAATCATTATAAGGTTGTCACTTTAATTTCACTAATCTATGAAACAAATAAAATGGAGACTGGTTTAAGAAATTAAACTACTAAACTTCAAATGTGAAGATTAAATAAAACTAATGCAACCTTGATTGTATTTTGATAATGATGATAGACTAGGGAAATGACACTTGGTTAGTTTCAAGTTGAGTTTTTCAGACGTAATTAAACTAGCATGATTCTTATTACAATTGTTAGTTGCAAGTTACTATCCCATTTCTTACCACTATCCCTAGCATCCAAGAACTATCTCATAAACCCTAATGCCTATATCCCTATGGTCGTAGGAGAACATGAAACGATGATTATGCCTACTTGCATTTCAACTAAATGGGGTTGAAGGGTATATCCCTATCCTCAAAAACAACTTCCATCCTATTACCAATGGTTTCAAGCGTCTTTGAATTATCATTCTATATTTATATTTAACCCTTTCGATTCCCTTTCCCAAGTTCAATCGAAAGCCAACAAATTACTTACAAGGTGATCAATCTCATAAATAATAAATTAAAACAAATAAATACAAACAACCATAGAGAAGAATCAAAACCAAGTCTAATACGCTTTTAAACAATCCACCATCCACCATGGCAATAACCCTAGATTATAAGTTTAGCCACTCATAGACAAGCGGAGAAATGAATAAGTAGTCATCATCATACAAAAATATGAAGTAAAGAAGAGAAAACCTAGTTGTAGAACTGTGTCTTCCTTCCTAATGACTTACAAGCTTTCATGAACCAAATACGGTAAAGAAAATGAGAGGAGACTCGTCTTTGGCATCTCTCCACTCTTTCGAATGTCAAAAGTTGTCAAAAGATTGAAAAAACATCTGTAACAAACGACCTAGTCCTCATATTTATAGATGAGCCTTAAAATGACGCTTTTTCCCTTCAAGACCTAGCTTAAAAATCAGTATATTTTACCCTAAAATGGGTCTGGCATGCCGCCCCACCTATCTCGCCACAGACAGTCAAATTTTCAGCAATTTTTAGCTCTAGATTAGGCCTAGCGCACCACCCCAACCATAACACCAACTTGAGATTTTTTCTCTGAAGTTTGGAACTTGGTGCGGAGTGCCAGCCATAGCACCGAACCCATTAGAATCTCAACTCTGTATATCTTCCATCATTTTGAGCTCTATTTGCTTAGTTTCCTTCTCAAATCAACTAAAATCATTTGTTAGCACATAAAACAAACATATATATGAATTTAAGCAAAAATTAGGGATTATGAACTCAAAACATGATCAAGTATGGATAAAAACATGGAAAATGAGCATCAACATATCCCCAACATCACCATCTTTTCCTAATCGGCTGTCATCTGGGTATGGTTGGCCATGATCTTATGCAACATCTCCTCAATATTTCTATTGCTAGATTGCCCACTGTTTTTCCTGCTCTACTACTGGTATTGTTGTTGTTGATAGCCTTGACTCTGATTGCCACACCAAGAGAAATTTGGGTGATTCTACCAGTTCTTGTTGTAGGTGTTCCCATAAGTCTAATTGTTCCTCTGCATATTACCTGCAAAATTCATTGACTATAGATTTTCCCAATAAGAGTCTGCATTGTGCCCATTATTTCCATAAATGTCACACCATCTAGGAGCTGGTTGAACTGTATTAAGTTTTGCCTGTGCCTATGTCATACTCAGTTTGCTAAACTGAGTCATCATCTGGTGCTGCAGTGAAGCTAACTATGCTGCTGAAGCATTGACACTGTCAACTTCAATAAGCCTGGCCGCTCTCTTACCTGCCTCTCTAGATGACTCATTGTGCCACTCCGAATTTTCTTGTGCAATCCTATTCAGCAGAATATACAGCTCGTCATAAGTCTTCTCAAGTGCTTTTCCACCCGATGTGGAGTCTAGAAAGATTTTTTTATGTGAGTCTAGACTTTCTACAAAGGTGTGGGCTAACACTTCATTCGACTGCTGATGATGTGGGCAGTCTCTCAACAAATACTTGAACCTCTCCCAGGCCAAGTATAAGTTCTCTTTAGGCCTCTTCTTGAAACTAAGGATCTCACTTCTGAGTTCTGCAGTCTTCCTTGAAGGAAAGAATCTGATGAGGAACTTCCTTGCTAGGTCGTCCTAGGTTGTGATGGAATTTGGAGGCTCTGCCTTTAGCCACCTCTTTGCTTCTCCCAAAAGTGAAAATGGGAAGAGGGTAAGTCTAACATAATCGGTTGACACTTCGATGGGTACGAAGGTTCTGCTGATTCCCAAGAAGTTATGTAGGTGCTGTTGTGGGTCTTCAAGCGTCATGCCAGTGAATTGACCACTCGAGTGCAATAGTTGCACCATATTCTACTTCAGCTCAAAATTGCCTCCAGGCTCTGGTTTGCGTATGCTGGAGGTCATATTTGTCGCGAGAGGGATTACCACTTCACGAACTAGTCTAGATGCCATTGGCTCTGGCAACATTATTCCTGCTCAACTGATGGATGGGGTCATTTAAGAACTTGTCTTTGTAACACTTACAACTTTCACTCAAGAGCCTTTCTTCGTAGCAAGTGCAACTATCATTCAGGTTCCAACAATAGATCCACCAGTTCTCTATTCCTTGCCAGTGTGATGCAAAGACAACCTATTACCTTCAATGAAACAGTCTAAGACCAAGATTTTCAATACTTAAGAAATTAAATTTACAGACAAACCAAAATTTCACTGAAAGTTGTTCGTCCCTGGCAATGATGCCAAAAACTTATTGCGCCCTAGGGCACGCACAAGCGTACGCGGTTGTACTAGTAGTAAAGTGACTCTGAAGAGCCGGCTATTAAACCCACAGAGATTGTACTATTTCATCGAATATTTAAGTTCAAGTGTTAAGTCAAATCTCACAAGTGTTGATTTTAAAATTTTGAAGTTGAAACTAAATCTACGGTGATCAAAAATAATTCGAAAAAACAATGATGAAAAGCATCTTAGGTTAAGGACAAACATTCATGCAGAGCTAAAATTCACAATAGTTCAAGTATTGAAAATTCATTTGTTGTCTCACTCTTAATCGCAATGTTCATGGTCTTTCAAGCCTCTAAACACAATAATTTAGTCTTACACCTACATCATTGAGCGGAGATGTGACGTCCTAAATCGTGAGAAATTAACTATGTGGAGTGGTTTTCGGGGTTTATGCCCTTGGTTGTGGACTTTCGTACCTTTAACCGTTTAACCTATAAATAACTTTACAACTATGTCTATGAGTGGTGAAGTGAAAATTTAATCCTAAATGTCTAGCTATATTTTCGTTTTATTAACCAAGCAAGGAGAATTAGGTATATTTCTATCCTAATTACGAATCAAGTCTTGAAGACTTTGAACTCACTTCTTCAATTCTTAGTTTTAATATAGGTTTACTCTTTCGAGCTTTGGACTAATCTTAACACAGGCATTCTAATGGTGATCAAGCATTATAATGATAATCAAGCAAGAATTCAAGACAAAACACAAACGAAACTTGAACCAAAGATAAATTAAGTTAAACATTCATGTCTTGTGGCCTCAACCCTAGAAGAAGGGTCTTAGTCACTCATGCTAATACAAGAATTCATTTTTAATATAATTCATGTAAGAACAGGAATGAAATAAGAAAGAATTTACAAACCCTAGGTAGAGTTTACTTCTTCTCTCCTTTGCTCCTTTCTGTTCTTCAAAAATAATACCGTGATAAATGAAAATAGGAGCTAAGTGTTTAATTTATAGTAAGTAGAATTTTGGAAAAAATTGGCCGAGGAGAGACCAACTCCATGCCATGCTGCCGATCACGGCAAATCCTTAGCGTGAAATGGACTGGTCGCAACAGCTCACTCAAATGGGCATCTCAGCATGTCTTGGCATTTCACTGGTTCGCGTCGCCCAACGTGGCACGCCAATGCTCGCGCAGGAAGCAGGGTGTGGCACGATGCCATCGCGCGCTACTGCTGTTGGTACTTCCCTTGCATGCGCGCATACCATTGCCGTGACATGTCCATGGATGCGGTACACACCTAGTGCAGCCATCTGTCGGTGTGGCACACTGGATGGAACGACATTGAGGCTTCCTTGCCTTCTTCATGCAACTTTTTTGCGCTCTTGTCCCAACTTTCTTTTTGTGCATTAACCATCATATTTAGTCCTTCCTAATCATATTACACCTATAAAATAAATACTAATCATGTTGGTTAGTTTGACACCCATTTATACACAAATACATGAGAATGTAATCAACTCAATCAACAAACATGACTCAAAATATAGTATAACATAGAACTTGGGCACGTAAATATGCCCAAGATTAGAAGNCTCATCATGTTTTGTGGTTGCTTCTCGTACATTAGATCAACTCAATCAACAAACATGACTCAAAATATAGTATAACATAGAACTTGGGCACGTAAATATGCCCAAGATTAGAAGGTGGGTTCTTACAGTGGCTCTTTTTCTAGGACTCCGGTACCTCAGGGCTACTCGGGCCGCCTTGTTCAGTCAACCATGTAGGTGTCAACTGTGGGTTCGCCAGGGACCACTCCACGACTAGTAGGTACAGTCGGGGGTAACTAGATAATTCATTCAGACTTTGGAGCTAGTCCGATTTCTTTGGTTCTAACTCAGAGACAAGTGATTAAGAAGGCATGTCATGGGTGCAGAGGGTATGGCCATCCGTAGGTGGTGTCCCAGATTTGGTCAGCATGGGCAGATTATTCCCCACCCAGCTTCTCAAGCTCCGGCCCCCTACTTGAAAAGGAGGGAGTGCGTTCACTAGAGATCGCCAACAATTAGGAAGAGGCAGTCAACTAGTGGTTAAAGGTGGCACCCAGATGGGTAGAGGAGGTGCTCAGACCGGAATGGGTGGTAATCAATCTGGTAGAGGGGTTGCACTGCACAATAGGGGTGGGTCTCAAATAGGTAATCAGGCCCACTTCTATGCATTTCCGGGTAGGCTCGAGCCAGATGCTTATGATGCCATTATCACAAGTACGATTTCTATGTCCGAAAAATTGGTTACAACCTTGTTGGATCCCGGTTCTACTTTTTCCTATGTTTCTGCTTATTTTTCTTTAGTATTGGATCTTGCTTGTAATGTGTTTGATACTTCAATCAATGTGTCTACTCCTGTTGGGGATTTTTTGGTGGTGCATAAGGCATATCGTGATTGCATTGTTGACTTCATGGGTTTTTATACTCTGGTATATTCCGTGATCTTAGACATGATAGATTTTGATTTGATTTTGGGGATGAACTAGTTGTCTACTTACCATGCCATTCTAGATTTCTATGCTTAGATAGCCACCATATCAAGCCCAGGGTCGTCCAGGCTGGAGTGGAAAGGGACTATAGCCCTACTCCTAAGAAACTCATTTCCTATATTCATGCCCGTAAATTAATAGATTGGGGGTGTTCAGCATATCTAGCTTATATTCAGGATACCAGTTTCAAGGGTCCTTCCATAGAGTTGGTCTCGGTATTTTGTGAATTCATAGAGGTATTTCTATTCAATCCAACAGAATGGCACCAACTGAGTTGAGAGAACCCAAGGAATAGTTGCAAGAATTGATTTGTAAGGGGTTTATCAGCCGTGTGTCTCTACGTGGGATTCCCCGATCTTGTTTATGAAAAAGAAGGACGATAGTAATGCAAATATGCATTGATTATTGTCAGTTGAATAAGGTAATCATCCGAAATAAATAACCTCTTCCTCGAATAAATGACCTATTTGATCTATTACAGGGGGCAGCGGTGTTCTTAAAGATTGACCTGAGTTCGGGCTATCATCGGCTAAAGATTCATGCTGAGGATATTCCTAAGACGGCTTTTCAAACTAGGTATGGACATTATGAGTTCTTGATCATGTCCTTCAGACTCACTAATGCTCCAGCGGCGTTCATGAGCTTGATGAATGGTATCTTCAAACCTTATCTAGATTAATTTGTAATCGTGTTCATTGATGATATCTTGGTATACTCTAAGACTAAACAGAAACATGAGAATTATCTGAGGATTGTGTTGGGGCTGCTGAAGGAGAAACAGTTGTACGCCAAGTTTACCAAATGTGAATTTTGGTTGGAATCGATATCTTTTTTGGGACATGTAGTCTCGAAAGAGGGGATTAATCTGGATCCACAGAAGGTGAAGGTGGGGTGAAACTGGGCTGGGCCTATTATAGTGACACATATTCAAAGTTTCATGGGGCTGGCCAGTTACTATCATCGGTTTGTGAAGAAATTTTCATCCATTTCCTTGATGTTGACAAGGTTGAGTCAGAAAGATGTTCCTTTTCAATGATTCGAGGAATTTGAAGAAAGTTTTCAGAAGCTCAAAACCCTGCTGACCACGGCACCAATCCTGGCTCTACCAGTAGAAGGTAAAGATTTTATAGTTTATTATGATGCCTCACGGTCTGGGTTGGGTGCTCTGTTGATGCAGGAAATATGGGTCATTGTTATTCTTTGAGGAACTTGAAGTTTCATGAGAAGAATTACCCCACACATGACCTGGAGTTGGCAGCGGTGGTGTTCGCCCAAAAAATCTGTGGGCATTACATGTACGGGGCTTGTTGCGAGGTGTTCACAGACCATCGTAGCCTGCAATATGTGTTCTCCTAGAAAGATCTCAATTTGAGATAGAGGATATGGATAGAACTTCTTAATATTATGATGTGACAATCCTGTATCACCCAGGGAAGGAAATCATGGTGGTTGATACCTTGAGCCAGAAAACAATGAGTATTGGTAGCCTAGCTTGCTTGGAAGCTACTCAGTGGCCGATGGCTAGAGAAGTCCAGACACTGGAGAATAGCCTAATGAGACTATCATTGACAGAAATAGGTGGGATCCTAGCCAATATGGAGGCTAAGTCATTACTGCTAGAAGATATAAAAGTTAAGTAGTTTCAGGATGCAAAGCTGAGTAAGATTTGAGACAAGATTTTGTGGGGAGAAGCTAAGGAAGCAGTGTTAGATGGCGAAGGGGCCCTGAGACTAAAGGGACGTGTGTGTCTCCCCCAAGTGGATGAGCTGATTAAACCATCCTGGCAGAAACTCACAACTTGAGGTTCTCCATCCATCCAGGGGTTACTAAAATGTACCATGACTTGAAGCAACATTATTGGTGGGGCAGGATGAAGAGGGAAATTGTTGATTATGTTGCCTAGTGTTTGAACTGTTAGCAGGTGAAGTATGAGCATCAGAAGCCTGGGGAGTACTTAAGAGGATGGCCATCCCAGAGGGAAAATGGGAGAGGATAGCAATGGACTTTGTGGTTGGTCTTCCAAGGACATTGGGGAAGTTTGACTCCATTTTGTCATTATTGACAAACTGACTAAGTATGCCCACTTCTTGCATGTTCCGGTAACTTACAATGCTGAGAGACGAGCCAAGTTGTATGTGAAGAAGGTTTAGTTGCATCGGGTGCCAGTTTTGATCGTTTCGAACGGGAGTACTCAGTTCACCTCTCATTTCTAGAGGACATTGCAGGCACAACTAGGTACAAGGTTGGATTTGACCACAACCTTCCATCCGTAGATAGATGGGAAATCGGAAAGGACCATTTAGGTGTTAAAGAATATGCGTTGGTCTTGTGTGATAGATTTTGGTAGACATTGGGATAAATTCTTATCCTTGGAGGAGTTTGCTTAAAACAACAGTTATCATTCGAGCATTGGCATGGTGACATTTGAAGCTCTGTATGGGAGAAATGCAAGTCTCTAATTGGCTGGTTCTGTGCATTTGAGGTAATACCTTGGGGCACTAATTTCTTTAAAAAGTCCTTGGAAAAGATTTGGGGTAATTCAAGAATGTCCAGTAGTCGCTCAAAGCAGGCAGAAGCAATACACAGACAGGAAAGTGAGAGATATGGAGTTTATGGAGGGAGAGCAGGTGTTGCTCAATGTATCCCCTATGAAGAAGGTATTGCGGTTTGGGAAGCGGGGCAAGCTTAGCCCGAGATACATTGGGCCGTTTGAGATTCTCCAACATGTGGGGGAAGTAGCTTATGAATTAGCGTTGTCGCCAGGACTATCAGGAATACATCCAACCTTCCATATTTCCATGTTGAAGAAATACCATGGAGATGGGTCATACATAATTAAATGGGATTCGGTGTTGTTGGATGAGAATTTGTCCTATAAGAAGGAGCCAATAGCGATAGTAGATAGAGAGGTCCACAAGTTTAGATCGAAGGAGATTGCAATGATAAAGGTCCAGTAGAAGAATCATCCCATAAAGGAAGCCACTTGGGAGACCGAGGCCGACATACGGAACAAATATCCTCAACTATTTGTGGAATCTGGTATACTCTCTTCCTTGCTTTTGTAAGCCGTTCAGGGATGAACGTATTTTAATTGATATATGATGTAACGACCCATACGTCATTACGAGGTAAATAACTTTGGAACACCCTAACTGACCTAAGTTGTGGATAGAAAGGTGTGATTGTGAGTATAGTAAAAATTCTTAGTTGGGAAGTGGTTTGAGAGCATATTTTGGAGCTACGGGTCATGGGGAACCGTTGCAGCAGGGGAATTTTCACTGCAGCGAGACTGCTATTACTGATCGGAGTTCCACTGTAATAGACCAAGAGAATAATCACCGGATTTGGCATAGCAGTGCCCTGACTACCATAGCAGGTCTACTACAGTAGACAACAGGAATTAGTAAGTGGGATTTCAGGGGTTATGCCCCATTATTTCCAAAGTACGAACTCCCAAGAGCTAAAGGCAATTTTCCCCTAGTGTAATACAATTTCCTTTATCAAGGTAAGAAGCTAGACTTACTTCTTCTATGTTTGATTCCTCAACACCTATGAATAAAAGGGGAAACCCCTAATGGTGATTTTTCTAGCAAGAGAACCCTAGGTTTGTATAAGTAGGGCTGAAAAATAGGGAACTAATGGGTGTTGATTCCTAAGTTTAGAAGGGAGTAATGATCACTCCTTAAGGCGTAGTTCTTGTAGAACGTGGTTCATATGGAAATTTAGACCTTGAGCTAGGTGAAATTTGGACTTTACCCTTAAAAACTTCCTTAAAAAGGTTTTGAGGAAGTAATGTTAATGAATTAAGCCATGGAAAACGAAGTGGTATATGATAATGGGTAGAATAGGTGGGTTTGAATTTCAAAAACCCTTGATTTTGGAAGTAGACTATTGAATTGTCTGAATCTCATGTTTTAGACATTGAGCGTTCAGAAGCATTGAGGAAATGCAAGGCTCCAGCAGAGTAGTTCGTATTCAAACCCTTCAAATCGAGGTAGGTTATGATTTAGAAGGAGTTATACTTTTTATAATGGTATGCATAGTTGTGGAATGATAATATATATGTTGGTCTTTAGACCTTAAGTGGTTTAATCTTCCTTACTGAATTCCCTGGTTGAATGATCTTAATGTGTTGTTGTTACCTGTGTAATATGTAAGTGTGTGTATGTTTTGTTATTGTCCTTTTGTACTTGCTGAGAATGATTTGAATTGTTTAAATGTTAGATGAGACCTCCTAAAAGTCATATCAATGGACTTAATAATAATATATTGATTATGAGAATAAATGTGGAGACTATGAATATTTTGAGATGAGTGGCTTGTACTCGAAGGGAGCATCTGGACGAGCAATAATGTTTGGGTGGCTCGTATCTGAGGGAAGCATCCGGACGAGCATATGAGTGGGAGTGGATACTACGCCGATACAATACATGAATTTCTACAGTCCCCTACAGGTCATGACTGGAAGGGTAGAAATAAAATCCTCTAGCATGTGCGTACATCGATGTTCTGTGATTGAGTGCTTATGGTGATGTGACGGAGGCGTGTGCCCATCATGTCACCATTCATTGTATTAATTGATTTATTGTAAGAATATGAGAATCAGAATGAGTATGTGGGTATCTGACTGAACTAAACTTGTAGTCAATGTTAAGTAGACGTCTTCATGTGCAATAACAATCAAATTATGAGAGTTTTATTATAGTGGATGATTTTTGATTTCTTTAGTTATAATGATGTTCTGTTAATTTATTTTATAATATGGATTATTCCTTCTAAATATCGATGGTTTAGGGGTAAAGAGTTGGGAAACATTTGTTCGCCCACTGGGGATTAGTGTGGATGCCAATCACAATCATTTGGGTTGTGACATAGTTTTAGTGTACATACCGCGCATGTATTAATAAGAATAAATTTTTAAAAAGAACATAACTACTATTTAAAAGATGTGTTTGTGTAACAATATAAGAATTTAGGAAGAGAAGTATGAATTTCAATTTGATAAATGATTATGTTTAAGATTTTCATCTAATCTAGTAGTTCTTTCTTTAGTTTGTTTTTCAATAAACAAAAACATCGTAGAAAACGTGTTTGATTGAAAGGTAAAAAATTTATTTGTTTTTATATGAGCACTTAAATGCATGCATTATATGTAAATTTCATGTTAATTATAATAAAATGTTTATTAAACACTATTGACAAATTAACATTTAATAAAATTATTAGCATTATAAAGACACATTGTAATATAAAATTATATAGTAAAATAGAACTCATAGTATAAGTTATTAGTTTAAACAATTAGCACTTACGAAATCATGTTGTGAGTTATTATTATCTAGTTTTGGAACTAATAAATTAATATTATATCATAAATGCATTTATTTATTTGTAACTGATCATCCAAACTAAGAAAGATTCATCGAAATTAGTGGAAACACCACTACTACTTGAATTCGAGTAAACTATTTATATCACACTCGGGATGCGGTCTTTCTTCGAACCCTATTAATGTGGGATGTTTTATGCATCAATCTGTCCTTTTTTCGAGTAGGCTATGGTTTACTCATTTTTGTGTTAGACTTTGATTAGCTAAACATATACGTGTGTATAGTTGACGTACTTTTGATGGGTAGGATCGAAACCTGGATAAATCATTATTGATTAATTGAAACCGGTGAAATTTAGCAGATGGACGAATTAAGGAAGGGTTACTAATATCCCCATAATGTGAAAACCCCTAGAGGAGAGATTGCAATAAAAATAGTCTATGCGTGGGGGAAGGGGGTGTAGGTGAGAGCGGTTGATTGTATATAGAATGATATTCTGCCATTGACGTTGAACATATTTATATGTATATAAAATTATTCTTCCTAAATTGTAATCTTGAATGAATAATTATATAAATCATGATTATAGGATGAGGTAACTGAATGTTTAAGGGTGGCCTGTGATTATTACTGGATGCAATGTAAACCTTGCGAATTAGAAGAGTCATATTTTACATAATAATATGCATGTTCTGTGAGTGATTATGTAATGGTTGGGTCTGTGGTTATTATTTGTGATGAGAATTTCATTGTTAACAATCAATTATTGAATAAACTCGTTATGGTGCTGCCCCAAGGTGGCTGATGATATAGTGCAGAGTATGAAATTGCAAAGAAAGATCTGTGAGGAAACTGGGGTAAGAACTGGTCGAAGAACTTATAGATAGTATCGTTGCAGTGGTTATAGTATTGGTGAAGCGAGACTACTGTGGCGGCAGTAATGCCGCTGCAGTGGAGCCCAAACCAGCGAGCGGGCTAGGTGGCACTTCCTTGTGATGTTATGGATACCAATTGATTTTATAATATTTAGATATAAAATTAGGTTCGGAACTATTCTTTGATTTTACTTGTTGATATGTATACATAACTCTTATCGTGTGTGATTTATTGGTTTTTGTGCTATGATGTGCGATCCAAGATTGAGGAGCGAGTTGGTATTGATCGAATGTGTGCATGAGATAATGTATGATACAGAAAGGCAAATCATTGATATTATGGTGAATGTGAGGCCTAGGGCCAAGGAGAAAGAACTTGGATGAGCAGGCTGTATAATCAGACTCTGAATCAGGATTAGAGACATGAGTGGCTCGTGCCCGGGGTGAGCATCCGAGCGATAGGTATGAGGGGGTACACAGACAGGTATGGCTAAAAGACCATGCAGCTGGGTGTATAAATATGAGTATACATATATGTATGATGAAGGTTTCATATGGTTGGGTGTACAGTAAATGGATTTCTAGAGTCCCCTACAAGTCATGACTGGAAGAGAAAACATAAGACCCTCTGGCATGTGTGTACAGTGATGTGATGGAGGTGTGTGCCTGACATATAACTGATGGATGATTGCTAGACAGAGACTGTGCAGGTATGGTTTAATTATACATACTCCTGCAAAGACAAAAAGGTACAGGTATACAGTGTGATACATGATATATTGATATGAATTGGGTTTGAGGTCAGAAACATGTGTGAGATATCGTATATGGCTACAAGGTTCAGGTATGATATATTATGGCATTTTCATGGTATGGAGAGAGGCATATGCATATACTTTAATGTTTATGAAAAATTGACTCCCTCGATGTTTCTTGATGATTTTTGTATGTACTTGAATTAGTTGATCCATATTTGCGATTGAATGTTTTGTTTTAATTGGGTTTGTGGGTTACGAAAAGTAGCATGACGGGTTTAAACAAAAGATAGTGAATTACCGTGAGATAGTGAGTAGACTTCATTATTTAATGTACCTCATTAAAAAGCATTGAAAAATCCTATAGATAAATAAAAAAGGTTAATAAATGGTATGAGAGGTAGCGGTGCTATGAAATTTTATAGCAGAAACAAATAGAATTGGATCAGGGGAAAACGATTATTTACGATTGGGTACGTCATTGCAGCGGACGAATACCCATGGTAGCGGGACCGCTGGGGCGATTTGAGTACTCGTTGCAGCAGAGTAGTAAGGAGACATATTGGAGATAAATTGATGGTTAGAATGATAGAGTAATTTCATGAACCTTGATGAGACTCAAGAAAAGATAATGTAATATTGAATTAATTAATAATGAGTGGTCGTATAAGTGAAATAATTGTTGAATTTAATATCATTGATTGTATGTTGATTATTATGTTTTTGTGTTAACTAACCTTAGTCGGCCAATGATGCCTACCGGCACGTGTGGTATACTGATACTACCTTGCTACACCTTTTTGGTGTAGGTTGTGGTAAGTTTGAAGTTCCTTGATTGGCATGGAGTACTCAGCATCAGCTTCCGTGTTCTTCTTCTCAGATGAAGCTATGTCATTTTATTTGTCATGTATTCTATTAGAGCTCTTGTACCTGTCCAAACTAGATCTTGGGAGAGTCATGGTTGTTGGGAAGCTTGTATAATTATCTTGAATTATTGTTGGTTAGTGTAAATAAATGAGAAATTATGGGTAATTTATGTAACATTCCGCAAGGGTTCTCCGATCGAGTATATTCGATATAGGTGCTCGCACGACCTGCTTATTTGGAATTGTGACAAGTTGGTATCAGAGTGTCTAGGTTATCGGTCTCATAAGTACAAGAACAATGTCGAGTAGACTCCTATGGTGTGTAGATGTCCACATCTAATCTTCAGGAAGCTATAAGGCGTCCAGGAAGTTTTCACTTTACTTCTTTCCCATCATGCTGTCCGGATATGTCGATCGCCTGAATTGAGTCCAATTGGTATCTGAAAGTTTTCAATTAGTATCTCGACATACCTAATGGTATTTGACCATGCGTTGTTAATGAAAGTACGTAATAAGACTGGTGGGTGGGATTGACTTGAGTTGACTGGAGAAACGAGAAACCAACAGGGGTTAGGCTTAGCGAGTTTTGCTGCAGTGAACGTTGTCTCGCTGTCGCGGACTCACTACAAGGAAAGAGGTACCGCTTTAATGGATTCGTTGTCGCGGTAGAACGACTATTGCAGTGGACATGGCCAGGCAAAATGCTAGATTCAAAAAATTTCAAGTTCTCCTGTTTGGAATAGCAACTACAAGTATCAAGTGACAAAACCATTCAAGCATATGAATAAGGGAAAGCAACTACGATATCAATAAGAAAAAGGAAAAAAATACGGCCGAAGTCTTAAGATGCCAAATGGTCACCCATACACCATAGGGGGATCAAGTACCAACATTCCAAAAGCAAGAAAGAAATTAGATTTGTCTTACAAGCCCCAAACAAGGGCTACCCAAAAACAGTGATGAAAGCTAAAAACAAGGGGGATACTGCGACCCATCTAGTTGGAGGCCTCGTTGCTACCACTACCTACATCCTCATCCGCTCCCTCCCTGAACCCGCTGAGGAAGGAGAACTCGGGGCAGTCCTTCCTAGTAGCCTGGGGTGTCTTGGCCCTAGTAGAAAGGGTCTTCAGGATCTTATTGAACCCCTTCCACACCCGAAAGAGCAACTTATCCCGAGAATGCTGCCTCCCCGTCTCCCGCTCCAAGTCCTCCCGGAACTCTACATGGGCCTGATCCGGAGCTCTACTAGAGGGTCGGCTAGTGACAGTAGGTCTAGGAAACCCTCCAAGGAGCTCCCACATAGCTTCCATCTCGGCCTCGATCCGCTTAAATGGCCCGATAGGTTTGGAGGTGCTGGTCCTACCATATCTCTCAGTTGACGCAGTCTTTCTCTTCTTTCGGCCTCTCCCTAGATCCCCCTTCACCCTCAAGGGATCGAAGGGCATGTTGCAGTCCATAATGATATCCTGGGACTTTTGATGGACGCCATCCCGCTTGCAGAGCCTAGTGATAAGAGAAGTAAATGACAGGCTAGTGATAGGCTTCGTAGAGAAATACCTCCACTCCTTAATAATTTGAGCCCCCCACATTCACCCTCACCCCAATCAAAAAACAAGATCCCACTAGAGCCTAAGGATAGGTCACGTCCGTGACATTGGAGGATGGGCGAATCCTTTGAGAAATGTGGCTCTAGATGCCCGTCCTCGTGATGCCCCAATTAGTTGAGGCCCTCTGCTCCTCCACCACCAGTGTATCCACCAGCCATTACCCATTTCCTTCTACATCTCGGGCCTTCAACTCGTCCTCAAGAGGGTTTGGCAGACCCAAAGCTTCATTGATAGCAGCAGGGGTCAAGGTGATCTGCATACCCCTAACGTAAGAAACTAGCTCGTCTCGGCCCCAAGCCACCATCGGGAGGTTAGCCTAAAACTCCCTCACGCAAGCCTTATTAGCCTTACCCGAGTCCTCCACCAACGGGCCCCAGCCGATCTCCTAGAGGAGTGCATAAAACTCCAGCGCCTTCTCCTCTACATCTTTCATAACAAATCCCTCTCATGCAAGAAGTCCTTCGTGGCCTGTTCGCTGTGTCGGAACTGACATTGGTCATTTATGAAGCGAATATAGTCCTTGGTGTGGATACTGCTTCTAAATGTAGCCATGTTGATAAACCTGCATTGATAAAATGATTAGAAGAGGGACCAAATAACGAGGAGAATAGAGTATGAGAGAAAAGAAAAATCAGGAATCAAGGGGGAGCCACTGCCCAGGCAGACAGCTGCAGCAGACAGATGTCCCCCACAACAAGTTTACCATAGTGGAGGTAGGTCCGCTGTCACGGTACTGCTGCAGCAATCATAGTTCCACTATAGCGGACACCATATTTCCCAGACCTTCGAACACCATCAGTGGAGGTTGAATTCCAACCTCCAAATTTCATTAATTAAATTATAGATCGGGCAAAGGGAGAACTTTCCCAAGCCCTAATGACCATCACCCACCCAAATAGGATACGGATTCAAGCTTGAAAGCTTCTATGAAGTCAAACTACCACCCTACCCAAACTCCCTCATTTTCAACCCCACAACCCTATGAAACCGACCCAAAACATGCGAGGACAGTAGAGATCACTTGAGAATGTAAATACAAGTAGCATGCTATGATAATCTAGCCGTGAATTCAGAAGAAAAGAACCTACCCATATCTCCCTATAACTAACCCAAAATGAAAGAAATAGGCAATACACAACAATCATTCACTAGCAAACGAAGTAATGAATCCATGAGGACAAGGATTACCTAAGAAATCGAGGGAAATCACCAAGAGAATTAAGAGGATTTGCACAAAGTAGGAGTGAAAAAGCTTGAGAATGAAAACTCCAACTATCTAATCTGCCTTTTACTGACCCCGTTGTCCGCTGCAGCGGATCATTTTTCACTGCGATAGAAGCGCTATAGTGGGAAACCCACTCGCTGCAGGGGACGGTTGAAATAGTGATGGTTCAAATTCCATCGTAGGTCCCTATCATTTCAAAAACAACCACCTTAGACGTGTCATCAATGCAAGGAGCCACTACAGCCGCATGTTGTATCCTTGATTGTTGTCCTGCAGGAGTCACTGTCGCTGCCCTATTACCCACGAGGCCACTCAGGAGATTAAGAACCTGAGCCAGAACCTCAGAGGATGCTAGATCAACAAGAACCTCTCCCTATGTTAGGACTTCCACTCTTACAGCCACCCTTTCCTAAACTGCGGGAGGTACTGGAGATGCTGATCTCTCCCATATTAGAGCAGGAGTGTGGACCCCTCCTCTAGAAGCGGTAGTCCTTCACCCGCATCCTCGGCCCCATCCTCTACCGCAAACTGTAGTTGGATCGTGGGCTGCTTCTCTGCTCCTATCTTCCTATATTCTCACCCTCTGTGAGAGAAATAAAGAAGAGTTGTTAGATACCAATTTGGATCACTAGATACCAATTGGAATCAAGTAATTGCACGAAAGGAAAGAAGATGGGAGTTTTCCTAAAGTCCTGCGGGGAGGGCGCGACTGGCTCCCCATACCAGACTAACTGGGAAGCCGGCTATATGACATCTGTAACTGTAATACTTAGGTCGTCCAGGCCACCTGTCACAA
>JACEIK010000051.1:626635-642576 GCA_018107945.1 Datura stramonium
TTGTATATAGATTTTATGGTCGTCTGTCTGCTGGTATGTCAGTTATAGTCTTTGTTGTGCATTAGATGGTTGCATTTACACTTCAATAATGAGTTATTGTTAGGCTTCTGTTTTCAAAATTTCAGGTTGTTACTACTCCTTATTTCTGTCCTAGTTATCATTTTTATCTTACATGTTTACAGTTTTCAGCCTTACATACCAGTACATTTTATTCATACTAACGTCCCTTCATCTTGAGACCCTTCCTGCAATCGTGGTGCAGGTACAGGCGAGGCTCAGATCATCGGACGTGGTAGGAGCCAAACTTCAGCAGAATAGTGGTATACTCCTCTCTTCCAGGAGCCATGTCCTAGTTTGGACTATTTTCAGTTTTGTGTAGAACATGGGTAGGCCGGGGCCCTGTCCCGTGCATTTCAGTTTGTTTACTTTGTAGAGGCTGATATGGACTATTTTGTATAGTAGTGTGGGTTGTGTAGTCATATCGGTTTTTCATTGCCTTTCTTAGCTTTATTGTAGCCTTGTCGGCTTTCTAGGTTGCATATTTATAATTGTCAAGGTATTATTGGCCCAGTATTTATCTTGGTTGGTTGTGACAGGTGGCTTGGTAAGCCTTAACGTTACATTTATAGAGTCTATATAGCCGGCTTCTCGATCGACCATGAATCGAGTGCCAGTTGCACCCTACCCTAGTTCTGGGGCGTGACAGTAATCAATGCACATCTGCATGCTACCGTTTTTCTTTTTCACAAACAAGACCGGGGCACCCCATTGGGAGACACTTGGCCTAATAAACCCCTTATTAAGTAGTTCTTGCAACTACTCCTTAAGTTCTCTCAACTCATCTGGTGCCATTTGGTATGGTGGAATAGAAATGGTTTGGGTCCCTGGCTCAGAATTTATACAGAAATCAATATTATGGTCCGGCGGCATGTCGGGTAGATTTGTAGGGAATACCTCTAAGAACTCACAAACTATCGACACTGACTCTATGGAAGGACCCTCGGAACTAGTATCCCGAATATGAGTTAGATACGCTAAACACCCCTACTCTTTAACTTATGAGCACAAATATAAGAAATGAATTTCTTAGGAGCAAGGATACAATTCCCTTTCCACTCTAACCTGGATGACCCCGGGCCCAACATAGTGACGATCTTAGCATGGAATACGAGAATGACATGGTAAGGAGATAACCAGCTCATTCCTAGAATTACATCAAAATCAACCGTGTATAATATTACTAAGTCTACTAGAGTGCCAAATCCCATAAAGTCAACAATACAATCCCGACAAACCCTATCCACCACCACAGAGTCCCCAACAAGAGTAGACACATGAATAGGAGTATCAAGTATATCACGAGCAAGATCCAATCACAATGCAAAATAAGAAGACACATAGAAAATAGTAGAACCTAGATCAAACAAAGCCATAGCAATTTTGTCGGACACAAAGATCATACCTGTAATAATAGTGTCTGAAGCCTCTGTCTCACGCCTATCGGGAAAAGTATAAAATTGAGTCTGGTCACCTACTTACAAATCGCTCTGGTTGGGCTTTGTCACCCCTCTATCGGATTGGGTGCCACTGCTACCCACCTGAGCACCTCCTCTACTCGGCTGAGCACCACCTCTAACGGTTGGCTGACCACCTCACCCAAGTTGTGGAAGATCCCTGCTGAACAAACTGTCTCCTCTTCCAGCAGGAGCCATAGCTCGAGTAACTGGGTACAGGATGATCTGTCCGCCCTGGTCAAACCTGGGACACCATTTGCAAATGTGTCCATACTCCCCACACTTGTGGCATACCTTCTCAATCACTGGCCTCTGAGCCAGAACAGAAGAAATAGGGCGAGCCCCAAAGTCTGATAAAATAAGCTGAGTACCCCTGACTGTACCTACTGGTCGTGAAGTGTTTCCTGACGGATCTCTAGCTGACACCTACATAGTCGACTAAATAGGACGCCTAGAGAAACCCTGTAGTATTGAAGTCCTAGCAACAGAGCCACTGTAGGAACCCACCCTTCGAACCTTTTTCTCGGTATTCTTTGCGTACCCTTCCTGTTTCACCCCCTCTATGTTCTTCACATATTCCACTACCTCCTAAAAACTCTTACCTGAGGAGACCATCTGAAAAGCTAATAACTGGAGACCCATATTCAGGCCTTTAACAAACCGCCTGATCCTCTCTTTCTCTGTGGGCAGTAATGGTAGAGCATATCTGGATAGTGAATGGAACTGTACCTTGTAGGCTGTAACAAAAGAGCTTCCCCACTCGATGGTGGTGAATTCGTCCCGTCTCCTATCTCTCAAGGTATAAGGTACATACTCTTTTCAGAAACGTAGAGTAAAGCTGGGTCCAGGTCAACGATGGTGACCCTACTGGTCTGCACTCCACGAAAGCCCTCCACCATATCTTAGCATCACCCATCAACTAGAAGGTGACAAACTCCATGTCATACTTTTCCATCGCCCCCATCTTATAGAGCCTCTAGTGATAATCTATAATAAATTCATAGGATTCCTTCACCTCAGTACCATAAAAAGTAGGAAGCTTCATCTTGGTGAACCTTCAGAACAAGTCATGCTCCTCCCCTGTCATCACAGGCCCAACCACCGGCCTCGGAGACATAACCGCCTCAGACATTTTCATCAATGCAAGGAGCCACTTCAGTCGCATGCTGCATCCCTAATTGTTGTCCTGCAGGAGTTGCTGGCACTACCCCATTACCCATGAGGCAACTCAGGAGATTAAGAATCTGAGCTAGAACCACGGAAGATGCTGGAGAGGCAGGAACCTCTCCCTGCATGGGGACTTCCACCTCTACAACCACCCTTTCCTGAACTGCGGCAGGTACCAGAGATGCTAACCTCTCTTGTACTGGAGCATGAGATCGTCCCCTCCTCTAGCAGTGGTAGGCCTTCCCCTGCGTCCTCGGCCTTGTCCTCTTCCGCGAACTACAACTGGCTCGGGTGTTGCTTCTCTACTCCTATCTACCCGTGTTCTCACCATTTGTGAGAAAAATAAAGAAGAGTTGTTAGATACCAATTGGAATCAAGTAATCACATGAAAGGAAAGAAGAAGGAAGTTTTCCTAATGTCCTGCAGCCTCTCGAAGATAAGTTATGGACGTTTTTGCACAGATCCGCGAGACTCTACTAGACTCATCTTAGTGCAATGAGATCGATGAACCTCAAGTTTTGATATCAATTTTGTCACGATCTAAATGGCCGTGATTGAAACCCACACTAACCCCAGCTATCCCCTACTCAACTACCCTCTCTCCTTCTAATGTTTCCCAGATGTCGTACCTCTTCTCCCTCTCTCAGTTCTTCTCCTTCACCAAACCTGCAAACCTTTTCTCTCCTTCTCACTAGAACATCTGTGAAACCCATTCCCTCAGCCCCAAAATCCGTCGATTCTACCGCTCGTCCTCTCAAATCAAGTTCAGTATATGTAAGATTTTTGTACTCCTTTTCACACTTTTGTTTTACTTGAAATCAATTTCAAATCCAAAATCTAGCGTTTGGGGGTTCTATAAATAGAACCTAATCTTCATCTTTTAAACTAGAGATGGGGGATCGATGTTTCTGGGTTTTCAGTTTTTAATCTTGTCTCTTGCTTGAATTTTAATAAAAAGGGATTTAATTTGGATTTCTATTTCTTCTTGTTTGTTGTCGGTATCAAAATCGGTGAAATCCATCCTTGATTCCTCTCTCTCTGTTTGCTGCCTACAAAAAGGTAATCTTCTTTCCATGTCAGTATCATTTTTTTCTCTGTTCTTTATGTATTTATTGCTTCTTACTAGTTAATGTTGTATTAGTCTATTTATTAAAGTATGCTGCATCAGTTTGTTTATTAGTTTATACTGCCTACTTTCAATTCCTTTATGTTATTTTTAAATATAGAGTAGTGATAATTAGTTATTTAGCTTATGGTGCTATTCAATATTTTATGTGATTTAAACTTGGGTTTCCAACTTGATTTTGAAATTAGGAAATATCTACTCATGTATTAGATTTACATGAACTCTTATTATATTCATGTTATAATTCCCAAATATATTCTCTTTTGAAAATGGAGTTCAAGAATATTATGTTAGGCAACGGATCTTTTTTTGTGGGTTAGAAGTTTATAATATTTTATTTTATTTAATTAATTATTTTTTCCTCTTTGCAATTTAGGTCGGTAATTTCTAAATTTGTTTTCCACATTGCCTTAGTGCTATGAGTTTCTGTTTATCCCTTTATATGGAGCTTACTTTATTCGATTATTGGTGTATTTAGCTATCGGCTAAGTGTTTTTATGATTCGTAATTTATTTTGCATTTGATATGCTATGTTGATAGTTTTATGGCCAGTATTTTGTTTACATTGTTGAGCGCATACGTAAAATCTATCGTTATTTCTTATGAGTTAATGACAGTATAAGTCCAAGTTTATTTATTGTTCATGAGCCTCATTTATTATTGAGATGGTGATTAAGGGAATGAATTGATTCGAAATTCAATAGAGTTCTAGTAGGGACCTTGAGTAATAATTTGAATATTTTAAAGGTGCTCTTGAATCTAAAGATATTCATCTTCCTTTGAATATTTATTTTACTGGACGTTGTGAAGGTATTATATGGGCTCATGTGTTCATAAATGTTAAATCATGGCAGATGTAGAAAAAAATATAAAACTTAGTGTGCGTTACTTTTAGTGTTAATCACTACAGGATAAGCGCCGCAATTTCCCAAGTGATTTTCACTTTAAGAGTTGANGATGTAGAAAAAAATATAAAACTTAGTGTGCGTTACTTTTAGTGTTAATCACTACCTCTGCCTCAATCTCGGAATAATAAAATGAATGGATAATTAGTTGCTTCTTATTTAGAATCCATTCATGTATTAATAAGGGGTAGATTAATTATGGTTAAAAATAAGTAATTCCATTTATGATGCTTAGCATCCAGTTGCTCCTAGATGTTATTTAAGGTTCGAAATGGTTTTAGAATTTCTGTTTTATTTGTCTAATTCACTTACAATCTAGCATAAACATGAATAGTTGATTAGTCTAGCCTTGTCTTAACCTCTTACGAGAATTCCAAGAAACATTGTTCTCAAATTCACTTGCTAGACTGGCTTTAAATATGTGAATAATTGTATTGGTAGATAGCTATTTCGGAATACTCAATTAATGACTATATTTGAACAGGCGTGGGAGTAGATAGAGTATTTTCTTCCCTTTGAAGCTAAAAAGCTCCCATTATTATGCACACATAATGGTTTGGATTAGATTCATGTATTTTTTCTTATCTCTCTTTTACCAAGAATTTGTTCTAGTATGTTTATTTGAGCTATCTATACCTATTAATATTAGATAATCTCAAAGATCCTAGTTTGCTATTTGTCTATAAAGTACTGTGTATTTTGATGAATTTCAAAGTTGAATTCTCTTAAATACTAGGCGATCAATATTTATTCTTATATATGTTGAAAAAGTCTTGTTTATACTTACACAGTTCATGAGCCTTTAAGTTTGTGTTAACTTTTTTTTTTTCACTTTCCTGTGCGCATATGAACCCATGAAAAACGAGTCCATTGGAGGACTAAACCTTTCCTTCAGCATTCTAGTCGGACCTTTACCTCCAAAACATAATATCTGCATTTATTTGGAGTCATCCCTCATTGACAGCCCGACAAGGCAACAACAGCAACCCAAGATGACTTAATCAATTTCAGCAATAGGCAGTTTTGGGGATAGAGTCTCCAAAAATTTATCTACTCTTATTATTGATTATATTTTGAATACTAACATTATTCTTGCTTAACCTGAATATATCCTCAAGAGGAGAAATATTCAGAGGCGTCTAATTAATTTTCTTTCTTTACTTAATTCGCATCAAGATATCATTTTAAGATTAGCAATTTTTTCTCTTCTCAAACTAGTTAGGTATAATTTGTCCTTATTATTTTTTTACAAAATAAATAAAAATAAAATAAAATTTTCCTATCATTTTCCTTCAGTTTCCTTTCATAAGTAAAATATTTTGCATTCACCTTTTATCAAAAAGACTTGACCCCTTTTAGCAGTGTTATTTCATTTTAGTTTTATTTTTTTATTATCAAAATTATTTAATTGACAAGTCTAAATTTTCTTCTAAAAAAAACCGTGTAATTTCCAAATTCTAACACTGTAAAATCTGCAATTTATGAACAGTGCCTTTTTAAGAAGAAATAACCATTTCATAAAATTAGCTAATTCGCCGGTTGAATTAACAAAATAATTAAAGAGCTAAAATAAATGATTTATATATCACTAGTTTCAAACTTTTTTTTATACGAGTAAGTTATATTATTTTGGCCACATTTTATTTAAATTAGTTGGTAACTGCATTTAAGAATTTTTTAAAATATCTGATATCTTCTTTAAAAAATCATTTGAACCTTTTTCTCTGATTTAAATAAATGTTTTCAAAATTACCTTTAAAATGGTTTTATAATTTATGTAATAATTAGGTGGCGACTCTATTTTTAAATAAGATTGCCAAGTTATGAAACGTTTTAAATGCGAGTTTAAAATACATTGTAACAAATGACAACTTTGCAAGGGATTCATCTAGATTCTAACCAAAAGAATTTTCTCTGACAGATTGTGGTTAACCCTTATTTGCTTTATTTTTTATAATATGACTTATCTTCTTATTTTTATATAAACTGTCATTGCATTTCATGGCACTTTTCCGCCAAATGATACAAAATACTTTCACACATGCACTAAAGTGGTTTTGCGTGTTCACAACCATTTTGTACTATAAAACCCTTTTTCGGAATTCCATGATAATTTATTGGTTTGTGTGTGTTCAATGGTTGTTATAATTCTAGTCTAAGTTATCCGCTTGGATCCCTAGTCTTTCAAAAAGCTAAATCTAGTCAACTAGTGTAGAGATAAACCAAAATCTATTATTTAGCACATTACCTAAGATGATTTAATATCCAAGGTATATTAAGTCCATTAGAAGACCACCTTGTGTCTAAATGACTCACGACCAGAAAAGACAATCATCCAACTATGTGTTTAATTGAAGGATGTATGTGCCCATTCAGTCAAACTATTCTCGTCCGGGGGAAGGAGCTTAACGAGTTTCTTTTTTTTATAGATGAACCAGATCCGACCAATTCTGAAATTTAGAACGAAACCCAGACCCATAATGATTTGAAAACCTGATGGAAGAATATGAATAAAGACGATAAAAATATAGTTAATACTCACATCGGGTATCTGCCTTCGATTATGAAATGGAAGCATGGCCAGAAATAATTGAAACTATTACGAAATTCTGGGACGACTCAAAAATGGTATTTCACTTTGGGGATATTGAGTTAACTCTTACTCTAGAAGAGGTGATATAGAGTTTCGAGAGTCTCCGCATGGTTCATAAAAGGAAAATACAGCCTGATGACGACATCTTAATTCCACAAAAATAGAATTGTGAGAAAATTAAGGAGGGTATGTTACTAGAAAATGTGGATTGGATGGATAGGCTTAAGAGCCAAATATACCATTTCGAAAGCTTTATGACAGATTTGGGTGGTCCAGCGGGTACAAAAAGTTCACGAAAGAGTTCACTTCTAATCAGAATTGAAAGAAACGGCGCGCCTATGCTTTCATCGTATGCTTGTTGGGAACTATGGTTTTCCCCAAAAAAGGAAACATGGCATTCATCCGCACGTCTTGATGGTCACTCATTCCATATTCTACGATATGGACAAAAATGCCTCAATCAAATATTATACCTTGGTGTCGAAGATACTTGCCAACATATATCGAGCCTTGGGCATGTGTAAAAATGGAGGTCGATACTTCCAAGGTTGCAATTTAATCCTGAAATGGTGGATGATCAAAGACTTTCTCAAAACAAACAATCCGACTGGACCTGATCCTATAGTCAGAGGGAATAACTTTCAAGATCACTTAATATGGCTACATTTGAGGGACTCCCGATCCAATCATACGACGAAATACTGCACCAAGTTATTTGATGGACTAAGAGAAGGATATGTTGACTGGAAAATCAGAGAACTCATCCCTAAAGATAACATTATCCATGGAGAAACATATTATTCTTGCTGCATTCCGGAATTAGAGGAGTTTGGCCACATGCCCGTATAAGTGTCCTGAAATAGTTTAGGATAAAAAAAATCGTGCCTCAATTAAGGCATATGGACAGGTTTAAAATGGACTATATTGACGACACGGTACCGTACGCACAAATGATCTTTCGATAATGAAAGAACTGAAGAGTCTGCGGGATCACTGACATGGCTCAAAATAGGTTTGAAGCTGGGTATGATGAAATATAAAAAGCATGGTTAACAGAGGACTTGAAAATGACTCTTACTTTAGGCCCAAACACATATGATTAGATGGAGGATACAATAACCAAAACCCAGGTATAGCTACAGCTACATCAAAGAATAATAGAAGAGAGAGAGAAAAAGATTTAGAAGGTCATAGGAAATCTCACTTAGTATTTGAGTACCGACAGAGAATATTTAGTTAATTTAGACAAACATATGAAAGAACAAGTGGAATCCATTCAAAATATGGGATTCGAGAAAAGGCCACAGTTGGCGGGTTCTCACTTGATCATAAGCCGCTATTTCACTTGGGGAGAAGTGGATAAGGACAAGAGAACAAGAATGGACAAAGGACCCTCTTCAGCATACTGGATATTTTTCCCCTACGCAGGAGTGATTTTTCGTATTTCCATTTTTATTTTCCTAAATGTATCCTTGTTACAGTGATTCAAGAGGTTATGTAAGAAATTTTTGTTATTAGTAAAGTAATGATTTGGGGAGAATGGATTGATTTGAAATAACGCATACATTCTTCAATTCGCTTAGGCTTACCTTTGGCATAAAAGGTTATTGTTATAGAACTCGCATAAATTATCTTCTGTGCTATGTGATATAGTTGTTTCTAAGTGATTGCATATTGTTTTGTATAAAGATGATTAAATCATGATTGTCCAAGATCCCTTAGAACTTTTTAAGCATATATATAAGCCAATAAAAACAATGTCCATCAAATCTCCTTGGGCCATACCCATGTTTCATAAACAATACATCCCTCTAAAGACCTTGATCCTCTCTACAGGAAGGTCATCTTGCCATCAGAATGGAAATAGGTTAAAAATAGTATTTGAGGAAATTGAAAAGTCCCTGCTCGATAAAATCAATTAGATGGAAAAAGAGATATCTATAATAAGAAGTAGAATAGAATGGGTTGAGCAGAATAAAGAAGCCCTATTAGTTAAGACAGAGGAAGTTGACCAACAAATGGATTGGGTAAAAAGGAAAACTGCTAGAATAGACTTGGAGATAGTTGCGTCCCTTAGAGATTTTCATGAAGTCTCTATATACTTTCCCACCTAAGAGAGGAATTCCAAAGAGATTGAACCATTATATCGTCGGCCGTATAAGTAATATAGTGACTCTTGAAGAGCCAGATGTCGAACCAACAGGGACTGGACTAATTCAGTAAATATTCAAGTTTAAGTGCTCTATTAAATTTTACAAGTGTTGATGTAGAGATTTGAAAAGTGGGTATTTAAATCTAGGGGTGATCACAAAATAGTCGAAAAACTATAACAAGAAGCATCTAAAGTTGAGTCCTGACAATCATGTAATGCTTCAATTCACGATGGTTCAAGTATTAAAACTTCAGTTGTTGTCTCACATAGTCAAAATGCAGTGTTCATGGTCTATCGAGCCTCTAAACACAACAAACTAGTCTTGCACCTACATCGTTGAGCGGAGATGTGACGTCCTAATCCGTGAGCTATTAACAATGTAGATGTGGCTTATGGGGTTTATGCCCTTGATTATGCGCTTTTGTACCTATAATCATTTAACCTAGCTTAGCTTCACAACTACTTCAATGAGCGTTGATGTGACAATTCTAAGTTGGTGTCTAGCTATCATCCCGTTTTGTTAACCAAGCAAGGAAAATTAGGTATAATTTCTATCCTAACCGCGAATCTTATCATAAAAACAAGAATTTGCTCCCTACATTCTTCCGTTCTAACCTAGGGTTACTCTTTCAAGCTTTTGTCTAAGCTTAACAAGTTTGTTTTCATGGTGATCAAGCATAAAAACAATAATAATTAAGAATGCAAGACAAAACAACTGTGAAAACTCAAACCAAAGAGGAATTCATGCAATTACATTCATATCATGTGGCCTCAACCCTAAAAGAAGGGTTTTAGCCACTCATGTTTGTACAATTACTCAAAAATTTGATTAAAGTAATGTATTTACAAGAATGGTAAAAGAGAATGAAAAGTTATGAACCCTAGGTAGAGTTTCCCTCCTTCTCCCTTCGCTTCTTTCCGTTTCTCCAGAAATATTTCGTGATGTCTCAATAAAATAACCTAGTGTAGAATTTATACTAAGTGAAAAAATGCAAAAATAGCCTTGCCCAAGCTGCCTTTGTGACATGCCACTGGTCACGCCAATCTGGCAGTGTGTCACGGCTTCATTGCGGCAGACCAATGGAATTTGATATCGGGTGGCCATGGCATGGCATCTTCTAGTGTGGCACGGAGGGCATCGTGCAGAAGGCCTCGCGTGGCACGGAGCCAACGCTCACCTTTGTTGTTCCTTGACTGGATGGCATTGCTTCTTTGCGTGCAGAAACTGAGCGTGGAACGGCGCTAGCGCGCGTGCCTCATGCCATGACACGGACCTCAGCGCGCAACTAGTGTTGCGTGGCACGCTGCCCTATCCGGAAGCTCACATCTCATGCCATCTTCATGCAATCTTCCTCCAACTCCTTCCAATGTTCCTCCTTGCTCGTGCATCATCATATTTAACCCATCCTTAGCATTTTTCACCTACAAACAAGGGATAATCACATTGGTTAATTTATACACATAAATATAAAAAATCATATAAGAATGTAACTATTTAATTTGACAAACATGACTAAATTAAGTTATAAAATAGCACTTGGGCATGTAAATATGCCCAAGATCACTGGCAATGCTAACTGACCTACCCACCAGCTCCAGTAGCCCCTTAGGATGATCAAGTGTCCTCCGTAGAATTCAAAGCGGCAATCCAGCTGCTGGTTCAGACAGTGACTAATCAAGTGAACCAGTATGTGGTTTCGGTGAACACAAATGGGTCTGCAACATCTTCTAGGGTTTGAGACTTCACCCGAATGAACCCTCCAGTTTTTCATGGATCCAATGTGGGAGAGGACCCACAGGAGTTTGTAGATGAGGTGCGGAAGATCACCCGGATTATGGGTGTTAGTTCCACGTAGAGTGTTGATCTAGCCGCCTACCAGTTGAAAGGAGTGGCACGGATTTGGTATGATTAGTGGAAGGAAGGGAGACCAGCAGGAGAAGAACCGGTAAAGTAGGAAGAATTCACTATAGCATTTCTAGATAGATTCTTCCCCCGGAGTTGAGGGAGGCTAAGGTCGCAGAGTTTATAAACTTAAATCTGGGTAATAGGACCATGGAGGAATACGCATTGGAGTTCATGCTGTTGTCAAGGTATGCTCCGGAAATGATAGCCGAGCCAAAGGCTCGCATGCTTAAGTTCGTCAACGGAGTATCAAACCTAGTACTTAAGGAGTGTAGGATTGTGATGCTCATAAAGGATATTGACCTCTCCAGCCTCATCGTTCATGCCCAGCAGATTAAGGTAGAAAATTTGAAGGATATGGAGTGGGAGAACAAGCGGGCTAGAACTGGTCAATCGGATTATGGCCACCAGAGGTCCGGCGGCAGTAGCCGCCCATAGCAGCAGCAGGAGAGGGCTCCAACACCCACTTCAGCCAGCGCCCTACTTTCCGGTCCCATAAGGATTAGAAGGGTGGAGCATCTAGCTCTTAGTCCCATAGTTTCAGTGCCAGCAACCATTATCTAGCTTGTCCTAAGTGTGCCATAAACCATTCAGGTGAATGCCTCTAAGGCAAATAGGGTTGTTTTGGGTGTGGACAGCTAGGTCACTAGCTAAAATAATGTCCATCAGCAGGACGATGGAGATCAAATTCTACCACTTCATCAGCCCCAGCAGGCCATCCATCTCAGCAGGGTAACACTTTATGTACGTATGGTGGTCAACGCCAAAATTGCTTTTATGCTTTGTCCTCTCGTCAGGATCAGGAAGCTCACCTAACGTGGTCATGAGTATGTTACGTCTCTTCCATCTAGATGTGTATGCCCTACTAGATCCAGGAGCCACACTATCATTCATGACTCCCTATGTAGAATTTCAATTTGAAATTAGTCCAGAAGTCCTCTCAGAACCATTCTCAATATCTACCCCAGTTGGTGAGTCAGTTAGAGCCAGTCGGGTGTATAAAAACTGCCCAGTCTTAGTATTGAGTAAAGTTATTCTAGCTGATCTAGTAGAGTTATACATGGTTGATTTCGACTCATTCTTGGCATGGATTGGTTACACTCCGATTATGCCTCAGTCGACTGCAGAACTAGAGTCGTCAGATTTCAGTTTCCAAATGAGCTAGTTCTAGACTGTATGTGTAGTAGTTATGCGCCTAAGGGTTGGTAGGAAGATCATTTATAAAGGGTGAATCTATCACCTAGTTCGGGTCAAAGATTCCAGATTCGAGACCCCAACTACTCAGTCAGTTCCAGTCGTTAGCGAATTCCCTAATGTGTTTCCTGAAGATCTCCCCGGAGTCCCTCCCGAGCGGGAAATAGACTTCGACATATATATTCTTCTAGATACTCAGCCTATCTCCATTCCTCCTTACAGAATGGCTCCAGCTGATCTTAAGGAGTTGAAGGAGCAGCTAAAAGACCTACTTGATAAAGGTTTCATCAAGTGCAGCATCTCTCCATGGGGTGCTCCAGTGTTGTTCGTGCGAAAGAAAGACGATACTCTCAAAATGTGTATCGACTATCGTCAACTTAACAAGATTGCAATTAAGAATAGGTATCCTCTACCTAGGATTGACGACTTGTTCGATCAGCTTCAAGGAGCCAGTTATTTTTCCAAAGTGGATTTCAGGTCAAAGTATCATCAGCTTAGAGTCAGAGAATGTGACATACCGAAAACAACCTTCAAAACTCGGTGTGGTCACTATGAATTTGTGGTTATGTCCTTTGGACTAAATAATACCGCTGCAGCTTTCATGGACCTGATGAACAAGGTTTTCAAGCAGTATCTAGACATGTTTGTCATTGTATTCATTGATGACATTCTGGTATACTCTAGAAACGAGGAGGAACATGCTAATTGTCTAAGGATAGTGCTATAGACTCTCAGAGACCGCCCAGTTGTTCACTAAATTCAGCAAATATGAATTCTGGTTAAAGTCTGTGACTTTCCTTGGTCACGTGGTCGTAGGTGAGGGGATTCAGGTAGATCCTCAAAAGATAGCAGCGGTTAAAGACTGGCCAAGACCTACTTCCCCAACTGATATCAGAAGTTTCTTGGGTCTAGCCGGTTATTACCGATACTTTGTAGAAGGATTTTCCTCTATTGTGTCCCCTCTGACTAAGTTGACTCAGAAAAAGGTAGTTTAAATTTGGGTGATAGTGGATCAGATGACCAAGTCAGCACATTTCCTCCCAGTTAAAACTACAGACTCAACAGAGGATTATGCTAGGTTGTATATCCAAGAGTTAGTCAGACTACATAGGGTGCCCTTGTCCATCACTTTAGATAGAGGTACCAGTTCACCTCACATTTCTAGAAGTCATTTTAGAAAGGAATCGGTACTCATGTCAAGCTCAGTATAGCTTTTCACTCTCAGACAGATGGACGAGCTAAGCGGACTATTCAGACCTTAGAAGATATGTTGAGAGCTTATGTGATCGATTTCAAGGGCGGCTGGGATGATTACTTGCCTCTCATCAAGTATGTGTACAACAACAATACCACTGCAGTATTCAGATGGCCCTATTTGAAGCATATGTGGTAGGAGGTGTAGGTCTCCTATCGGGTAGTTTGAAGTTGGTGAAGATACCTTCATAGGGCCAGACTCAATTAGTGAAGCTATGCCGAAAGTGCAACTTATCAGGGAAAGGTTGAAAATAGCTCAAAGCCGACACAAATTATATACAAATGTGAGGAGGAGAGAGTTAGAATTTGTTGTAGATGATTGGGTTTATCTGAAAATTTCACCCATGAAAGGGGTGATGAGGTTTGGAAAGAAAGGGAAACTCAGTTCGAGGTATGTAGGACCCTACAGAATTCTGAGGTGAATTGGCAATGTGGCCTATGAGCTAGAATTACCTTCAGAGTTAGCATCTGTGCACCTCGTATTCTATGTGTCACTATTGAATAAGTGCATCGGTGATCCAAGCTCAATTGTGCCATTACACAGCGTGGGAGTGAAGGATAGCCTCTCTTACGAAGAAGTCCCAGTTCAGATCCTAGACTATTAGGTTCGTAAGCTAAGGAACAAGGAAATCGCTTCAGTGAAAGTCTTGTGGAGTAATTAGCTAGTTGAGAGGGCCACATGGGAGGCAGAAGAATACATGACGGCTAAATACCCTCATTTGTTCCCTTCTAGTTCAGCTTCAGCGTCAGGTATTAAATTCCTCCTTAGTACTCTATTCAGTTCCATTTTCAGTTCATGTGCCCCGATTTCGTCCATGTTTATATACGTAAGTGTGATGCATGAATTCAGTTCAGCCATATAGTGCAGTCCGAAGTCAGTCACTCTTTAGTTTCTAGCTTTAATAGTTCAGTATTTGGTATGATGATTACATTTCTCAGCTTATCAGTGTGTTGCCAACATTCGGGGACGAATGTTCCTAAAAGGGGAGATATTGTTATACCCTGAAATCTCTAAAACCAGACCCAAGGGTTGAAGAGAAAATAGAATTTTCTGCACCAGGTCATAGGACGAGTCGTCCAGTGACCTGTGAGGTGCACCACGAGTCATTAAGTGACTTGTGGGGAGGAGAATGAGTTTGGTTGAAAATTTGGTTTGAGGGTGGACAACGGGTGGAGCCATGAGTCATGGTTAGCCCCACGAGTCGTTAGGTTGGCCGGTGTTCCAAATGACTAGTCACCACGAGTCGTTAGATACACCACGAGTCGTGATGTCCCTCGTGGTGACCAATGATGATGAGCTTCTAGTGCTGGCAATGAGAGATTACCACGAGTCGTGGTTAGTGGTGACGAGTTGTCCAGTCCCTCGTTGGGACTGGTAGTGTGATTTTTCCTACGAAATTCTAAGGGATTTTCTGTAATTTCCTAAACTCCTAGGATTTAAACTATGTCATTTTGGTCACGTTTTGAAGTGAATTTGTAACACCCCGGAAGGGCCTACGAATAGACCCGGGAGTTGAAGTTGAAAACTGTAGAAAACCTGAAACTTGCACCAGTACGACTCAAGGTACGAGTCGTGGTGAGGACCTACGACTCGTGACTCGAGTCGTGATGAAACCAGGAGCCTTAGGTTTTGTCACGGGTAGTCCTACGTGTGAGAAGGTATGACTCGTGGTTAGGAGTCATGTTGAATATCTCAGTGGTGCCAGAGTGAGTCGTCATGGGTCATGGTACGACTCGTAGGATGTAGCAATGAGTCGTGGTGAGGAGTTATGGTTAAGTAAAATTGGTTTGGGTGGATGGTACCATGGTTGACAATACGACCCGTAGGATGGTGGTACGAGTCATGATATACCAGTCGTGGCCAAATTCAGAAAGTTGGAAAAAAGGGTGAAGTGACCACGAGTCGTGACTTGATGGTACGACTCGTGGCACGACTCATGGTCGGGGCTAGAACTGCTTTTCAGGGAGTTTTCAGTAAGGGAAATTTTTACTTTTCTACGCTTTTGGATCCTATACCACATCGTTTTGAGGTTGGAACATGGTCTTTAACGGATGAAAACTCCTGTTAAGTTCATTTTAGCAATTACAAGTGTTAGAGAAGGGAGTAGGAAGGGTTTCGAGCAACTTTCTTCA
>JACEIK010000051.1:643767-770885 GCA_018107945.1 Datura stramonium
TTTTATGATTAGAGGCTTTCAGACTTATGTGTAGTATTTTGTCATTGATGAATGTATTTCGGTTTGTCATTCCTTACAATTCATGATACGATTTTCAGTTCGTTTATGATTGATAAGTTAAGTTTTTTCGCTGTATATGAATGAATTAGTGTTATGCTCACGCCATAGGTTGACTTGGGGTCTCTCGGGACTCCTTTTCCCGTGTCTATGATCCGATTGTACTCTCGGGTCGTGACAAACTTGGTATCAGAGCAATAGGTTTAGATGTGTCCTAGGGAGTCTGAAATCCGCGTTAGGTAAAATCTTTTTCATGGGTCTGAAGCACGCCACACTTATGACGAAGAGGCTACTGAACGTTTTAAGAAATGTTTCCTTCTTTCATGATCTATGTCGTGCGGTCAAAATCTCTCCATCATTCTAATTCGTGCGTTTCGCAATTGTAGAAAATTTTGGCTCCCATAAGCATGATCGGAAGGAGGAACAAAAATGATGAAGGCCACGACGCTGGCCATGATAATGGGCGCCAGCAAGCCCCACCAGTTCATGAGCCCCAGGCACCCGAGCCAGCTGCCCATGTTGAGTTTCAGGCGGCTATTCGAATGTTGGTGCATGCCTTGACCGCTCAGGTCAACCAGCATGCTCTTGCGCCTGTTCCTTAGAACGGAAATGCAGCGGTGGCCTGGATCAGAGACTTTTTGAGGATGAACCATCCCGAGTTCACAAGGGAAAAGGTGTACGAGGATCCAAACGAGTTCATCGAAGGGATTTTGAAGGTCACTTAGGTCATGGGAGTGAAAAAAGTGAGGAATGTGTTGATTTGGCCTCTTATCAGCTGAAGGAAGTCTCGTACATTTGGTTCAAGCAATGGAGGGATAGAAGGATAGTGGGAGCAGGCCCTATCAGCTGGGATGAGTTCCACATAGACTTTCTTGACGGGTTTTTCCCTCGGGAGATGAGGGAATTGAAAGCAACCGAGTTTGTCAACCTTGAGCAAGGAAAGATGACGGTGCTGGAATATTCACTTCAATTCACTCGCCTATAAAAATATGCCCCGGAATTAGTGATGGACCAAAGGGCGCGGGTGAGCAGATTCGTGCAGGGAGTAGCTGAGTATCTGGACAAAGACTGCAGAACTGCCATACTTCATCAGGTTATGGACTACCCACGGATAGTTCTCTATGCTCAGCAGATGGAAGCAGCTCACATGAGGCAGAGAGAGGCTAAGAGGTCCAGAACTGATTTCCACAAGTTCTCCTAGCCTAAGCCAAGGGGTGAATTTCACCAGCAGTCCTAGCACAGGTCCACTGCACCAGCACCATCTTTAGCCAGTACTCCATCCAGGCCACAGGACGGTCAGAGGAGCAGGGCCTCAGGTTCGAGGAGTCAAAACAGCATGCGCACAGATCGCACATTCCCATCTTGTGTTACTTGTGGCAAGAACCACCCAGGGAAATTTTTGGTGGGCTCACACGCTTGTTTCAGGTGTGGCAAACCTGGACACAGACTTAGGGATTGCCTTGCAGCTAGGTCAGGGGGTAGTGGTGCCCGCACTTCAGCAGCCAGTTCAGTCATCCCAGTAGCACGTCAGACTCAGCAGGGTGTTCCGACTGGATCAACTGGAAGCCAGCGCCAAAATCGATTTTATACACTTGGCTCTCGGCAGGAGCAAGAGACTTCTCCCGATATGGTTACAGGTATGTTATGAGTTTTTCACATTGATGCTTATTCTTTATTAGATCCTGGAGCCACACTATCTTTTGTGACAGCATACATTGCTAGTCACTTTAGAGTTAGTCCTGAAGTCTTGTCTGAACCATTTTCTACCTCTACCCTGGTTGGTGATTCAGTCATAGGAGGCGGGTATATAGAGGTTGCCCTTATTGCTTCAAGAGAAACTCCCATCAAAGTTCACTATGAATCTTTAGGTACTTTTTAAGAGATTTATGGACATATTACAATATTACATAAGGTTACCTCCGTAGACTTAGTAGAATTGGCTATGACTGATTTTGACATCATCTTAGGCATGAATTGGTTGTTTGCATGTTATTCTTCTATTAACTGTAGAACTTGGGTAGTGGAGTTTCGGTTTCTAGGTGAACCGGTTTTATAATGGAGGGGTGGTTCAGCGATACTTGTAGGTCGCTTTATCTCCTATATCAAGGCCAGAAAAATGATTTCCAAGGGTTGTATTTACCACTTGGTTAGGGTTAAGGATGCCACGTCCGAGACCTCGATCATTCAGTTAGTCCCTATGGTATGTGAATATCCTGAGGTATTTCTAGATGACCTAACAGGTGTTCCTCCCGAGAGGGAGATTGATTTTGACATTGACCTATTGCTTGACACGCAACCCATATCAATCCCTCCTTACCGTATGGCCCCAGCAGAACTAAAAGAGTTAAAGGAGCAGTTGAAGGATTTGCGAGATAAGGTATTCATTAGACCGGGTAAGTCCCCATGGGGTGCCCCATTGTTGTTCGTCCGGAAGAAAGATGGTTCCCTGTAGATGTGTATTGACTATAGACAGTTGAACAAGGTCACCATCAAGAATAGATATCCCTTACCTAGGATTTATGACTTACTCGATCAGCTTCAGGGTGACAAATACTTCTCTAAGATAGATCTCAGGTCTGGGTATCACCAGCTAAGAGTTCGGAAGAGTGACATTCCAAAGAATGCTTTCAGAACCCGGTATGGCCACTATGAATTCGTTGTTATGTCTTTTGGACTAAAAAATGCCCCTGCAGCTTTTATGTATTTGATGAACAGGATATTCAAGGCATATTTGGATATGTTCGTGATCGTGTTCATTGACGACATATTAATATACTCCCGGAGCGAGGAAGAGCATGTTGCACACCTGAGGGTAGCACTCCAGACCCTCAAAGACAACTAGCTATACGCCAAGTTCAGCAAATGTGAATTCTGGCTGAAATCAGTTACATTCTTGGGACATGTAGTGTCAAGCAAAGTTATAATGGTGGACTCCCAGAAAATAGAGGCGGTAAAGAACTGGCCCAGACCGTAAACCCTTCGGAGATCAAGAGCTTTTTGGGCTTAGCAGATTACTATCGTAGATTCGTGGAATGTTTCTCATCCACTGCAGCCCCACTGACTAGGTTGACTCAAAAAACGGTGAAGTTCCAACGGTCGGAGGCTTGCGAGAGGAGCTTTCAGGAATGGAAGGCCAGGCTCACTTCAGCATCGGTGTTGACTTTATCGGAGGGTGCCGATGGTTTTGTTGTATATTGTGATGCTTCGAGGGTCGTACTGGGATGTGTATTGATGTAGCACGGGAAATTCATAGCATATTCTTCCAGACAGCTAAAGACTCACGAAAAGAATTACCCGACCCATGATCTTGAGTTGGCCGCGGTGGTATTTGCTTTGAAGATATGGCGACACTACTTGTATGGGGTTCATGTAGATGTATTCACAGACCACAAGAGTTTACAATATGTGTTCACATAGAAGGAACTAAATCTTCGGCAACGAAGGTGGTTGGAGCTACTCAAGGACTACGATATGAGTGTCCTTTACCACCCGGGTAAGGCCAACGTGGTAGCAGATGCCCTTAGTAGACTTTCTATGGGAAGTGTGTCACATGTGAGTGAAGACAGGAAGGATCTGGTAAAGGAGGTACATCGACTTGCACGGTTGGGAGTTAGACTAGTTGGCTCGACCGATGGAGGGGCTATAGTTCAGAATGGGTCAGAGTCGTCCTTGGTAACAGAGGTGAAGGCTAAGAAAGATGAAGATCCAATATTGATAAAGTTGAAATAAGTTGTTCAAAGTCAAAAGGTAGAAGTCTTCTCCAAAGGGGGAGATGGTGTTCTTCAATACCAAGGCCGCTTATGTGTCCCGAACATGGGGGATTTCAGGAGTCGGATGTTGCATGAGGCTCGTGGGTCCAGATATTCTATCCATCCAGGCGCCACCAAAATGTATTATGCCTTGCGAGAAATTTATTGGTGGAATGGTATGAAGCGGGATATTGCAGAATTTGTAGCCAAGTGTCTGAATTGCCAACAAGTGAAAGTTGAGCAGCAGAGATCGGGGGGTGTACTTCAGTATATCACATTCCTACTTGAAAGTGGGAAGAGATCAACATGGTTTTGTAATAGGTTTGCCCTACACCGGTAGACAGTATGACTCCATTTGGTTAGTGGTGGACAGGTTGACCAAGGCTGCTCATTTCCTACCAGTCAAAACCACTGATTCAGCAGAAGATTATGCGAAGCTATACATTTGAGAGTTGGTTAGACTGCACAGAGTGCCCTTATCCATTATATCAGATAGAGGTACCTAGTTCACCTCTTAGTTCTGGAGATCTTTTCAAAAGGGACTTCGCACCCAGGTCAAGCTTAGCACGACATTCCATCCGCAAATAGATGGTCAGGCGGAGTGGACTATATAGACTCTCGAGGACATGTTGAAAGATTGTACTATTGACTTCAAGGGTAGTTGGGACGAGCATTTTCCCCTTATTGAGTTCTCCTACAATAATAGCTATCACTCCAGCATACAAATGGCACAGTTTGAGGCTCTTTACGGGCGACGGTGTAGATTGCCCATTGGGTGGTTTGAAGTCGGTGAGGCTATGTTAGTGGGACCCGATTCAGTCCATGAAGCTATGGAAAAAGTTCAATTAATAAGAGAAAGGCTGAAAAGGGCTCAAAGTCACCAAAAGTCTTATGCAGATGTGAGGAGAAAGGAGCTTGATTTCGAGGTCAATGATTGGGTGTTTCTGAAGGTATCTCCCATGAAGGGAGTGATGAGATTTGGAAAGAAAGGAAAACTCAGCCCCCACTATGTTGGCCCATATCGGATTGTGAGGCGAGTGGGTAAAGTATCCTATGAGTTAGAGTTACCTTCAGAGTTGGCTTTGGTTCACCCCATATTTCATGTATCGCTCTTGAGAAAGTGCATGGGAGATCCAGCCTTAGTGGTTCCGGTGGAAAGTGTTGGCGTGAAGGATAGCCTCAGTTATGTAGAGATCTCTGTTGCAATCTTGGACCGCCAGGTTCGAAAGTTGAGGAACAAGGAAGTGGCTTTAGTAAAGGTGTTATGGAGAAACCAACATGTTGAGGGAGCTACATGGGAAGCTGAGGCGTATATGATAGCCAAATACCCCCACTTGTTCTCTATCCTCCCAGTTTCAAATTGAGGTATCAGTTTTTCCCCAAAACTTCCATTCAATATTTCATGTTTTGTTCATGGGTATAAGTTTTTTTTATGATATGATGTATGCAAGTGATGTCTGAACTCAGACCAGCTATGTGGTTCTTTTTTAGGGTAGTCGTTCCGTCAGTTTTTGGCTTGAATAACAATGATTAGCATCTATATATGGTGATTGTATGTTCCGGTTTGCTGCTTGTTTCCCTACATTGGAGGACGAATGTTTTCAAGGGGGAGATATTGTAACACCCCGGAAGGGACTACGAATAGACCCGAGAGTTGAAGTTGAAAACTGCAGAAAACCTGGAACTTGCACCAGTACGACTCGAGGTATGAGTCATGGTGAGGACCTATGACTCATTACTCGAGTCATGATGAAATCGGGAGCCTGAGGTTGTGTCACGGGTAGTCCTACGAACCATGGTGAGAAGGTACGAACTGTGGTTAGGAGTCGTGGTAAATATCCCAGTGGTTCTAGAGTGAGTCGTTACGGGTCATGGTATGACTCGTAGGATGTAGCAATGAGTCATGGTGAGGAGTTGTGGTTAAGTCGTATTGGTTTGGGTGGATGGTACCACGGTTGATAGTACGACCCGTAGGATGGTGGTACGAGTCGTGGTATATCAGTCGTGGCCAAATTCAAAAAGTTGGAAAAAAGGGTGAAGTGACCACGAGAGGTAACCACGAGTCGTGACTTGATGGTACGACTTGTGGCATGACTCGTGGTCGGGGCCAGAACTTCTTCTCAGGAAAATTTCAGTAAGGGCAACTTTGACTTTTATACACTTTTGGACCCTAAACCATGTCGTTTTGAGGTCGGAACATGGTCTTTAACGGATGAAAACTCCTGTTAAGTTCATTTTAGCAATTACAAGTGTTAGAGAAGGGAGTAGGAAGGGTTTCGAGCAACTTTCTTCACAAGATTCTTCAAGTTTTCACTTGAGTTCTTAGAGTAGGAAATCCACAAAATTTTCATGTATGTGGGTTCTTGAATGGGTAGATTAGAAGCTACCCATGCCCATTTCTTCCCATTTCCTACGATTAAGTTACCAATTCTTGTAGGTCTTAACCCAAGTAGCGATTTCTCACAAGTTTACATGAGAAAGTGTGGTAGTATATTTAAATTATGGATTTTTGAAGTATTTGGGCTGATGTGCTTGTATATTTTATATTTCATGATTTAAAACTCTAAAAGTATGGATGCCCAATTATGAAGGATTTTTAGTGAAATTCATATTTCATGATGATTCAAACTCAATCGAATTTTTAATTTTCAAGCATGTCTTCAAGTTTTCTATTTCTTATGTTATTATGATTATTTTTCGCATAAATTGAGCATTTCAAGCATGATTAAGATTTTGGACCATGCCCATATGTTGATATGATTTATGAACTATGTTTTTGACCGACTCGGGCCCAAATTTCATTGCTAGGATTATGAACTCTCAAGCATGGTATGATTTTTATGATTAAACTAGCCGTGCATGTTATGTGTGAAATTATATGAGCATGTTTCATGTTTTGGGAGTAGTACTTATCACCGAGTAGGTTCGGGGCCCGGAGTTATGCCAGAATCTCAAAACTACGTGCCACCGAAGGATTATGTTTGGGATCTCCTTAGCGATTGTCCCCTATGCCCCTACAGGGCCTTCATGAGTGATATCACACCTTTCATGGTTCATAAACCCTTGGCAGAAGTTATGAACGACACCCGACTAGGCATACAAGTCGGACTTCATGTGTGCTCATATGGGTATGTCGGTTATAGAAATCTCCCATTGTTCCTTATGGTTTTGAAATATGCATGATTATGTTCTTTTGGCTCAAGTTATGATTTATGAGATGTTTTCCCCGCATGTTATAACTTTGATAGGTTTATGAATATTTTTGTAAATGTTGAGCCTTACCTACGATGTACTTACGATTTCAGTTTTATGATCATGATGTCCCTACTCCTATAACGTTTATCTTTTAATCGTTGTTTGCATACCTTACATACTCAGTACTTTCAGTACCCCGGCCATATATTTTCAGGATCTAGTTCGTAGGCTCAGCATCGTTTCTAGTTTGTGCTTAGTTCTGCTAAATCTCCAATGGTGAATCCTCATGATCAAAGGGCTTCATGTTGAGACTTTTTAATTGTCTTATGTTTCAAAATGGTTGGGTTTGTTGGGGTCTTGTCCCTTCAATCATATTTTATGATTAGAGGTTTTTAGACTTATGTGTAGTGTTTTGTCATTGATAAATGTATTTCAGTTTGTCATTCCTTACAATTCATGACACGATTTTCAGTTAGTTTATGATTGATAAGTTAAGTTTTTCCACACTGTATGAATGAATTAAGTGTTATGCTCACGCCATGGGTTGACTTAGGTCTCTCGGGACTCCTTGTCCGTGTCTACGATCAGGTGTACTCTCAGGTCGTGACAGAATTAAAGAGATAATCGACTAAATCCCTCTCACTCTCACTCATCTCTAGATCTCGAGGCGAAGAACCTTCAGACAGACTCCTCGGAGCAAAGCTAGGGCATTGATTTTTTCTTCTCAAATTCTCAAGAGTTTTCTCTAGGATTTCTACACCAGGTATGTAAATTTTAGTAAAGAATTGTCCTTCCCATGTTCCCCAAAACCTATCTAGAATTTCTTATCAGTTCTAGTCTTGAGGTTTCTAAATTGAATAATTTTTCAGTTATATTCCGATGTAATTCATGTGAGAATGTTCTATTGTTAGTTGCTATATTTTCATTACTTAGAGATCCATTTTAGTACTTGCTTCCTATAAAGGGGTTTTAGCCTAGCTTTTGAATCAGTAATTAGAGTCTCGCATAATTAGTTACTCATATTTGCTTGATTCTATCAGTGTGGGATTTCCATATTATTAATATAAGTTGAATTCTCAATCGGTTGCATGCTAGCGCAGTTCAGTCATGATGTTAGTATATTCAGAGAGTCTTTCAGTAATGTCAGCTAATCAGTTTGACTATAGTCAGTTCTTGAGGTGTCAGTAATGCCTTTCAGTTATCAATTGGATTCTTTTAGACGGTTACGATGCTTCCAAATAAGTAGCTCGACCAGTCTTAGAACCACTAGCTTCAACTTTAGTTTATTCTTTAGACGATTACGATGCTTTCATATAAGCAGCTCTGGCGAAGATCTTAGAACACCATTTATAAGAATCGGTCTGATAAGACTCTAGGGTACTTCCAGATAAGTATCCCTGATTTAGTCTTGGACCCTAATTTAGAGCTATCAGCTTAGTAGTCATATTAGGACTATCTAGTGGGAGTAGGACTTAACACCAAGCGGGTGGGGTTCCAGGCGCATCCGAGGTTCCCAGGAACTACGTTGCCACCGTAGGTTATTTTATTAGCCCAATGGCCCCATATTGTTTATCAACCAGTTCATGCCTTTATACCTGCAAGTATGTTGGGTCCTATTGATCGGGCGTATACATCCAAACTCCATGTTTCATTTGCGTGGTTATATGTGGGTTATAGACTCTCCCACTAGTGGGCTATAATATCATTTCATTTCAGTTCAGTTCAGTTTATCCTAGTTAAGTATCTCAGATCCAGGACATGTTTATCACTATTAGCCAGGGTTGTTATTGACCATATCAGTTTTACTTCAGTTGTATCAGTTATAGCATTTCCAGTTGGTCATTTCATGTCATTTTCAAGTTCGATTAATTTCTTTCATGCTTATATCTCTCGCCTCAGTACATTTTAAAGTACTGACGCATACCTTCCATGTTGTATCGTATCATGATACAGGCACCCAGTTCTGATCCCATCATCGTCAGTAGTTTTCCCCGGCGATATCAGGCCACGGTGCCGGTGAGTCCCCATTTTGAGGGCGTATTTATTTTCATCTAGTTCTTTTAGTCCAAACATTAGAGTTAGCTGGGGCTTGTCAGCAACTCCATCTTTTAGTAGTTGGCTTAGGACATAGACTCGGATATTCCAGTATGTTGTTTTCAGATGTGGACTTTGTCAAATGATTTTCTTAAATGATTTTATTTATGTAGCTTAAACATGTCTCTACAGTTTGAGTGTTATGATAGACCATGGGTTGACTTAGGGTTACTTGTGACTCAGAGTACCGTGTCTCGTCAGAGTATAGACTGGGAGTAGAAGTGACATTCTGCTCTCATTGGTGGCGAATTGGCAATCTGGGTCGAGTTGTGGCCTGTAAAGATTTCTTTTGAAAGAATGAGTGTGATCATCTCTTTCTACAATATCTTGTGTGTATCTATTGATTTCATGATAAAGAATAAGAATTCTCTCTTACGTAGTGGCATCATCCCTTTTGGTTTAATTGCATTAAAGGTAAATGTGTGCATAAGACATGAGAAGTGCAAGCTCTACGGCAAGCTTCGAATGTGCAATGATTATGAATTGAGATGCTATGTGTACTTTGTGGATAAGTTATGTCCTTGTTTTGCAAAGTGAAAGCTCTTGTGTATCATGTTTTTGAATGGTGGTTACCTCTTGAAACTTTTCCATTTTTCTTTTTTGGGAGAATTTGCTTCTCTTTTTCATTGAGTTAGTGAGCATTTTTGGGTTATGCATCTTGAATCAAGTGATGTTGATGTATAAACTCATTGTAGGTGGCATATTTTTCAAGCGATAAGAACTTCATTCACCAGGGACAAGTAATGGTTCAAGTTTGGGGAGTTTGATGAGTTAGTAATTTACCATCATTGACTCATAGCATGAGCTTTAACTTAGTTTTCAAGTCATTTTAGATGAATTTTATGCCCTTTTTGTCTTTGTATGTATTAGATATCTAATTTGAAAAGAGTAAGAAGTGGAGCAAAAGAAGGAAATCAGGTGAAAACCGATGCTTCATCGGAGAAGTGGCAAAACGTCGACCAAACACAGATGATCACTGTCTTGAGGAACTAAACGGCAACGGTCGCCCGGACATCAACCGGCAACTCACGGTTAACTCGCCTACTAGCACCTGAACTTTGTTGATCAAGAGAAAGAAATTGGTGTAGCACGGATGGAAGACTGGCAAATCGCCGAAGGACACTGGAAATCACTCAAGGAGAAATCAATGATAGCCGGTGGTTCACGAAATATAACGGTGAACACGGTACTTTCGCAAGTGCTAGAGCGCTGAGCAGGGGCAAATGCGTCCAATACTAAAAAGAGGGGATTGGTTGCCCCTTACTTTTAGATATATTCTAGAAAGAAATTACTTTATACCTATCAGATCTTAACTTTTAGCTTTTTGTACATTCTCTTTATAGAGGAAGAAAGTAGAATTCTATTGGTGGGAATTGTTAAATATTGTTTTTCTTTTCTTCTTCTTCCGCTGTAGCAAGGTACCACCATTGTTGAATTTGATTTACACTCTTATTATTGAACTCAATGAGTTTACTGTTAAATATGCTCTTTAGTTTCTTAACCATGAGTAGCTAAATCATTAACTAGAGGTGTGTGGTGATGAGTGCTTAATTAGATTGGGTATTGCTAGATTCATCTCAATATTTCTTAATTAGTGTAAATTTGTTAAGTTCTCTCCAATTTATAATTGAAGATTCATAGTTGCAGATGTGGGACTACTTTTTCTTGCCTTGATTCTTTTGCTTAGAAAGAGAAGAATTGAGTATTGTGAGAGAATTTGATGGTGAAAATGGATGTGATGTTGTGGAGTTGAGGCTTTGGAGCACTTAGCCAAACCCATATTCTCATTCTTAATTAATAACTAATAGCTAAATTAGTACGGCTATTAATACCGCTTGATTTGTTGATTTAATTGTGTCTAGTGATTCGAAAGAACTCTAGAAAGAGGCATTTATGAGGTTGAAAAACATATAATGCCCACCTGCCCAAAGAGATTATTACACAATTTGAACTGATGAGATGATCTAGCATAGCCTTGTTTAATTAGCACATCATCTATACCACACCTTTAGTCCTTTTCATTATTGTCTACAACTTTGGTTATTTTGTCATTCTATTAGCGAGTTTAGAATCTATATCATATTGTTAATATCAAGTCTCCCCCAAATTATTTATTGCTCTGTTACTTTTGAGTGGTGCGAACTAATTTCAATTTTTTAAACAACGCTAGCATATCATTTGTTGATATACGTAAGGATTCAACCCATTGTTTATGCTCTTTCATAACAAAGAGTGTATTTTGGATGTTATCCAGCAAACTTTCACAACATCCATAACACCCTTAAATTTCTCGTTTATCAATCTATGGTTATCATCAAACTCATCTTTCACCTATGAAAAATACATGAAAGACAATGTAAATGATGTTAATATGGATACTTTCCACCCCCCAAAAAAAAAAAAACACAAAAACACACAAAGTTATACATATATTATTTACATATTTCTTAGTGATCAATCTCTTACCTCAAATTGCATTTTGATCTACATTGTTACTACGTAGGACATTTGATGAAACAAAATGATTTTCTTGAAGCACTTGTCAGGCTGTTTTTTTTTTATGGAAGCGGCTTCTTACAAGAGGCTTTGTTGGCGAGATATTCTTTGGAGAGGGCTTAACAACGTGACGAGTTGATGTCCTCGTTGAAGGTGGAAATACAATAGTCTGCTATTTTGGCTTCTTCTTGATAGGTGACAAAGACTCACCCACTTTTTCTTTTCCTTAGGCCATTGGAATGTGTGGTGGATGGGTCCAACCATCATCGGCTTCAAATCACCCTTACTCGTTGTACTTGGTGAGGCCAGGCGAGGTTCAACAAACGACAGTGGTAGTTAAAGTATTGAAAGCTCTGTAAGTTTGACACAATGTTCCTGAATATCCAAGCGTTGGAAGAAACACATAAGGCATAAAAATTATGAATTTAACCTTTAATGATTGACTATATTTGAGAGGCTCAAACTAAACATGTATATAAATGATTTTGTCTAAAATTGTATTTGTATTCAGTCTATCATAATTGAACTCTAAATTTGTATTTGTATAAAAAATAATACTACCAATATCAGTAATATAAATTGCCGAATTATTATCATCACTGAACATTCCTTGCATTAGATTTTCATAGCGTGGGTGATCATCAATTGTCACATGACTTTTGATTGCCAACCTTGATTGCAATCTTGGGATCAACGAAGATAACGTTATACAACCACGCTTGCAATGCTAAAGGCATTCCACCCATCTGGTAATATTTTTGGAGGCATCCTCTTCTTTGAAATGCTCTTTAGTAGCTCCTCAAATGTTTTCTTGTCCCTTGGTACTTCATGTATTTACCGTTTTCTACCAAATCAAGTGAAGCTTTGAAATTGAAACACTGCTTTCTTATAAACTTTATTCACTTGATTAAAGTTTATAGATCTTGAGTCATTTTCTTGATAATTCAAAAAACACCAACAAATCCCATAATAAAGAGTAATAACAAATTATAAGCTGAAAAAGATTGAAAAAGTCTTTCCTAATCGTAAGAAAGAAAGCATAAAGAGAAATATCATGAGATTTCGTAAAACCGAAAACTCAAACCAAATCGACAATAACCTAACTGATAAATATATATTATATTTAATTTGATTTGATGTTAATAATTATAAAGTAACTAAATTAATTTAATTTTAATTTTATTCAAGAATGGACCAGGGAACACCCCTACAAATGAGAGACACCTTATCGATCAGTTGAAAATTCCCAAGTGGGGGATAATAACGGCATTAGATGGACCGTTTTCTTACAAAAGATAAAATATACTGTTAATTGATGACTGAAAAAAGATAAATAGGATGGTACTACATGGAGTATATGATAACTATATACGCCAATGTAAATCCCTTTAATAATTACATGACTCATGATAAAAGATTTGACAGGATAACTCATTATGGCGGTGCTGCTTCCATCTAAACAGCTGAAGTATTAACAATACAGTAGCTTAATGAAAAGGAGAAAAGAGATCAGTAGTAGAATACAAGATGAAAAGAATTTCTAAGATGAAAATGTGTATATTAGCCTAATCCTGGAAAGAATCTAATACTCCCAGAGGAAGATGGCAATCTTTTAGGCTCTGGAGCTCAAGTTTACAAGTTATTTGCTTCCTATTCTCAATTCGACACTCATTCATCACCTCATTACAATATACACGTTATAGGTATTTGAATGGTTGCAGAACAAAATTCATCAACAGATCAGGAAGAGGACTTTGACCATCCTCCTTTTTATCACTCAATATATACACGAAGCTAAACAGGTGGACTTGGTTTTCTTGCACGCTTCCCAAAATTCTCTCTTCTTTTTCGTCGTTACAGAGTAAGTGAATGTTAGTATATACCTAAGCAACAGCAGAGATGCCACGGCAATTGAAACCTTCAATCTTCACAGGAGCTGAATTGTTCCCGAACTTCATCCGAACGCAGCCACCTCCAGTCACACGGCCAGAGGAGGAGAAGGGTGGTGAAGGTGTTGCTGATTTTGGAATTGGTGGTATAGGTGCAGCAAAGTTGTTGTCACCAAAGTGGACATCTTGAATTAGGGGATTTGAAGCCCTGCTAGATGGAGACCCACAAAAAAAATGGTGGAGATGAATCCAACTGAAAATTGGAACACTCAACATCATATGTCCCCTGATTCACAGAAATATCATAAATTTTCAGCTAGGCTACTTGGATTAACTAGTTAACGCTATTAGCATCAACAAATTCAATCAAAAACATGAAACTTCAAGGAAAAAGAAAAGAGTATATCAGTGTTTTTGTATGGAATAAAATGTACTTCCTCCGTTAATCTTCATGATAATCCCGTTTAATTTTATCAGTAACTTTATTTTGTGCACTTCCACAAGTTTCAAAAATTCAAATACTCTATATTGTAATTGTAAAACTAGTATTATTTTATTAACTATACAATCATCATTGTATAATATTTTAAATCAAATTAAAGTAACTCTGTACTAAGCTCTGCAAAAACAAAAGTCATGAGTGGGTAATTACTTACCTTGGTGAGTATCATATCTAGAAGCTCATTTCCTGCTTTAAAATCGCAGCCTCAACTTCTCGACTGCTAAAAAAGCCCAAAAGTAAATAAACGCAAAAGAAAACAGCAGAGGAGAAATAAATCATTCTAGAAGAAGAAAGATAGACGTACTTGATTTGGAACAATGGAGGATTGGTGATAAAGGGTTCGTAGGCTGAACAGAGGCAAAATTGAATAGCCCATGCCCACCCCTCCGAGGCTTGGGGCAAACGACGCCATTAGACCCAGGAAATCTCTCCAAAAAACCCATCAAGGCATTTTGACGATGAAAATTTGTTCATTTTGGTTTTACTTTGCAATGCCTGTAAAACAAGAAAGAAGAATAGTATCAACATTTGAGATCTGTATCTTAATAATACCCCTAAAAGTAATTAATATATATAAATGAAAATTACTAAATAAAACTTTAAAGAATTTTATGGTGACGAGATCTTCGCAAAATAATTGGTCAAGGGAATGAGAGAAAGAAAAGGATGCGGCGGAAGGGGAGGCACCTGAGTAGGTTTAATTGGTGAATGATGCCCGTGAATGGATGAGAGAGAAAGCGGTTAAAGGGTGATTTTTATAGATCAAATTATATTCACGGAAGAGGATAGAAGCGCGTAGAAAATTGTGATTTGTTGTTGATGGGGGTTTAGGCTGTGAGGCGAGATAATAACATGATCAGGAAATTATATACTTAATACACTCTCCCATTTTCAGAAGAGATGAGAATTAGAATATTTACCTGTTAGTAATTATAAGGTTATCTTTTTAATTTTTTTATTTTGTTTTTGTTTTCTTGTTTTAATTTATTTTATTATTTTATTATTTAATTTATGTTTAATCTTTTCTATTTTACATTATTTATATTTTATTTTCTTTTCTTCTCATTTCCCAACTCTACTTCTTGTGATTTCACGTAATTACTCGTATTTTTTATTTTTAAATTTTCGCTTTAATGCCAGTAATTATTATTCTAATTTTTGAATTAAGGATAATTTCATTGTTGAATGAAGTTATAAAATTATATTTTCTTTTCTTTTTTAAAGTTTAAATATAAATTATTAACATTATAAAAATACCATTGGGGAAAATTTTGGAATTGAACTTCAAATTGAATTTGAAATTTTTAATTAATTTTGAATTTATGATATATTTGTTTTATTAGTATTTTGACTTGATATTTCATCGCATGATATTTATTGTTTAGTTAGAATTGATAGATTATTTTTCGTCAAATACTTGAATAATTTTCTTAATAGCATTGTATTTATAATATTAATATTAAGCTTTTAATTACAAGTTCTATCAATATTTTACTTATATTAAATTTTAATTAATTTAATTTTTAATTAATTAAATTAAAATATTATTAATTTTTTTAATTTTTTTAATTTTTTTAATTTTTTTAATTTTTTTAATTTTTTTATATTTATTAATTAATATATTATTAAATTCAATAATTAAAAAAATAAAAAATTAAAAAAACTCAAAATTCATAAAAAAAAAAAAACCCCAAAATTTTTTATTTTAAACTTAATTAATTTTTTAATTAATTAATTAAACCTTAGAAATTATACTTTTGGCCCTTTTTCGTTTTTTTTAAAAAAAATATGTCATTGTAATTACTGCCTTTGTGTGATTACTAGGCTGTGTAATTACTACCCTATTAATTACACCAATTTCAATTACACAGTGGCTTTCAAAACAAACCCGTAGAACCGTTAGTATGTGCTAGATTTGGTGGGCACGGACCAGTTTAATTCGTAATTTAATAAGTTTGAACTATGATTTTGGAGCTTTATTTAAGAACAAGACTTTTAGCCCGACTCGAATACATGGACAAATAAAAAAATTAATTTAAACAAACAAATAAAATATTTTATTAATATATTATTTTGTTATTATAATTTTTTCACATTTTTTAAATCATTATTTTAATGGGTGAAATATTTCAACTAATTATATGTTTATTATCTTTGGAATAAAGTAGGTTTAAATTTCGATTTAGCTGGTTATATTGTTACTCATTAGCGGTTCAGATTGCTTTTAATATCCTCTCTTTGGTTGGAACCATCATATAAAAAATTATTCAGTTTCACAGAAACTTTATGCGGAAACAAAATTTTTTTATTATGCGGTTGTACTCAAGATATTTGCATAGGCTTGATAATGATTTCAGATTGAATTCATATAACTAAATTTTTACTTGAAGCTAAACTTGTTGGTAGATTTGAAACTTGATTAACAAGTAGTAACACCATATAATATTATCTTGTAAAATATTTATATTTAACATTTTAAATTATAATTCAAAAATATACTTTTTAAAAGAATGGGATGGTTCGCGTGGCCCATTTCCCACATAGTGATGGGTTGGGTTTGTTATTGACCCATCAAAATGATAGGCCAGCATGACCTGACTCGTCAAATTGCAAAGCCCTTATACGCTAGCTTAAATGGATTGGGTCGACTCATGACCGCGTTCTGTATTTACATGTGTAATGCATGTGCTACTTAGACATATACTACAACGAAAAGTCGAAACCTATGATAAAAGACATAGTTGATCATATTTTTCCATCTATTTAGTAGTTTATTGGTGTAATACCTCGGAAGTGCCTAAGTCTAGACTCGGGGAGTTTTGAAATAAGAAGAAGCAGAAAAATCGAGATTTTACCTAGAATGACTCATTAGTGCAGTGGGTTTGAAGGTTCTAACGACCCGTTGGAGAAACTTGTTGTCGAGGTTCTGCAGTAGGAGGGTCCTGCAGTGGCAGTGCAGGGAGAATCCATTTTAGTTATGATGCAACAGATCCTTGGTAAGGGTTGTTGTGAGGATGGTCCTTGTCTAGGGTGGCTGGGCACAAGTCATTGAATAACTTATTGTTTGGGACAACGAGTCGTGGTAGGTTTCCGTTGGGGGACTACCGAAGATGACGTGGTAGTAATGGCTAGAAACGGCAGTCGTTGGGACTAGTAACGACTCGTCCTGACCCAGTGTTGGAGACCTGAGTTGGAATCTAGCGAGGTAACGAAGCAGTAATGACTAGTCATTTAGAGTAAAGACCCGTTCTGTTGAGTCATTGTATTAGGATCGGAGAAGTTAAGTGATAAGAAGTATGACGGATACCATGAGTCGTGGTATAAGAATGATTTGTATTATCACTCGTTGTCACTGACGGTGCAGAAATTTCAGACTTTTTATTAAGGGTATTTTTGTAATTCCTAAGCTCTAAGATTCCTAAACTATGTGGTTAAGCTGGGTGTGAGCTCTCAAAGAGTGTTAAACCTATCCTAAGCCTTACTATTCCATACATGCAAATTAGAACTCTTCCTTAGAGACCAAGCTTGAAGAATTTCCCCAATTTCTCTCTAAATTCCTTTGGAATTTCAAGGAAGTGTAAATATAAGATTTTCTAGGTATGTAAGGTTATGAATAGGTGACATCCATTGCCAATTCCTTCTCAAATTCATAGAATTAGGTTGATGATATAGGGTTTTAACCCAACTTGTGGTCTCTAAGTAGCTATCCTTAGGTATACTCTATTTATATTTCTAATATTGAATTATATGATTTATGGACATATTTTATAATGTTTTAAATTACAATTCATTTTTCAAGTTTTACAAATGATGATGCCCAATTATGAAGTTAGGAAAGGTTGAGATTACCCAATACGTTTTCAAGCATGACGAGATGTATATGATGAATGTATGATTTTGAATTAGCCATGTCTATATTCATGTTTTTGACCATCAAAGTCTATTTCAAGTATATTTAATTTTTGGGCAATCCCTTATGATCAAGTATGTTCATGAATCTCAGTTTCACATCATTAGCTTATCACATGGATTTTGAAGTCTAGACTCCCACTCTTTCAGGTTGTGGTATGGTTTGAGCCAAGGCTCCTCATGTTATGTTTTCAGATTATGCATGTATTATTACAATTCAGCTTCATCACCAGACGATGGTTCAGCTTCATTGAAAGATGATGGATAGCATATGCATATTTTTGGGAGTAGCTTCTAGCACCGAGTAGGATAAATGTCAGTCAACCCTGTGCCTTAATGCCAATGTTGGTATGATCCGGATTATTGGGACCTCCATTGCCAGGCTTCCCCTGCCCCAAGGGCCTTCAACGATATCGATATCATGGTAGCGTCCCTTAGCCCTGACAAGTCTTTGAACGGTTCTACCCACTTGAATGTAAAGGTTGGGACCACACCAAGCTCTATAAGTAAGTAATGTTGTTTTTACGAGGAGTCTCATTATTCCTTATGATTTCAGTTATGCATGTTCATTAGTCATGATATTATGTTTTAGCAGTTTGACCCAAATATTAAATTTACTTATGAATAATCCGTTTGACTTTTGGGTCATCCGATTCGGTTATTTTAGAAATCATGTTCTCAGATAATAGCATGCAAGCCCGACTCTTAGAATCTTATGATGAAATGTCTTATGGTATGCATGATCTCTGATTTTACTTACTTAGCAGATTTTTATTACCTTACATACTCAGTACATCAATCTCGGCCGCATACTCTATGTTGTATCGTTTCATGATCGGATCCAACATTGAGTTCATCCCCGTTGTTAGTTGGATCCACAGAGTAGCACCTCCCTACTAGAGTTGGTAGAGTCCTCATCCTTCGAGGACCCTTTTATCAGTTGTATTCATATCTTCAGTTTCGATTTTGACGAGTTGGTTGGGGTCTTGTCCCATAACTTCGTCAATATATGAAACATCAGACATAATGTGTTTTCAATTTCTGATCACTGTTATGTATTTAGATATTTGATATTATCAATTTTTCCTTTGCTATTTTATATGTTAGAATTCCGCATTATTATGTTGAGTTAGGTTTCATATTCATGCCTTCAAAATTGACTTGGAGACCTTTCGGGTTTTTTTTTGTTCTATGTCTTGATCCGGGCCTATTATGATTATGATAATTAATATTTTATCGAAGGATCAGATTTTAATGGATAGTTATTAAAGTTGATTGAGACATATAACGTATCAATTTAGTGTGCTATATTAGTCTCTAAAAATCTGCAATCGCCTTTTATTAGTCCCTAAAAACGTAGTTTCTTTTATATAAAAATAATAGAAAAATAAAGGGAATCTGCTAGTAAAGTGAGATCCCACCATCTAAAAATGTCATTTTATTCTAAAAACCTACCCCAAAATTAAGTTTCTTAGTATATTCGAGTCAAGGAACAAATTTCTAGGTTTGAATTTTTAGAAAAATTGATGAACAATTCAATTTAAATCAAACTTAAACAACCTTCGATTTGTATATTTATTTTTGATATTTTCTTGTTCAATGTCCGTTATATAATACTCTAAAGCATGTTAATTTGTTTATTAGTATCAATTTTTAAAATAATCGCATTGTCATGTTCCTTTTCCTTTGATTTCAATATTTTTTTCTTGGCGATCCAACTGCTCAAAGTCACCCCTCCCCTCCCCCAAACCAATTTGTAATTAATTGTTAAAAACTTTCTTGATGTTATGCCCCTTCTTGAAAAATTAACTGGCACCTAATACTACATTGGACCTAGAGTCAACCTGGCTGGACATATACACCTTTGGTGCATACCAGCAACATAAAATCAGAAAACAAATAAGTATATCTTGGCTTAATGAAGTCCATTGGCCTGCAAGACCACAATACAATACCTGCGCTGACTATTAACTGACCCTACAGTTCATAAAAATAATAAAACCTTATGTGGGCTGATGGGATCATCATATTTAATTTAATATGACTGTTACCCCGTAAATTCGTGACACTTAGTTGGCTGTTGCATGTTGGTTAAGAGTTTTAGAATGCCATACGTGCGATAAAAGGGCCGAGAGGAACGGACAAGCGCCAAGTCGGACGTCGCAAGACAAATGCCACTTATAAATCGCATACGACAAATGCGATGTAAAGAGGAGGGGTTCAGGCCCAAGTATAAAAGCTTCCACTTCATTTTAAGTTATATTTTTCCTTTTTATTTTCTAGTGAACAACCAGAAGAACGGAGAGGAGGACGAAGGTTCCAGCATAAATTTCCTCGCTAAACACACGCCGTCAAATGTAGCCCAAACTCAAATTAACTTCAGGTAGTAGGTAGACAAAGCTGCAGGAAGCATTCCTGCAGGTTAGTTTCGTGAAATTCGGCCGACGAATCGTCGTCTCACCGAGCCAAGGTAAGTGGAATTGCTCCAAACTAGTGTTAATATACTCGGCATTAAAAAGTTGAGTATTTCTCCCTTCTAGACTTCCGAGAAATTACGCGTTTTCGGCCGTTCTTCGATAAGTCGAAGAATAGGGAGTAGGTATATCCATAAGTATGGTTTCTTTCCAAAATAATAGTAGAATTAATTCTATTCTTTCGTGAATTTGAATACGGTTGGAGAAATAGCCGAATACTAGCCGAGCTACGCCAGGTTAATCAGAAAGTCGGTAGTTGAGGTATGTAAAGCCAGTTTTCGGCAAGTTAGTAGTTTCAGTATCGCAAAACAGTATAATTCCCAGCAGAATATTCAAGAAATATTATTTCAGACTCAGTATATTTTTAGTATCATATTCAACATATTTCGAGTATCAAATTCGGTGTATTTTGATTATGAGATTTAGAACAGAATACCAGAATATAAATATTATTATTAGATTCAGTATATATATATATTACATGCAATTATCGCTATCTGTGGAGACATGATTGTTCTTTATTGGGCACCCTTAGAGCTTCGCCCTGACCGCCCGGGGGTTAATGGTGTGTCGACTGCGCCCGGAGGGTGAGGATACGTCGCTCTACGGAGTGGCATGTTATCCGCCAGCAAACGAAGATGGGATGTAGATTCCCCATAGCAAGCTAATCAACACTATACCACACCCTCTATCGAGCGCTTGCGCCGAGGTACGGATTACGAGTTTTCGAGATTACAGATTTCAGATTTCCAGATTTCAGGAGTCCTCCCAGACTCGAGATCCAGCTATAGTCAGGGGCCCAGCGGTCCCAAGTTGCATACCCAGGGGGCGGCGGGATGCTCACATAGTTACTAGGTGGATGGTATGACCTGGGTAAGGGTATATCGATTGTGTGTTGGTTGGTACCTTACGACTTATGGGGGCTGGTAAGGTTCTTGTATGTTATGTTGTGTTAGTTATTAATAGATAGAAAGTAGACATCCATGTTATCAGGTATGACTCTTACTCTCTCTAGTAAAGTTGCAGCTCTTTTAGTCGAGTCTCAGCCCATCTCCTATTACTTCGGTATCTATCAGTATTAGTTTTTACTTTCAGTTATTTTGAGTTATTGCTTTGCATACTCAGTACCAGTGGTACTGACGCCCGTTTTGGGGGCGTTGCGATACTTGCCTGCAGGTACTCATAGACGAGGAGGAGATACCTCGTGATTCCAGCCATCATCACGAGTCTTGACTCCTTTTGTCATCAGGGCTTAGCGATAGCTAAGAGTTTTACTTCCCTTTTTGTTTGTACAGTATGGGTAGGTCGGGACCCACTGTCCCGACCATCTTATTATTCTTAGAGGCTTGCGGATTATATATTCCCTGTAGTTAGTTATACCTGTCATGTGGGGTCGTGTGTATGTTTCAGTTTGCATGTGATGGCCGTGTGGGGCCTTGTTCGGTGTCGGTTGGTGACCTTATAGTCACATGATCAGTTCAGCACTTGATTATACTTTTTCAGTAACTTCGTCAGCATGGTGGCCTTATCGGCCCGCATGGGATTTCGCTTATGCTCAGTTGTTGCAGTTGCATTTGTTATATTCCTACAGTTGGCTATAGGCCTAGTTGGCCGGAGGCTGTATTTACGACCGTTATATAGCCCGTTGTTTTCTTAAATCCAGAATTAGAGCCAGCCTAGCATCAGAAGTGCTTAGGCTCAGTAGTCCATTTGTACAGGTCCTAGTAGGGCACCCAGGTGCCAGTCATGCCTCCCAAGGCGGGGTGGCTCAAACTTGGTATCGAGCGAGGTTGTATCCCGGGTGCGCAAGGTGTGCTAAGGAAGTAGAGTCTTGTCTATGGATGTGTTATTGCACCACATACCATAGGTAGGAGGCTGCAAGGCATGTTTAGGATGGTACTCTTTCTTCATATTCAGTCGTGCCATAGAGCAGTACAGTATAGGGTTGAGTCCTAAAACATTATACTCTTTGTTTTACGAGATAAAATGTTACATCGACGACATCCTATCACAGGCAAAGATTGGACACTTGTAGGAGAGGGCACCAGCAGGATGCCTCAGCCTCGTTTAAGAATCAGCCTAATCTGAGGGCGATACTGGGGCATCGTCCCGACCTTCTCAGCCCGATCTCCACCCCATCAGGAGCCTCGGGACGACACCACCTCCAGTAGTTCCTATACTTATACCATCTGACCAGGAGGTTAGGAGTGCAGTAGTTATGTTAGCGCAAATGAGGGCTACTCAGCTGCCAGTCAATGCCACCTACAGCTGCAGAGTCATCAGGTGGGCCTGGTAGTTCGAGGTCCGAGAATTCCCGGGCACTAGGTCCCCCACGGTTATCGGAATGATTGAGCAAGAGGACCCCCGAGAATTCCTAGATCATATCTGAATCTTCTAGGTAATGCATATTACATCTGTAAGTCAGTCCGAATTGGCGGTATTCCGACTGGGGATATTGCTGTGTTGTGAGTATGAGGTTGCATTGTCTCCACCTTGTAGAGTATATTTAGCAGCTTTGGTGCTCTAGTAGGACACGGAATGCTAGCTGGTGGGCCTAAAGCACGTATGGTGCTGGCTAGCTCTATCTCGATTTCTAGAATTAAAGGGCTATGTAACGACAGTAAATGCAGCCTCCGGCCGACTGGGCCTATAGCCACCTGTATAAAGCTTCAGCTAAACGAAACATATAAAGGGGAACCTCTCACGGGCCGACAAGGCCACCATGTATCTAGTTATACGTAACTCAACATCAAGAATCTTGGATAACTACGTGACCGACAGGTCACCACTACTATCTGACTATGGCCCACACGGCCAACATAAACAGAAATGCTAAACAACTATAACAAAATATACGGCCTCACACGGCGGCTCCAACTGACCACGGAGATATATATATATACAATCTGCAAGCCTCTATAGTGCTGATATAATGGTCGGGACGGGGACCCGGCCCTGCCCATACTTGTATAATAAAAAGAAAATGAACTACACCTCTGAATATCAACTCCGGATGACAAGAGCTGATGACTCTATAAGCTGGCTGGAATCACGAGGGATCGCCTCCTCGTCTATGAAGTACTGCAGGCAAGTAATGCGAGGCGCCCCAATGGGGCGTCGGTACCCTTGATGCCGAGTATGCAAAATGGCGAATACAACTGAATACAAATGACATAACTAGCGATTCTGAATAGCAGGAGATAACTGAATCGCAGAGCAGTAGACACAGATCAGGCTATTCTGTACTGTGATAGGGCAGGAGCGTACATAGGCGTGGTGGCCGGAGTTTGTCTATTACTTTAATATATAACACATAAATACACACACACACACCATATATATATAGCAAGCAGAGCCAATACCAACCCCATAAGCCGGATGGCGCCAAGAGAAAACAAACAATCTATATACCCCTACGGGTCAAAACCAGCCAAAAATAAGTCACTCCACTCATCTGCTAACTACGAGCACCTCTGTCGGCCACCTGGGTCTCCGGCTCGGGCCATAGCCTCTGATATAAATAACCGTGTACGAGTCGGAGGACTCTTCTCTTTAATATCTATAACTGAAAGCTGTGTCTGAATCGTTCCTGGCGCTTGCGCTGTGGCAAAACTATACATCTTTGTGTCTTGATCAGCACGATATGGGGAAAAGCTTCATCCCATCTTCGTCAAACTAGGGACGGCATGCCACTCCTTGGGTGACATGAAGCCCACCCGTTCGGTGGCGACACGATTACCAACCCCCGGGGGTGGCGAGGACGCTCAAAAGGTTCCCTCACGACACAACCAAGTTTCAGCAATCAATAAGCACATAAATAGCAAGCATGTTTAAGCTGAAAAAACTATCTGAATTCTGATTTCTTAATCTGATCTCTTTCTGTATTATACTGATTCTCATACTGCTTTTATACTAAATCTGTGATCTTTTATCTAACTTGCATGGCTAATCTGTAGCCGGGATACTATACATGCGTATATAGCTAGTCATAGCCAAGATATCATACATCTATATGAAAGCTGTCTGTATGAGATACTATCTGTCTATACGATTTTACTTTACTAACTTTTATTCTGAATATCTATCATATTATTCTAAAACATGCTTGCTAATCACATACTGGGCTATACTGAGTCTGGAATGCTAGCTCGCCATTTGGCGCATGCTTTACTAACTTTCGGATTTGAGTACGATATAACACGCAAACCAGATTTACTTAACTTGAACAATACTCAATATCCAACTCCGGGAGTTCTATTACGGGTTACTATGATATACAAGGCTAAAGCTACTAACTTGCCAAAGAAACTGACACATGCCTTAACCTTGGGTTATCCGACTATCGGCGAAGCTCGGTCATTACTCCAGCTATTTCTCCTACCTACATTCACATATGTAGTCAATTAGGACTAAGCCACCAATATTCTGAAAAGAAAGCGTCTTTCGATATATTTATAGCCCAAACTTTGGCTTATCGAAGACGGTTGAAAACTTGCTATTTCTCGAAGTCTAGATGGGAGAAATATTCACTTTAAGGCTAGGAGCACATTGACACTAATTTGGAGCAATTCTAATTACCTTAGCCGGTAGCACGGCCGGTTTGTTGGCGAATTTCGTGGGAAACTAAATCCGTGTGAATGCTCCCTGTTTGCTAAATACCTCGGTATCTGAGGTTAATTTGGATTTGGACTACCTTTGACAGCGTAATCGATCGAAAGTATCAATATCTCTCGTTCCCTCTCTATTTTGAGCTCACTGGAATATATCTGATGTTTAATTAAAATAAACCAAAGTGGAGGCTGTATATACTTGGGGCACAGGCGGGGGCCAGCGTGTCCACCGGAACCAGCGGAGGCTCCACCTCCGTGACGTTGCCATTGCGGAGAGGAGCTCTGCGGCTCCTTCCGCGATGGTTCAGCGGGTTTCTCGTTTGATCTTTTTCCGAGCCTTTTTCGCATGTAGAAGCTTGATACTCTTAACCAACATGCGAATATAGGCCATCTATGTCTTAGAAATTTTACGAGTGTAACATTGGGAAAGGTCTAGAGGGAGAGATGCTGCCCCTCCGACCTGGTCCAGCTTTTCAGAAGGCTTTCCTGGACCGTTATCTACCATGAGAGATCCTACGGGCTCGGATGGATCGGATTTTACCTTAGGGGGCAATGAGTGTTTGAGAATCGCCTGCGGTTCGATTCTTTGGCCCACTATGCTCAGCCTTCATAGACACCCCGTCATTCAGAGTCCACCGATTTATTATAGGAGCTGAACAGAGTATGTGAGGACTGTATGATAGCTACTTTGCGGGAAGATATGGATATTGCTCGAGTGCGGGATTTTGCTCGAGACTATTGAGGGCCTCAAACAGTGGCAACAGGATAGAGGCGAACAAGTTAGGAACGGCGCCGCGGACAGGTGAGATGAGTTATAGGGAGATTGAAGGGAGCCTAGGCCATGATTATCAGATAGGCCACCTAGACCCCTGCCTCCATCACAGCGGCGAGAGGGTAGGTCGGTCGCGGGGACGGTGGTGGTGGAAGTTCTCGAAAAATGAATTCACCCCAGCGAGAGGAGGCGAACGGAGCGAGGTATACACCGCCACTTTGCCCTATTTGCTTGTAGTCGACGCCACTTTGGAGCTTGCAGAATGGCTCCACAGGGTGTTATATATGCGGACAGGAGGGTCATGTGATGAGAGATTGTCTAGACAGGGGTCAAGGTGACCGAGATAGATAGGACGGGGCATCGACGGGGAGTCGCGAGCTCCAGCCCCGGTAGGGGCGCGAGGCCCTCGAGTTTCAGCAAGCGAGGCCGAGGCAGATCAGGGGCACTCTGGTTGCAGGTACAGGCCCAAGCCGTACCTATGCATTACCAAGGAAGAAAGGATTCAGAGCGTCTCAGATGTTGTGACAGGTATGATGACTATTTTCTCTCACCTTGCTTATATTAATCGATCCGAGATCTACCATCTCTCTTACCCCATTAGTGGCTCGAAAGTTCAGTATTGTACCTAAAATTTCTTTAGCAACCCTTTTAAGTATCTACACCCGTCAGTGACTCTATTATAGCCAGAAGGGTTTATCGAGGGTGTAGAATAGAGGTTGCTAAGCGTCGGAACCACGGTAGATTTGGTAGAGTTAGAAATGGTTGATTTTGACGCCATTATGGGTATGGATTAGTTAGCTCCATGCTGTGCCAATGTAGATGCTGGACCAAGACGGTCCAATTCCACTCTCCAGGGGAGGCAGTACGAGTGGAAGGGCGGTATAGCTATGCAAAAAGGTAGGTTTATTTCCTATCTTGGGCGAGAAAGTTGATAACCAAGGGGTGCATTTACCACATTGTCAGAGTTTAGGATATGCAAGCAGCCCGACTCTTCAGTCCATTGCAGTAGTTAATGAATTTCCCAATTTATTTCCAGATGAGTTACCTGGTATTCCCCAGAAAGGAAATAGACTTTGCAATTGATTTATTACAGCCCCAACCCATATCAATTCTCCCTTTATCGCATGGCTCCTGCTGAACTCGGAGAACTAAAAGAAAGGGCAGTTGAAAGATTTATTAGATAAGGACTTTATCAGGCCGAGTACTTCACCTTGGGGTGTGCCAGTTCTATTTGTGAGAAAGAAGGACGGCTCCCTCCGTATGTGTATAGACTATCGGCGGGTTTGAATGAGTTACGATCAGAATAAGTATCCGCTTCCCTAGGATAGATGATTTGTTTGATCAGTTACAGGGAGCTAGATATTTCCCCAAAATTGACTTAAGGTCGGATATAATCAGGTTCGGGTTCGTGAAAGGACATTCAAAGAGCGCCTTCAGGACCAGATACGCCCATTTTGAATTCTTAGTCATGTCCTTTGGGCTGGCCAATTCTCCCTGCCGTAATTTATGGACCTGATGAACAGTATTTTCAGACCATACCTGGACTTGTTCGTGATAGTGTTTATTGATGATATTCTGGTGTATTCTCCTTCTCGAGAGCGGACCAAGGATCATTTAGAGGAACAGTGCTCCAGATTCTTAAGGACCGTCGGCTATACGCCAAGTTCTCGAAATATGAATTCTGGATGAATTTGGCTTCAACCTTTTGGGTCATATCATGTCGGATGCTGGTATACAGGTAGATACCCAGAAAATAGAAGCGATAAAAACATGGCCCGGAGCCTACCACTCCAGGCCCGAAGTGTGCAGTTTTCTGGGGTTAAGCGGGTACTACAGGAGGTTTGTCGAAGGATTTTCCACCTTAGCAGCACCTCTGACTATACTGACGCTGAAGGCAGCAAAATTTCAGTGGACTGAGGCATGTGAGCAGAGCTTCCAAAACTTGAAAGACAGGTTAACGTCAGCTCCAGTGTTAGCATTGCGGAAGGTACATAGGTTATGTAGTTTATTTTGGCAACCGGGTGTTGGGTTAGGATGTGTGTTAACGCAGCATGGTAAGGTTATTGCTTATGCTTCCAGACAGTTGAGGAAACATGAAAAGAACTATCCTACCCATGACTTGGAATTGGTCATGATGATTAATGCCTTTAAGATAGAGACATTACTTGTATGGCGTCACGTGGATATTTTCACCGATCATAGAGCCTACAGTATATCTTCACCCGAAAGAGTTGAATTTGCGGCAGCGTCGCTGGTTAGAGTTGTTGAAAGAGTATGATGTGAATATTCTGTATCACCCAGGGAGAGCTAATGTGGTGGTAGATGCCCTTAGCCGTAAATCATAGAATTCTCGCACGCCACGGCTACGAGCAACGTTAGCCCGGGAATTTCATCAGTTAGCCAATTTAGCCATTCGTGTAGCAGAAACAGAGGACAACAGAGCGGTAATCCATAACACTGCAGTGTCATGCTTTAGTCATGGGAAATCAAAGGAACGACAATGTGAAGATCACAACTTTGGTTCGGCTTAGAAGCGAGTTCGGCAAGGAGAGTTGACAGATTTTCAGATAACCGAGGATAGGATATTAAGATATAAGATCGCCTTTGTGTTCCAGACGTTGCAGGCTTCGCCAGCAGATTATAGGCGAGGTACATTATTCGTTATTCTCTCCCCCAGGTTCAAAGAAAATGTACCACGATATAAAGAAATCTCACCCGTGCTTGAGGGAATGAAGAAGGGGGTAGCAAAATTCGTAGCTCATTGTCCTAGCGCCAGCAAGTAAAGTTGAACATCAGAAACCAGGTGGACTAACTTAGGATATAGCTGTGCCTTTTGGAAATGGGAGGTAGTTAATACGGATTTTGTAGCAGGATTACCCACACCGGGCGTAGATATGATTCGATGCGGGTGATTGTTGGCGGTGGCAAATAAGCTCATTTTCTGCGGTAAGGGCTACCTTTTCAGGCGAAGATTATGTTGAGCTTTATATCAAGAGAAATAGTAAGGTTGCATGGTGTTCCAGTGTCCATTATCTCCGACAGAGGGGCGCAGTTTACAACTAAATTCTAGCAATCATTTGAGAGAGGTTTGGGAACGCAGGTGCTGAGCACCTTTTCATCCTCAACACAGATGGGAAGGCGAACGCGCACCATTCAAACGCTTGAGGATATGTTGCGAGCATGTGTGTTGGATTTCGGAGGTAGCTGGGATGAACATTTACCACTCATTGAGTTCGCCTATAATACGGTTACCATTCAGCTATTCGAATGGCGCCTTATGAGGCATTATATGAGGCGAAAATGCAGATCTCAGTTGAAAAGTTTGGTTTTGATGTAGAAGAATCAGCATTGATTGGGCCAGATATCATTCATCAGTTAGAGGAAAAAGTAAAGCTTATCAGAGAACTTTTGTTGACTGCTCAAAGCCACCATAAATCTTATCTTTGGCGTACGTGTGCGAGCTTGGAATTTAATGTGGGTGATTGGGTGTTTAAAGTTTCTCGATGAAGGGTATGTATTTGATTTGGCAAGAAAGGCAAGCTCAGCCCGAGGTTTGTTGGGCCTTGCTCAGATTCGTCAAGAATAGGCCAAGTGGAATATAGGCTAGCCTTACCTCGAGTTAGAATCTGTCCACCAGTTTTCCATGTATCAATTTTGAGAAAGTGCATAGGAGATCCCTCCCGAAATTGTCCACAGTCCATGATGTTCGGATTCTGAGAGGAGTTGGCCTATGAAGATGTTCAGTAGCCATACTAGACCGACAGATCTGCAGATTAAGAACTAAGATGTTGCTTCTGTCAAAGTGTTATGGCGTAACAGGAACCGGGAGGAAATGACTTGGGAAGCAGAAGAAGATTTGAAAGCCAGATACCCTCAGTTATTTTAGACTTAGTCGGCCCGAGAATATATTGATATTGCTGTTTTATGAGTTGCTTTATATTCATGTGTATAACTGAGATGTTGACTTCAGTTTATTATGAAACGAATGCTCTAGTATTATATGGAGTACCTGTATTGGACTTTTTGTGTTTCAGGATTTTGAAATAGTCCATATTACGGGGGAAACTCTTCTAAATGTTTTCAGGAGAATAAGTAGAACAAGTTAAAATTTCTGTAAACAGAAGTTAACATTCGAGGACGAATGTTCTTGAGGAAGGATGTACACCCCGTAAGTTCTTGAAACTTAGTTGGCCTATTCATGTTTGTTAAGAGTTTTAGAATGCCATACGTGCGAGAATAGGGCACGGGAAAGCTGGACAAGCGCCAAGTCGGAGCGTCGCAAGGCAAATGCGCTTATAAATCGCATTCAACAAATGCGACTAAGGGAGGGTTCAGGCCCCAAGTATATAATCCTCCACTTCATTTTAAGTTATATTTTTCCTTTTTATTTCGGTGAACAACGAGAGAGCAGAGGAGGACGAAGGTTCAACATAAATTTCCTTCCCGTTTACGCCGTCAACGCATCCCAAACTCAAATTAACTTTGGGTAGCGAAGTATAAAGCTGCAGGGAGCATTCCTGCGAAGTTAGTTTCACGAGAATTCTGCCGACGAATCGTCGTCTCACCGAGCCAAAGGTAAGTGGAATTGCTCCAAACCTAAGTGTTAATATCTCCCGGCCATTAAAGTTGAGTATTTCTCCCTTCTGAACTTCCGAAAAATTGGGTTTTGAGGCATAGTTCTTCGATAAGTGAAGAATTGGCAGTAGGTATATCCATAATATGGTTTATTTCCAAAATAATAGTAGAATTAATTCCTATTCTTTCAAGTGAATTTGAATACAGTTGGGAGAAATAGCTGAATACTAGATGAACTACGCTAGTTAATCAGAAAGTCGGCGGTTGAGGTATATGAAGCAAGTTTTTTCGGCAAGCTAGTAGTTCCAGTATAGCAAAACAGTATAATTCCCAGCAGAATATTCTAGAAATATTATTTCAAACTCAGTATAATACAGTATCCAGATTCAACATATTTGTTATCGGATTCGGTATATTTGATTATGAGATTTGAACGAGAATACGGAATATAAATATTTTAATTAGATTCGAGTATATATATATTACATGCAGTTATTGCTATCTGTGGAGACATGATTGTTCTTTATTGGGAACCCTTGACTTCCTTGGCCATTAGGGTTAATAGTTGTGTCGACTCGCCCGCGGTGAAATCGATGATCTCTATGGAGTGGCATGCCGTCCTTCGTAGGACGAAAGATAGGATGCGAGATTCCCCATAGCGAGCTGATCAGCACTATACCACACCCTCTGTCGAGCGCTTTCGCCCAGGGTGCAGATTACAATTTTATAATTATAGTTTTCAGATTTCAGATTTCAGAGTCCTCCGGACTCGAATCCAACTATAGTCGGGGCCGATAAAGTTGCAAGGGACCGGCGGGATGCTCATAGTTACTAGGTTTATGGTACTTGACCTGGAGTTTAGGGTATATAGATTGTGTGCTGGTTGGTACCTTACGGCTTATGGGGGCTGGTAAGGCTCTTGTATGTTATGTTGTGTTAGTTATTAATAGATAGAAAGTAGATGACCATGTTACTTGGTATAGCTCATACTCTCTTCGGTAAAGTGACGCTCTTTGATCGGTCTCTTCGGCCCGTCTCCTTTTACTCGGTATCTATCAGTATTATTGTTTACTTTAAGTTATTTTCAATTAGTGCTTTGGATACTCAGTACCAGTGGTACTGACGCCCATTTAGGGTGCTGCATTACTTACTGCAGTACTCATAGACGAGGAATGCGTCCCTCGTAGTTCCAGCCGAGTGTCTGAGTCACAGCTCTTGTCATCCGAAGCTTGATAGCTAAAGTTTACTTCCTTTGTTGTACAGTCTGGGTAGGCGGGGCCCTGTCCCGACCATCTTATTATTCTTAAAGGCTTGCAGATTGTATATTTCCTGTGGTTAGTTGTACCGGTTGTGTGGGGGCCGTGTGTATGTTTCAGTTTGCATGTGATAGTGGAGTGTGGGGCCTTGTTCGGTTGTGGAGGTTGGTGACGCTTGTACGGTCACAAATCAGTTTAGCACTTGATTATACTTTTCAGTGATAACTAGTTAGCATGGTGGCCTTGTCAGCCCGCATAGGTTTGCTTATGCTCCATTGTTCTGGTTAGTTGTTATATTCTTACATGTGGCTATAGGCCTGGTAAATTTGGAAGGCATGTTCCTGACCGTTATATAGCCATTATTTTCATAATCCAGAATTAGAGCCGGCCCTGCACCAGAAGTGCTTAGGCTCAGTAGTCCAGCCCAGTCAGGTCTTATTAGGGCACCAGGTGCCAGTCATGCCTACAAGGCCAGAGGCGGCAATTACAAATTTTATGCGGGCCGATGAGATCACCATAATATCTAAATCAGATAAAAGGCTGAAAGTAAACATATAACACAAAGGCCATCAACTGTCGATACAAAAGAATAAGCCAACATGGCCAAAAGCATATTTCTATATAATTCCATAATAGCCACCAGAAGCCTATGGGGAGTAAATGCTTGGTCAAGATAAGGCCCAGACCTACCTATAAACTATAGAGAGCAAAATACGAGGCATACCTCTAAAGTATGACCCGAAAGAAAGGAGGCGACTAATCTGCTAAGCCTAAATTGCTATTGAAGGGAGTCTCTAAACTTATGCAGCCGAACCTGGAGGCAAGGAAGTATATGATATCCCAGGCTTGGGACGTTAGTATAATAATACATTGAGTACGTATAACAATAATAATAAGATGAAACTGAACTAATAGTAAGAATTAAAGGTTTACAATTTGTAGAAGAAAGTATAACACGGAAACATCTTATTAAGCTATGTTGTAAGCTAAAAAAGCAATAATAAAATAAGAACCTATCCTAGTCCCCATAAGCCTAGCATGTACAAACAACAAATAATAACTACCTAAGCGATAAGCAGTAGTTACACGCAATCTATATATCCTATTGGTAGCCCTATAATCGATAGACAAGATGCTTGTAACTAGAGCACACTTGGATCACGTATACGTATCTTGAGTCTTCATAGATGATATAACTGCTTATCTTGAGCCTTCTGGGCTCCTGCTACACCTTGAGCATACAAGGCTCGATTGAGGGTCCATAAGTAAATAGATTTCAACATAACATTGCCACGCTCAAAGCCTAAACCCCGAGCGTGGTCGACACTAAAACCACTAATGGCTTGAGCAAAGCCTTGGCTTGGGATACTACTAAATTGAATTTTCTATGCGGAAGATGTAAGTGTAATGTCACGACTCAAATATACACCCGGATCGTAGACACGGGACAAAGAGTCCAGAGGGACCCCAAGTCAACCCATGGCATGAGCATACATCTAATTCAATCACATGAACAGAAGAATTAACATAAAAGAACGTAATCATAACATGAATAAAAGAAAAGCTCTACAAGACTCATACAATACGACTGAATACAACTTGTAGTATGATAAGCCTCTAAACATGAAAGACAGGATGATGGGACAACTCCCCAACTAACCCAACATCCAGCGAAGAACAACACCGTGCGAACATACAGCCCTCGGAACATGAGGACTCACAGTGCGCTGAGAGAAAAGGTGAAACAATCTACGGTGAGGGTGAGGCCTGAGAGAGATGGGAGCCTATATCATGAAACGATACAACATAAATGCCACACGGTCAGTACGTGGAATGTACTAGTATGCAAGAGTAAGTAAAATGACAATTGAAACATGTATAAAGTTCATAAATAATCATGAGTAGGACTTCATGCTAGTATTGTAAATCATAATAACATATCATACGACTCAAGGTTTTCAAAACATTCGTAACATAAAGATAATCATAATAATAATAGAAGATCTTTACTTAACATGACTTGAGCCAACATACATAATGCACTTAACATGCATAAATCGTGAGAGACATGTCACGCCCTAGAACTAGGAGTAGGGCACAACTGGCACTCAATTCATGGTCTATCGAAGCTAGCTATATAAAATCTATAAATGTAACACTAAGGCGGATGACCACCTGTCACAACCAACAAGGATAAATACCATGCCAATAATGCCTTAACAATTATAAATATGCAACTTGGAAAGCCGACAAGGATACTGATCTTTGGCAGAATTGCATGCCCAAGTGATACTCAAATGCTTCATTTCGTCTTGTTTATCTACCGTTATGTGTGCATTCTCATGTGATTTTTTTAGTTAAAATGTAGTTATACTAACCAACATGATTAGTGTTGTTTGACGAGTAAATTGGAATTTTGGGAAGCTAAGATACATGTTGGTAAAAATCGGGAATGGACTTGGAGACAAGGGAGAGCAGCAAAGATAAGGGCTCCGCGATGGAGCCATTTCATGCTGCTATCATGGAGGCATTCTCCCTCGGGTTATTTAATTTTGGCCATTTCAAGTGAAGGTTCGCGTTACCTCCATGACACGGAGGCAATGCCACGTGATGCAAGCCGTGGCACGTTGAGTACAATTACCCGGGACATCAATTTCCAGTGTAGGTGCGCGATCTTTTATGGCATTGGCAGGGCTCCGCCGATGCGGGGCGGTAGCCTGTCGAGTGAAAATTTTGTGAGCCAAATTCCAAGGGGTCCACGATACCCCCGTGGCATGGAGGAGTGCTCCGCGATACACTCCGTGCCACGTTGCTTATCGGGAAAAATTCTTAGTAGTATAAATAGCACACTTAGGTTTTATTTGAAACATTCTGACTTTGTTGAGCAAGAGCGTGGGTTCTGAGTGATTGAGGGGACAGCGAAAATTTTAGGGTTCTTCTCTATCTCTTTCTCTTTTATCTCAATTGTTTGTATGATTTATACTTATTTGATGATGCAATTCACAAATGAGTGGCTAAATTCACTTCTTCTTGAGGTTAGAACAATTGTAGTGGAATCTAATTGTTGATCATTTTGAGTTTTACCTTTTCTTCAATGGTTGTTCTATCAATTCTTGTTCTTACACTGCATTAATGTTTGGCCAATGTTAGTGTATATCTAAAAAATCAATTTTGATTTTGAAAGGAAAGAAATTGGAAGATGTGAATTGGTAGGATATGATATCTTCTTACTTTGGTAAATTGAGAATTGATTTACATTCATAATAGAAATATATCTGAAAGTCTTATTAGTCAATTAAGGAATCGGTTTTGTATGGCTAGAACATGAATTCTTTTATCACAAAAATGTAGATTGAAGGTTCATGATTCTTAAGTTGGATAGGAGGCGAAAGTTCCAATCCATAGGCAATAATTCTTGACTAGCAACTGTTCGGTGGTCTGGAGACTACACGCAAGTGCACGTGGTCGAACAAGTAGTAAATGGCTCAAGTAAAGCCAAGTATCGATCCCACAGGGTCTGGACTACGATAACAAATCTAATCAAGTGTCAATAAAATGTAACTAAAAAATGCAGACAATAGTGTGAAAGAGGTTTTTATATTTAGTTTCCTAATTTATGCTAAGTCTAAAATAAATATACAATTTGGGTCTGAACTATGAATGTGAGCATGCTGAGGCTAAAATGAACATGTAGAGAAATAGATTGTCAATACAATTTGATTAATCTTTCCTCCGGTTGCTAGTGGAATTATTGCCTAGAGTTAAACTCTCGTATTTAACCCAACTTAGAATGTAACTTCCACCTACATTTTGTGATAGAAGAATTCATGTTCTAGCCATACAAAACGATTCCGTAATTATTGTCGACTTTCAGGTATATTTCTATCACGAAGGTAAATCAATTCTCAATTTTCCCAAACAAAGAACAGATCATATCCTATTAATTCACAACTTTCCAATTTCATGCTCTCTCAAGTGAAATCATTACTTTTTAGATATAATTAACATTGGCCAAACATTAATGCAGTATTAAGAACAAGAATTAATAGAACAACCATGGAAAGATGAAAAACCAAATGATCAACAATCACATTTCAATACGGTTGTTCTTAACCTCAGCAAGTGAAATTCGCCACTCATTTGTGGATTAGACATCGTTAAATAGGGGGTGTAAATCATACAAACAATTGAAAGAAAGGATAAAGAGATGAAAACCTAAGATTTTCATCCCCTCAAGCTGCTGTAACCATTGTTCTTGCTCCGCAAGTGAATATCTAAAAATGAACCTAAGTGTGCTATTTATACTAGTGGGAATTTTCCGAAATAACAAGCAACGTGTCAACAGGTGCACCGCGAGAGCTCTCTGGAAATTGCCCAAAATTGACCTAGGCAGCCCTTGCCGCGTTGGCGGCGTGTCACTGTTTGCACCAGTCGCGATGACACTCTCCTATCACGGGGATGGCACGCCGTGGGGCGTTGCTGGCGTGCTGGTGCTCTGCCTGCCTACTGCGTCTGCGCTTGCCAGGCATAGGCGTGGCATGGCGCTGGGCATGACACACGCACAGCATAGCACACTACCTCGCCGCGCCCGGCCTTGCCATATCCTACTCCTTGCCGAGTTTCGCCCGTTGCTTCCGACTCATTCCTTTCCTTCACCAACTTGTGATTTAGTTCCTCAAAATCATTGAGACCTACAAAACAAGGACTGTCATGTTGGTTAGCACATATCTTCACATTATATAAATCACATGAGAATGTATATAAATAAGAGATAAACACGACTAAATTGAGTTATAAGCGCACTTGGGTATGCAATTATTCCAGATCAGCAACCGAAGGAAAGATTAACTGGTGTATCGATAATTCAATTCCCTGCATGTTCGTTTTAACCTCAGCTTGCTCATTACTATAGTTCAGACTCACTTTATGATTTTGTATTAGATTCCTATTGATTAGGAAACTAGAAGCTCTCAAAATATTATTTATTTGATTTGTCTACATTCTTAAAGATATAGTTCATTAACACTTAAGTTAATTGGTACCTTAGCTCGATCCTTCTGTTACACCCCATTAAGATTCCCGGCATCTAGTCGTCCTACTCACCTCGTTGGTTAAGCATATTTGAAAGTCTTACGTGCTAGAAAAGGCCCGGGGAGAAATCGGACAAGCGCCAAGTCGGCGCGTTGCAAATCAAATGCGACTTATAAATCGCATTCCAGGAATGCGACTTATAAATCGCATTCCGAGAATGCGACTTATAAATCGCATTCCAGGAATGCGACGCACCCATAGGTCCCGATTATTTTAAGCTCCTCCCGCGATGGCAACGCGTGTCGCGGGTGGAGCCTCGCGTTGGCTCCATGGCTCACGTTGGCGCCCGGCCCAGTCCCAAGTATATAAAGCCCCCACTTCGGTTTGTGATGTTATTTCCATAAAAGTGAATCCCCAGAAAAGCGTGAGAAACGAGGAGAGACGAAGGAGAGTAATATCTGTTTTGATTACTTTGCCCAGAAACCAAGTCCTAACCTCAAATTAACCTTAGGTACCGAAGTATTTAGGGGGGAGCATTCCTAGGATTTTATTTAGATGAAATACGGCGTGAATCCGGCGAGCTACCGACCTAAGGTAAGTAGAATTGCTCCAAATTAATGTTAATGTGCTCCTAGCTGTGAAGTGAATACTTCTCCCTTCTGAACTTCTGAAAAGTAGCAAGTTTTCGTCTTTTGATAAGCCTAAGTTTAGGCTATAACTATATCGAAATTGACGTCGCCCCGCCGGAATAAAGTTGTATTTTGTCTCTAATCAGTGTATATGAATGCAGTTGGGAGAAATGGCTGGGTACTAGCCGAGCCTCGTCCGACTGTCGGATAGCTCGAGGTTAAGAGTATGTGGTGTTCTTCGGCAAGTTAGTAAGTCTTAGCTATGAATCATAGTAAACTCCGTATTTGAAACTCTCGGAGTTGAATGTTGAGAATTGAGTAAGCCTATTAGATTCTGATTTGCGTTGTCGTATCGTATTTAGACTGAAGATGAAAAGCATGCGCCAAAGGGCGAGTTAGCATTTCAGATTCAGTATAGCCTATTGTATGATTAGCAAGCATGTTGTAGAATAAAAAGAAACAGATTTTCGAATAAAAGCTGGTAAGTAAATCAGATAGTCGAGCAGTTTATGGCTACAGACTAGCCATTCAGACCGATGAGATATTGGCTACAGATTAGCCCGCGGTTAAAGAAAGATTTGAGAATCGGTATAATCAGTAAAGAATCAGTATAGTGCAGAAGAGATCGAGAATAAGAAATAAGATTTCAGATAGTCTTTTCAGTTATGCATGCTTGCTATTTATATGTACTATTTGCTTGTTGAGACTTGTTGTGGCGTGAGGGCCCCTTATTGAGCGTCTCGCCGCCCCACAGGTTAGTAATCGTGTCGCCCACTGAGCGGGTGAGTTTTCATCCTCCAAAAAGTGGCATGCCGTCCCCAGCTTGGACGAAGATGGGATGAAGATTTCCCCATAGTAGTCTGATCAGCACACAGGTGCTGCTCAGTTTGCAGATAGCCCTGAGGAGAACCGGGCCCTATACGGCTACGCTGCTGTACATACAGTTATTTCGGGTGCGGCTCCGAGTTGAGATAGCCACTGAGGAAGTTCAGGGGAACCGGACCCTATCTTATTCTTTGTCTGTACACAGGTGTAGCTCCAGTTTCAGATAGCCCCGAGAGGAAACAGACCCTATCTATTACTGTCTACACAGGGTCCTCCGGACCCAGACATGGTATTTATATCGGAGGCTATGGCCCGAGCCGGGAGACCAAGGGGCCCCACGTGGGGAGCTCACGACGCGGTGGGTGGAGTGACTTATTTTGGCAGGTTTGACCCGGGTACCAGGAGTACCCTCCGATTGTTGCTTGCTTGGTGCCATCCGGCTTATGAGGGGTTGGTATTGGCTCTTGCTTGCTACTTGTATATCTATTTATGTGCTATATACTAGCTACTAGACGGTAGGCCATCGCTTTTACAGGTATGCCTCCGCCTTGCTCCCGGTCTGAAGCATGATCCAGTTCATACTAGTTTATTCAGATTCAGTTAACTCCTGCCATGCAGATTTGCTAGTTATCTTTGTCTTGGCCAGTTCCTTTCAGTTATGTTGGCTGATTGCTTTTACATACGTGCAGTGTGCGCGCGATGGGCGGCGCATTACTCTGCGGAGTACTCGTAGGCAGGAGCGATCCCTCGTGATTCCAGTCAGCTGTTGAGTTGTCAGCTCCTGTCATCCGAGTCTGATTCCCAGAGGTGTAGCTCTTTTTCTTTTGATGCTTCTACGGTATGGGTAGGTCGGGGCCTGTCCCGATCATTTCTATCATTACTCATAGAGGCTTGCAGATTGTATGTTTATATCCCTTTTGTGGTCGGTTGAGCCGGTTGTGTGAGGCCGTGCGAGTTGTATAGTTGTTTAGTACCTCTGCTTTTATGATTGGCCGTGTGAGGCGATTGTTTGATAGTAGTGGTGACCTTGCCGGTCACGTAGCTTTCAGTTGTTTACTGTTAAGTTTGAATGTTAAATTGAGTTTGTTATTGCAGTCACGGGGAGGCTATGAGCCCCCGAGATGGCGGAAGTACATGTTTACAGCCGTTATATACTCCTTTGTTTCGAAACCTGAGATAGAGCTAGCCAGGCACCAGTTGTGCCTCGGCCCACCAGTTAGTAGTCTAGGTCCGTCTAGGGCACCGGTGCGATCATACCCCAAGGCGGGGCGTGACAAACTTGGTATCGAGCAGGTCGTGTCGGGAGTGCACGGCCGTATAAGTAGAGTGTCTATGGATGTATTTGTGCACACATACTATAGGCAGGAGCTGCAAGGCATGATAGGATAAGTTACCCTTCTTTCTCAATCGGTCGTGCTATAAGAGGCGGTACAGTATAGGTCGGAAGTCCCTAAAGCACCGTATTCTTTGATTATAGATACAAAAGGCAGATCAGCAATACCCTATTACGGGCAGAAGATCAGATATAGCAACAGAAGAGGATACCATCCAGATACAAGATAATTACGGCAGCAGAAGGAGGTACTAGAGGCCTCCCAACATAATACCTTGCTCCAGTACTATTTCCGGTATACGTTATATAACGTGAGAATAGGAAGTCAGAAGTATAATGTACCTACGAGTCGACTTATTTATTAGATATATAAGATCTGATTAAGATATCAGATAATATCAGACTATCAATTAGTATGAGAAAGAGAGGAAAATGCGAGGATTCCCCGAATCCATCTTTTCGGATATTAGTACGAGTTATATGTTCTATATGTTACAATAGAAAGGCTATTCTACCTCTTGACCTTGATTCCAGTACAGTGAAGGGCATAAGAATTTGGTGAGACTGCCCAAAACAAGCAGTAAGTGAAGATAGATTGATTAATTCCAGTAAGTGTTAGAGAGTAGCAAAAGCCCCTATGATTCGTGAGTTGTAGAGACCCTTATGATAATAAGCCGGTAGAAAGTAGACATTAGCTTACCGAAGCCGGGGTAAAAAGACACATCATTGATGAATGCCTAGTAATAGTTAAGTTAAGTCGAGGAAAAGGCTGAGTCCGCCATATATGCTAACGGACAACAAGACATACCTGTAAGATTATGGTTATGATCCAGTTGTGACATCGAAAGATAGAGAGGTCATGAATCGGATATGGGCACGACTATAAGCCGAGGAAAAGTATAGGCTGAGCCTTGATCGGTAATCTTATTATTAACAACGAAGGCAGAATTACCTTGAACCCCAGAGCTCAGCTTAAGTAAGATAAAGAGAAGAAGCAGAATTACTAGATTTTATGGGGAAATTAGAATCACCCTAGATTGATAGAATATCATGTATTAAGGACTAAGCCTCGGACTAACGGCTAAAGTATTAAGATTGTGATCGGAGAATGTTGCGATACATGTCCGCCTACGGGCGAGAGAGATTGAAATTTACCCGTCTGACGACTCTAACCTAGTGTGGCCTAGAGATAAGACCCAGCAGACAGTCATGGACTCTCAATATAATGCCAAGTAAGACACAAGGTTCGAATGTTGACCCCACATTATAAGAAGGGCGAAATTTCAAATAGCAGACCATAACTAAAGTGCATATGTTTGAATCTTCCAGAATGGGATGAAGATCCACAATGAGATGCTAAGAGAGAGTCGGGAGATATCATTAGACCATAAAAGCGTGTATCTTGTACGGTATGAACTTCATTAAAGCATGTCAGGGATTACATGCTTTTCACAGAATTCAGTATGTATTGTACGTAGTTATTAATATATATGTACAGATAGCAGATATCTTTGTGAATAGGCGCCAATGGGGACACAATCACCAGAATCTTTGATTAAATGTAGAAGCATATCTGATTTTTTTAGACCCACAAAAAGAGAGAAGAAAAGTGAAAAGAAAAGTGGTGAAGGTAGAGTTAGTGAAACCACATGTGACTATGGCTATCATAAGCTCTTGGCTGAGTTAATAAGACCTGTGACATTGCAGGATCTAGGCTTTAGAAGCTTACCGAGTTGTAGCCTGAATCGAGATGGCTAGATAATAAGGGCACAGTTAGGCGGTCCTAGCGACCAGCTGGCGCTGTATTAGCAGGAAGCATCCTAGAGATCAGTAACATTATCACATGTGCCAGAACCAGAATTAGAGGCCTAATAGGCATACTTCGGAGGTTAGTAATACCGAAAATTGTTCGATATGTTAAGTAGCGTACATATTTTTACCAGCCTTGTAGGTGAGAGTCGGCCTTAGTCAACCTAGTAGTTATATTACGTGAAACACCTCGCAAGTCAGCCAGCCATTCCAATTAGATAAGCCCGTGGGCACCCCAGAAAGGTCCACATCGGTAGTCGATAGAGACTAGTATTTGAGCATTTGGTTGCATAAGATATTGGATCTACGAGCCTAGCGGAAGGCCCCGAGTCTTTACAGAATAACTCCCATAAGACAGAGAATTTTCCAGAATAGCGGTATAAATCCAAGTGGTACGCACAAGGCGTAAGAAATGGGAGTACTCTGCTAGCACAGTGTTTACTAAGACTAGGAGATGATGGAGCTCCCGTGAAGATCCAGGAGATTGATTGCACGGGAGTAAGTCCGATTAAGCCAGGTTCTACGGATGTCCCAAGTAGAATAACAAAGCAATTAGATGCCCACCAGTCTGCAGTTATGCATGAACTATAAGTACTCGAGTAGAACAGTTGAAACATTGTTGTTAGACTACTGCCATATTCGGGTCATTCAACCCGGCTATTCAGTTATTCAAGGTTATACAGCAGTTAATAGAGATCATGATCATTATACAAGGGATCTCCCGATCAGATAAAGGCACGAGGTGCATAGACGGTCGTTCGAGTTATCCAGCAACAAGTAGCCTTAGCATGTGGACAGAAGGCCAGATAAGCTTTAGCTACACCGGTAAATTACCTGTCGATCTCTTCCAGCAAGACAAATAAGTATGATCATCAGAATTATATGCCAAGTTCTCTAAATATGACTATTTTTATCAATCAAGAAGAGACAATGTAGTAACAAACGCCCTTAGCTGTAAATATATGGGGGAGTTTGGCGTATGTGAGCAATGCGAATATCAGAGAAATACACCAATTTGTCAATTTAGTCGTTCGTATAATAGAAATGACGGACAACAGAGCGGTAATTCAGAACGCGTGTCAGCATTAGTTGTGGAGGTAAAGGAACGCGACAATATGAGGACCTTGACTTGGTCCAGCAGGACATAATTCAGCAAGAGGTAAAGCGCCAAGATTTTCAAAATAATAGAGATGGAGTGCTGCGTTGTACAGATCATCTATGTGTTCCAGATGGACCTCCGCCAGCAGATCATGAGCGAGGTACATTGCCCGCTATTCTCTCTCCACCCTGGCGCAACAAAGATGTATCATGATATCAAAAAGAAAATTACTGGTAGCCCAGGTACGAAAGAAATTGCTGAATTTGTAGCCCAGTGTCATAATTGCCAACAGGTGAAAGCAGAACATCAGAAACCAGGCGGTTCGACTCGGGACATAGTTGTGCCTCTCACGGAAGTGGGAAGCAGTAAATATGGAATTTGTAGCAGGATAACCCCGTACCAGACATAGACATGACTCTAGATGAGTGATAGTTGACAGATTGACCAAATCAGCTCATTTCCTGCCAGTGAGAACTACCTTTTCGGCCGAAGATTATGCTTTGAGTTGTATGTCAGAAATAATTCGGTGCGGTGCTGGTATCCCATTATTTCAGATAGAGAGCACTTTAGTTTGACGGCTAGATTTTCGCAGTCGTTTCAGAGAGGTCTGGGTACGCAGATTAATTTAAGCACCGCATTCCACCCTCATACAGATGGGCAGGCTGAACGCACCACTCGGACGCTCGAAGATATATTTGCCGGCGTGGTACTAGACTTTGGTGGTAGCTGGGATGAGCATTTGCCTATAATCGAGTTTGCTTATAATAACAGCTATGCTCAGCTATTCATATGGAGCCTTCCCGAGGCTTTATACGGGCAATATAGATTCTTGGTTGGCTGGTTCAAAATAGGAGAATCGGCGTTGTTTGTGCCGGATATTGTTCAGTGAGAGGGAAAAAAGTAAAGCCTATCGAGGAATGCTTGACTGCACTGAGCCGCCAGAAGTCATAAGCAAAGATGAGCGGCATAGAGACCTGGAGTTCGTGTGAATGACTGGGTATTTTTGAAAGTGTCTCCGGTAGAAAGGGGTGATGAAGTTAGTAAGAAAGGTAAGCTCGGCCCAAGGTTTATCAGGCCATATCAGTTGAAGAATAGGCCAAGTGGCGTATGAGTTGAACTTGCATGAGATTAGAATGTTTGTTCATCCAGGTCGTTCATGTATCCATGCTAAGGAAATGCTTAGAGGACCCGTCAGAGTGATCCCAGTCCTAGGATATCCAGGTTACGGAAGAGTTGGCTACGAAGAGGTTTCGGTAGCTATCACAAACGGACAAATCATGATTGAGAACTAAAGATATTGCGTTTGTCAAAGTATTATGGCGTAACAGGAACCGAGAGGAAATGACGTGGGAGGCTGAGGAAGACATGAAAGCTAGATATCCTCACTTGTTTCAGGCCTAGTCAAGCAACAGGTATGTCCGTATTATTATTGTGCAGCATCTTGTAGTTGTATATGTATGAAAAGGAAAATTGATGTTTAATTTGTCCGGTGAATTCTTTAGTTTTGTGTGGAGTACACCGTATTGGGAAGCACTACGTGTTTCAGGTTTTGGATAGTCATATTACAGGGAAACTCTGCCGAAATTTTTCTAAGTAATAAGAAGTCAAGATAAGTTGAAGTCCTCCTGAAATGATAGTTTCCATTCGAGGATGAATATTCTTAAGGGGAGAATGTTACACCCGTGAAGATTCCCGGCATCTAGTGAGCTACTACCGCACGTTAGTTAAGCATATTTTAGAGTCTTCGTGCTAGAAAAAGGCCCGGGGAGAAATCGGACAAGCGCCAAGTCAGCGCGTCGCAAGGCAAAAATGTGACTTATAAGTATTAGAGTCACGACTAATAAATCGCATTCGGGAATGCGACTATAGGTCGATTATTTTTAAGCTCCTCCGCGATGGCAACGTGTCACGGAGGTGGTGCCTCCCAGCGTTGGCTCCGTGACACGTTGGACTTGACCAGGCCCAAGTATATAAAGCCCCACTTCGGTTTGTGATGTTATTTCCAGAAATAATTTCGAGGCGTGAGAAGCGAGGGGAGAGACGAAGGAGAGTAATATATATACATTTGATTACGGCCAAATGAAGTCTAAACTCAAATTAACCTTAAGGTACGAGGTATTTAGCAGCAGGGAGCATTCCCACCACGGATTTTTGTTTCGTGAAATACGGCCGACGAATCGACGAGCTACCAGACTAAGGTAAGTAGAATTGCTCCAAATTAATGTCTATGTGCTCCTAGCTATGAAGTGAGTACTTTTCCATCTTGGACTTAAATATGATTTTGACCGTCTTTTGTTAAGCCCAGTTTGGCTATAACTATATCAGAAATTGGCAAAATGCCTTTTGTAGAATAAAATTGTATTTAGCTCTAATCAATGTGTATATGAATGCAGTTGGGAAATAGGCTAGATGCGGCCGAGCCTCGTACGAGTGCTTCGGATAAGTCAAGGTTAAGGTATGTGAAGTTGTTCTTCAGCAAGTTAGTAAGCTTTGGCTATATGAATCATAGTAAACTCCGTATTTGAAACTCGGAGTTGAATGTTGAGAATTGAGTCAAGACCCTAGTAGATTGGTTTGCATTGTCGTATCATATTTAAAGGCCGAAGATAGAAAAGCATGCGCCAAAGTGATTAGCATTTCAGTTCAGTATAGCCTATTGTATGATTAGCAAGCATGTTGTAGAATAAAAAGAAATAGATTTTCAGAATAAAAGCTGGTAAGTAAATCAGATGATGGACAGTTTTATGGCTACAGACTAGCCATTCAGACCGATGAGATATTGGCTACAGATTAGCAGCGGTTAAAAAGATTTCGAGAATCGGTATAATCGATAAAGAATGGTATGAATTGCAGAAAGAGATCAGAATAAAATAAGATTTCAGATAGTCTTTTCAGTTATGCATACTTGCTATTTATATGTACTATTTGCTTGTTGAGACTTGTTGTGGCGTGAGGGCCCCTTATTGGCGTCCTCGCCTTACAGGTTACATGTCGTGTCGCCCGCGAGCGGAGTAGGTTTCGTCACTCCAAGGAGTGGCATGCGTCCCAGCTTGGACAGAGATGGGATGAAGCTTTCCCCATAGCAGTCGGATCGGCACAGAGTGCGCTCCGGTTTGGACCTTTGAGAGGGCAGACCCTACTCTGTTACTATGCAGCCACATACAGTTATTTGGTGAAGCTCCATTTTGAGATAGCCACGAGGAGAGTTCCGGGGAACCAGACCTATCTGTTACTGTCTGTACACAGGGTGTAGCTCCGGTTTCAGATAGCCCCGGGGAAACAGACCCTATCTGTTACTGTCTACACAGGGTCCCAGGACCGAGACATGGTTTATTTATATCGGAGGCTATGGCCCAGGAGCCGGGAGACCCGGGGGCGGATAGAGGCTCGAGCTGAGCAGATAGTGGAGCGACTTATTTTGGCAGGTTTTGACCCGGGTAGGGGTATATAGATTGTTGCTTGCTTGGTGCCATCCGGCTTATAGGGGTTGGTATTGGCTCTTGCTTGCTACTTGTATATCTATTTATGTGTTATATATTAGCTACTAGACAGCAGGCCGTCGCGTTTACAGGTACGCCTCCGCCTTATCGGTGCGGCATAGTCCAGTTCATACTAGTTTATTCAGATTCAGTTAACTCCTGCCATGAAGATTTGCTAGTTATGCTATCTTATTTCAGTTCCTTATAGTTATGTTATTTCAGTTGCTTTGCATACGCGATACCGGCCCAGTGCGCGCCCGGTGGGTGGCCACATTACTTGCCTGCGGTACTTCGTAGACGAGGTGATCCCCTCGTGATTCCAGTCAGCTGTTGAGTTGTCATCCTGTCATCCAGAGTCTGATTACCAGAGGTGTAGCTCTTTTTCTTTTGATGTATGGTAGCAAGGTAGAATTGGAATGCAATCGATCATTTCTATCATTACTCATAGAGGCTTGCAGATTGTATGTTTATCTCCTTGTGGTCGATTGAGCCTGTGGTGAGGCCATTGCAGTTGTATAGTTGTTTTAGTACCTCTGCTTTATGATTGGCCGTGTGAGGCCATAGTTTTGATAGTAGTGGTGACCTTGCGGTCACGTAGCTTTTGATTGTTTACTGTTAAGTTTCGGATATTACAGTGAGATGTTATTCACAGTACGGTGGCTATAGGCCCGAGATGGCCCGGAGGCTGTGTTTTACAGCCGTTACTTGTAGTACTTGTTTCCAGAAACCTGAGATAGAGCTAGCCAGGAACTAGTTGTGCCTCGACCCACCAGTTAGTAGTCCAGGTCCCGTCTAGGGCACCCAGGTGCCAGTCGCACCCCCCAAGGCGGGCGTGACACCTTGTGGGATCGATACTTGGCTTTACTTAAGCCACTTTACTACTTTTTCGATCACGTGCACTTGGTGTGGTGCAAACACCCGAATAAGTTTTGGCGTCGTTGCCGGGGACTGGCAGTTGTTAGTGTTTTCTTAGTGTTAGTTTACAAATTCTATATAGTGCGACAACTTGATCCTAGCCTTTCTTTTGCAGATATTGAATCCTGTTGAACACTTTGGCAAGAGATAAGGAGCTGTCGGATTCATACTTAGAGCCGAAAAGAAAATTCCATCATCAAGAAGAGCTCTAAAGCTGCAGTTGCTAAGACGGACAATCCTAGAGCAACAACGAGAATCCACCACTTGTGGCGTGTGAGTACCGAGGAAATGGCAACTAGGCCGGTTATGATGGCACTCCACATGCTATCAATATTACATCAAGTATTCACAGACCTGAGCAGGAGGGAGGTTTGAGCTTAAACAGAACATGTTGCAATTGTTGCACACCAGCGGGCAATTCACAGGTCTCCTTCACGAAGATCCACAACATCTCCAAAACTTTTGGAATGGTAACTGCTACATCCCATTGGAGTATCATCCGATTACGTAAGGCTTACATTATTCCCATTTTCATTATTGAGAGAAGCAAAGAGGTGGTTAGCTGAACCACCTAAGTCTATCACCACTTGGGATGATCTTGCAAGAAAATTTTTGATACGGTTCTTTCCATCCAGGAAAACAACAAGATATAAGTCAGATTCTAGAATTTTAAGCAAAGGGTGAGAATCTGTATCAAGCTTTGGAAGATTCAAATCTATGTTATAGGATTACTGTCACCATCACCAGTCCAATGATGTGCTGGTGCATACTTTCATAGGGTTTGAGACACACAAAAATTTAGCTAGACTCGGCGGCAGAGGGGGAAAGCATTAGAAAAGACTTATTAGGAGGTTTGTATACTTTGTTAAATTGTATTTCGCAGGAAATCAAGTGGAATGCGGACTCTTCAAGAGGAACAAGAAGCAGCATGGAATTTTGAAATTGGATGGTTTTACAGCTATCGTTGCACAGATAGCTGCATTGCAAAATCAACTCAACACCCACTTCAGCAGTATGAGCTTGAATCAACCTCAAGCCCCGGTTAATGTAGTGCAGCAGGGTTGGTGTGAAGAGTATGCGGTAGTAATGAACACTCAGCTGAGTGTTGTGGTGCAAATCCAGATTCAGTGGACATTGTTGGGAACGTCCAGAGAAATAATAATCAACAGTTTGGCAACAATTACAACTCCAATTGGAGTAATCATCCGAATTTTTCTTAGGGTAATGGACCATCAAGGCGAGTTTGAATCCAAGGTGCGCGAGAGAAATCAGAGGGCAGCATAGTGCCAGTCTCAATATAGAGGAAACAATGCCTCCTCCACCACCCATCAACATTGAGAAATATTTAAAATAATGTTAGTAACCAAGCTCAAATGCGAGCTGATTATGAAATTTGCAGCGAACATAAAAAACCCTTGATTAGCTACAAGGTGTTAGATGCAGTTTGGACAACTATTTGGAGCTCAAACACCCGGGCCAAGAAAAGGAGGACTGCGAGTGACAACGAGCCCGAATCCCAAGCAGGTTAATGTAGTGACCATAAGGAGTGGATTACAACTCATGGAGGTGGGACAGAATTCCACCTCAGAAAATAGGGCAGTAGGAAGATAGGGAACATGATGATGAGAGGGGAAGGAGAAGGCGGTGAAGCGAAGACCACCACCCCGCTCCCTCAAGATTAAAGAAACACAAGGAGGAAGCTTATTTCAAAAGTTCATGGAGGTGCTTAAACACGTACACATTAATTTACCTTTGGTTGATGTTTTGCAGGGAATGCCGAAATATGCAAAGTATATCAAGGACATCGTAGCTAATAAAAGCAGATTGACGGAGCATGCTACGGTGGCGCCCTGCGAGTGCACTTCCCGGATCTGAGACAGGTTGCTAACAAAGCTCAAGGACCACAGGGAGCTTTTGTTCAGATCAAAATCGGGCAAAGTATCCGAGCTCGCGGACTATGTGACTTGGGAGCGAGCATAAACTTGATGCCGACATTGGTGTTCAAGAAGTTGGGGCTGGGCGGTCCCTAGACCTTCTGATGATTTTGCAGTTAGCGGACCGCTCTTTGGCCAGAACAAATGGCATTGTGGAGGGCATCTTTGGTGCAAGTGGGCTCCTTATCTTCCCTGTAGATTTTATTGTCTTAGATTTTTGAGCCGGATGCGGAAGTCCCATTTGATTTTGGGATGTCCTTTATTGGAAACTGGGGAAGAGCTTTGATTGATGTAGGCTGCCAGGGCAGCCCATAACCAAAATGACGCACTTGACAAAGTGGAGTTATTTGATGTATATAAGGCCATGAAGCTTCCGGCCATCCTTGAGGAGCTTTCAACAATCAATTTGCTAAACCAGAAGCAATTCTTCAGATTGTGATTCTCGAGATCCATTGGAAAGAGCGTTATTGAGCTCAGTCATTTCAGAGATAGAGATACTTATGAGATGGTGCAAATGTTGAATGAACCAAATGGTATCTCGGAAGCATGACTTTTAGCCGTGTGAGGTCCATGGAACCATTGCCAAAACCATCTAATGAGGAAGCACCAAAACTGGAGTTGAAAACATTGCCTCCACATTTGAAATATGTCTTTTTGAGGGAAGATGACACCTTGCCAGTCATCATCTCCACAGAATTGACAGAGCACGGAGTAAAGAAGCATTGGTGGTTCTCAAAGAAGGAAGAAAGTAATGGAGAAACAAGGAAAATGTCAGATATTCGGTATCAATCCCGGCTTTTTGCACACAGAATTTTCATGGAGGAAGGATCAAAGCCAACTGTACAACATCAGTGGAGGTTGAATCCGATGATGAAGGATGTGGTTAGGAAAGAAGTAAATTAAATGGCAGTCACGGTGTGGTCTATCCCTGGCCCGGGCGGCAGATAAGAGTGCATTGCGTTCGGTGTGTCCCAAAGAAAGGAGGATGACTATGGTTACCAATGAGAAAAATGAGCTGATCCCTACGCACAGTCACAGACTGGCGAAAGTTTACATGGACTATAAAAAGCTCAATGAGGCCACAAGGAAGATCACTATCCTATCACGTTAGTGATCATATATTTGACAGATTGGCTGGACAAGAATATTATTGTTTATTGATGGGTATTCTGGCTATAACCAAATAGCCAAAGCACCAGGAGCACCGGAAGACTACTTTCACATGCTTATAGGACATATGCTTTTAACCGGATGCCATTTGGGTTACACCAACACCCGCCATATTCGAAGATGCATGATAGCTATCTTTCGCGACATGGTGGAAGATTTCGTGATAGTATTTATGGATGATTTTCTGTTTTCAGTAGTCATTTTGCTACTTGTTTGCAGAATCTTGATAGGGTGCTAGCTCGTTGTGAAAACTTCAACCTTGTACTCAGCTTGGGAATGTCATTTCTTAGTCAAGGAGGGTATCGTCCTTGGCCATAAAGTGTCTTTTAAGGGGTTGGAGATCAGTCGTGCTAAAAGATCAGAAGTTATTAGCTTCACCACAGTGTCAGTGAAGGGTGTTCGCAGTTTTCTCGGACATGCAGGGTTCTACAGACGATTCATTAAGAGCTTCTCTCAAATTTCTAGAGAAATATGCAGGTTGCTAGAAAAAGAGGTGAAGTACGAGTTTGATGAGGATTTATTCAAAGCATTCGAGGAGTTGAAACAGAAATTGATAGAAACGCCTATCCTTATTTCTCCGGATTGGGAACAACCGTTTGAACTTATGTGTGATGCAAGCGATATTGGTAATAGGAGAATTTGTATTAGGGCAGCGGAGGAATAGAATTTTTCATTCTATTCATTATGCATGAAAAACACTTGACAACTTTGCCCAAGTTAATTATACAGTCACAGAAAAGGAGATGCGCATTGGTGTTCGCGTTTGATAAATTCAGGTCCTATTTAGTGGTTCTAGAGTAGTGGTGTATACCGATCATGCAGCGATTCGGTATCTATTTAACAAGAAGGATGCAAAGCCCAGGTTGATCAGATGGATCAGGCTGATCAGAGTTTGACCTAGAGATTCGGGATAGAAAGTGGAGGGAATCAAGTGGCAGATCACCTATCGCGATTGGAAAGCCGGTCACGCATGTGAAGGAAGGTAAGCAACGTGGGAAGAGTTTCGGAATGAGAAGACGGCTCTTGGCAATAAGAGCTGAAATCCTTGGTATGCAAATATTGTGAATTTGCTGGTAGTGGAGTCTATCCACCGGAGGCTATGGCTCAGCAGAGAAAAAGTTGAGGCATGATTGCAAGTATTTTTATTTGGATGAGCCGTACTTGTTTAAGCAGGGAGCGGATTAGGTGATGATAAGATGCATGCCGGAGAGCCAGATTGCAGAAGTTTTGAGGAGTTGTCACTCTTCATTGTATAGGAGGGCACACGGAGGTGAGCGGACAGCGCACAAGGTGCTGGTCAGGTTTCTTTTGGCTTACACTGTTTAGAGACTCTATGGCATATGTAAAATGTGTGATAGATGTCCAAGGGCAGGCACAATTGGTAGGAGGCAAGAGATGCGGCTGCAGCATATATTAGAAGTGGAGATCTTTGATGTATGGGGTATAGATTTCATGGACCTGTTCCCACCGTCATTTGGTAATCGTTACATCTTGGTGTCCGTTGATTATGTATAAAAGTGGGTTGAAGCAACAGCTTGCCCCAGGAATGACAACAAGGTGGTAACAAAATTTGTGAAAAAGCACATTTCACCAGGTTTGGGACACCCGAGCCATTATCAACGATGGAGGGCTCATTTTGTAAATGCAAGTTTCAAGAACTTGCCCCAGCTAAATATGGGGTGAACCACAGTAGCAACAACATTCATCACCAAACTAATGGGCAAGTGGAGGTGTCAGACAGAAGTGAAGCCGAGATTCTCTGAGAAAATAGTGAATGCACAACGTAGTGATTGGTCAAGAAAAACTTCGGCGATGCGTTGTGGGCTTATATAACTGCGTACAAGACACCAGTGGGACTTCTCCATACAGATTGGTCTATGGAAAGGCGTGTCATCTGCCAGTGGAGCTAGAACACCGAGCTTTCTGGGCTGTGAGGAAATTGAACATGGATCTAGAGCTAGCGGGTAAGAAGAGGCTGATGCAACTCGGCGAACTTGATGAGTTTCATTGGCATGCTTATGAAGTGCCGTACTACAAAGAAAACAAAGAGGTGGCACGATAAACATATAGTGCATCGGATCTTCAATAGCGAGAAAGTGTCTATTCAATTCAAGATTGAGAGTTTGTTTCCAAGAAGAATTGCGTCCAAATGGTCAGGGCCGTTTTAGGTAGTAAGAATGACCCCGCACGGGAGCAGTGGGTTGTGGCAAGAAGATCGAAGTGCCACGTTCTTGGATAATGGGAAGCGGTGTAAGCACGTATTGGGGTGAGGACGTTATTGAGAAGCGTCCATGCTCTAGAAGGATGATTGGCGTGAATGACGTCGAGCCGTGACGGTAAACCAGGCGCTGCGCGGGAGGCAACCCGTGAAATTGTTGTAATAGATGGTAAATATTTGAAAAAAACAAAAAAACAAAAAAAAAAAAGAAAAAAAATTATAAAAATATATTTTTCAATTGAAACCTATGAATTCTTACAAATTTATTGTGGTGAAATGATTTTCAGGTGGAACGGAGGACAAAAATGCAAAGAAGCGCAAAGAAAAAAAAATCGAAGTGAAAAATAAAAATTGGCACTTGACAGTGAGCCTACGCGATGGCTCCGTGTCACGGAGGGGTGCTCCGCATTACCCTCCGTGACACGTTGCATCCTATTGAAAATTTTAAAATTCCAAGAACACTGGCATGATGGCTCCGTGTCACGGAGGGTGCTCCATGTACAGGAAGTGCTCCCGCGTTACCCTCTGTGACACCTTGAGTGTTATTTCGCGTCGGGTCACACCAGGTCCTTTGCCGGTAACCAGCGCGAAATATCACTTCAAAATCGATTTCCCTCATTTTTCCTTATGATGCCCCTTCCCTCCGCGACACAAACCCAAAATTCCCCTCCTCCCCAGCGTGACACGGACCTAGGCACAAGTTTTCTTCAATTTCATCGGATTAAAGGTATGTTCTTGAACTTAACCTCATTTTTGCTTGAATTTTGATTCTTGAACATGTGTGGTGAGTAAACCTTGACCTAAGTGAGAATTAAGCTTGAATTCATGTAAGTTATGATTGATTGATGTTCATAGTATCGTTGGCGAGTATATATGAACTCGATGGTGCATGTTTTATTGAATTTTGCGAAATTGATAGCTAGGGTTGGAAATTGAATAGGAAGAAGACTAAATTTGTTTGAAATGTGATAAAAATGGGTTGTGCATGTTGGGTGCGTGGAATTATGTTGTGATTAAAGTTGAGTATGTTAAGTAGACAAGGGATTTTTGGGAAAATGAAATTGGTGAATTGCATAGGTTGTTGAGAACAAAATTTGGCTAAGTGCTATGATGATGTAATGGAATCGATGGCGATATTGTTATTTGTTGTACGAAGTCTGAGTAGTACATAGTAATTATTCCAAAAATGAGAATTATGAAGGCACTAAGCATGTTGAATGTAAAACTTGGGAAATTATGAATGTCTTGCCGAATTGTTTTGATTGTGGCTAAAAACTAAGTGTGGGGTGATCCAATTAAACCCAACCTTAGTTGTAGCTAGTATGACTTGAATAACATTGGGATTGTATGGTTAAATGTGCAGGAACAATGTCGGGCAGACAAGATAAGGGAAAGAGGCGCATCTACATCCGGGCGCCAGCGAAGAGTTAGATTAGGAGCAGCGGTTCCAGCGGCACTAAGCGCGGTTCCGCGAGTCAACGTCGTAATACGGAACCCGTTGGGTGACTGATGAAGGAAGAAATGGTATGCAAAACACAAAGGAAACAAATACTTCCCAGAGGAGCAAATAGCACGGGAGCGTAGCACGAGGAATTCTCGAGGATCATACCCAGTTAACACACTTGAAATTTGTTTTCATCTTCAAAGGAGCCCGAGAAGTGAAATCTCCATCTAATTCAGGAGTTCTATGCCCAGCTGAGACCCGACCCTCCGTAGTCACACCGTCAAGATCAGGGGCAGGTTGTCACTTTATAGCCCCATCACTTGAATGTCATGGCCAGGGCGCGGGACAAAGACGCCCATGTACTTCGGCATTTGAACATAACTCCACCTTATCACGGACATCAGGCCTCTATGTGGAGCACGTTACAGTGTAGCACGGTGGAGCAGGCACAAGGAGAGGGGCTACCATCGGAATAACTTTGCCTTGTACTCTCGGATGAACGAGGGAAGCCGATTTGGCTGAAAATTGTGTGTTCTGCCTAATCCCGAGAGTGCACATGAAAGATGTCACCGGATCGAGTGTGCTTAATTGTATGCCTGATGAGGGCTTGAGATAAATTACAGGGCAGTGATCATCTCTGCCATGAAGAGAGCCCGACTACATCAGAACAAATTAAGGTTTGGTGGTTTGCTTACCATGTTCACGAGGGCCACGATATTATCGGGGAAGAGGCCCTGGATTACATCCCACAGATTAAAGGCTCGGGATGATCAGTATATGGCCCGCATGTACGGGATGCAGATGCTGCAGTTGCGCATAGGCAGGAGGCCAGCAACAGAAGATGAGCTGTGGCGGCTCGACTTGGATTACCCCTTCGGCGAAAATGCCCGGGCTCTATGCAGAGTGGGCAAGCCTTTGTGGAGCCAGTAGATAATGATGTCCCCACCGATGAGGAGACATGCCGTGAGGACTCAGATGTTGAGTCAGACGAAGATGGCAGGGGCGATTTGGATTTGTGAATGAGGCAACGACACCTGATGAAGAAGTTGAATACTTCGATTGATCGGGGAGTTTCACCACCTACCTTTGTGATATGTTGAAATTGCCAGGCACTGGGGACAGTGCTCGGTTTAAGTGTGGGGTGGGAGTAGTTAGGTACTTATTAGTTTGTTATTTGTTTATATTTTATGTTTTGTGTTGTTGTGCACATTGCAAAAATATGACCTTGTGACTTTGTGTGGTGTGTCTATAATGTAATTCGGTGTTGTAATGAATGTTAAGCTGTTGTGTGCTGTGTTGAGCTGTTGTTGTTGGTTGGTTGTTGTGTAAACATTGTTGTTTTCTATCGAAATTATCGATATTTTAAAATTTTTGTTGAATTTTTTTATGATTGGGTTTCTCGGCCTTTGTTTTCGATGCTTTACCAAAGAATAGTCCCATTGGTGAAGTCGTAAATAGTGACCGTTCCCTATGATGGATGGATGACGACCGTCTTAAGGGAAATACTGTCGATAGGAGTAGTTTTTCTTTATTTTCTTTCTTTTGTTTTTCCCAAACATGTCGCTACTTCATGGTTCGGAATTCTTGTTACGTGTTGTACATGATATTAAGTTGCAAAGGTGATTCGTATGAAAGCATGCTACTTTGTAAACATGTTGTATACCTATGCCATAAAGTTCGATTCGGTGTGATCGAGACTTAATATTGAATTCTTGTAATTAACCGATTGAAGAGTACGCCAGATATGTCTTGAGTTGAGCATGCAATGAGTGTGAGGTGAGGTTTCGATTATTCCATGCTGGTGAAGTGTCTAGATCTTTCCTGGTGTGTGTACGAAACGAAATGAAGGATGTGTATTGTACGAGAGGATGTAGGCATTTCTTTGATTAAACCAAAAAGTTTTTCCATTATCATACCTACCTTGAATGTACATCCTAGTTAGCCCCATTGAGCCTTTAACCTATTTTTTTTCTTTCTTTGAAGAGGTACAAACCGAGCTTAATCCCTTCTTTTCATTAGCCGTGAATTTGATCCAAAACTCTTATGCGCTCAAGAAAAACAATTTTCCCACAGTGTAAAGGGTAGGAATTGTGAAAAGGAAGGAAAAGTAGAAGTGGTGAAAGTCAAAGAAAGGTCAAAGGTGCACTTGCTGAAATTAAATAGAAATGAAGATGTATAACTAATCTTTGTTAGTAAGTCGAGTGTGCTTAAAGAAATGGGAACAAGAAGCAAAAAATTTCAAGAATGAGAGGATGATGGAAGAAACAATGCCCATAATGATGGTGGGATGTATTGAAATGCGCTTAAGGAAGCTAGTTGCTATTATTGGTTAGCCCAGTATTTGGTTTGCTTAGCTTACATTACAATCCGTTAAGTCCTACGTGATTTTACATCACGCGTCCTTATATTAGTGGAGTAATACACTAGAGGCAAGCCTAAGGTTCATGACATGATGCATGTGAATTCTTTGGGAGGTAGGCGAAATCGTGCATATACCCTACATGTAATGCTTTGCAAATCGTATGATTGCAAATGGGGAGATTCTCTTGTGTTGTGAGGGCACATGCTTGATGAGAGATTGAATTTCGTGTCGGATGTCTTGATCGCTTGATTTGCACAAGTTTTACAAGATCGAGAGTCGATTCTTGGTAGGAGAGTCTTAATGTGTTGTATGTCATTGTATTGATGAGACCATGCATGTTTTCTTGATGATTTTCTATATTAAATAATCGGTATAGCCGTAGCTTGAATTGTCGAGCCAAAGTAGCTATGCATGGGTGTCAATTGCATGAGATGTGAGTATTGTTCGAGGACGAACAAGGTTTTAAGTGTGGGGTAAGTGATCTTAGGCAGAATTTGCATGCCAAGTGATACTCAAATACTTCATTTCGTCTTGTTTATCTATCGTTATGTGTGCATTCTCATGTGATTTTTAGTTAAAATTTGAATTTATACTAACCAACATGATTAGTGTTGTTTTGTAGGTAAAATGGAATTTTGGGAAGCTAAGATACATGTTGTAAAAATCAGGGGCCGAACTCGGAAACAAGGAGTGGAAAAGGTCAAGGAAGAGCAACAAAAATAAGGGCTCCACGATGGGCCGTGTCCACTGGCCCCGCCGCCAGCCGGAGGCATTCTGCCTTGGGTGATTTTGGCCATTTCCAGTGAAGGTTCGCGTTACCTCCGTGATACAGAGGCAATGCCACGCGAAGTAAGCCGTGGCACGTTGATCACAATTACCTTGGACATCAATTTCCAGTGTAGGTGCGCATTAGCACCGTGGGCGTTAGCCGAGCTCCACTTGATGCAGGCCGTGGCATGCCGAGTGAAATTTCTGAGAGACAAATTCCAGAGAGGTCCGCGATACCCCGTGGCACGGAGGAGTGCTCCGTAATACACTCCGTGCCACGTTGCTTGATATTTCGGAAAAATTCTCAATAGTATAAATAGCACACTTAGGTTTTATTTGAAACATTGGCTTGGTTGAGCAAGAGCGTGGGTCACGAGGCGGTTGAGGGGATGAAAATTCCTAGGTTCTTCTCTATCTCTTTCTCTTTTATCTCAATTGTTTGTATGATTTATACTTATTTGATAGTGTTTTAATTCACAAATGAGTAGCTAATTCACTTCTTGCTGAGGTTAAGTACAATTGTAGTGGAATGTAATTTTGATCATTTCAATTTTTACCTTTTCTTCAATGGTTGTTCTAACAATTCTTGTTCTTACTGCATTAATGTTGGCCAATGTTAATGTATATTTAAAAAAATCAATTTTGATTTTGAGAAGGAAAGATATTGGAAAGATGTGGATTGGTAGGATATGATTGTCATGCTTGCCAGGATATGACTGGCACCTGTAGTACCCTAGTAGGTCCTGGGTGCTAGCTGGTGAGCCCTAAGCACATCGGTGCACAGCTGCTCTATCTCAGATTTCTGAAACAATGGGCTATATAACGGCTGTAAAAACAGCCTCCGGCCAACTAGGCCTATAGCCACCTGTATAGAAAGCTTCAGCTAACCCAGAATACTATATCTCATAGGGGAACCTGAGGGCCGACAAGGCCACCATGCTGTCTCGTTATCGCCCAACTCAACACATAGAAATACTATACATCTCACGTGACCGGCAAGGTCACCACTACTATTAGACTATGGCCCCACCCGGCCAACACAAATAGAATACTAACAACTACACAAACGCACGACCTCACGGCAGCTCGACTGACCACAGGAAGATATATTTATACAATGTTTGCAAGCCTCTATAGTGCGATAGAAATGATCGGGACGGGCCCCGCCTACCCATACTGTATAACAAAAGAAAAGAGTGAACTACATCTCACAGAAAGTCAATCCGGATGACCGGAGCGTGGCTCTGGCTGGCTGGAATCACGGGATCGCCTCCTCATGTGAGTACCTGCAGGCAAGTAATGCAGCGATGGGCGTCGATTACCCTTTGGTACTGAGTATGCAAAGTAACTGAATATAAATAACATAACTAGCAGTGCAGATAGCAGGAGATAGCACAGATACATGGAGCTGATATGAACTGAATCAGGATTTTCTGTACTGCGATAGGATAGGAGCGTACCTGTCGATGCGACGGCCTGCTGTCTATTAACTAATACATAACATGTAAATACATATATATAGAAAGCAAGAACCAATACCAACCCCATAAGCCGGATGGTGCCAACCAAGAAAACAATCTATATACCCCTACCGGGTTCAAAACTGGCCAAAATAAATCCCACTCACTCATCTGCTAACTACGAGCACCTCTGACGGCCCCCTAGGTCTCCGGCTCGGGCCATAGCCTCTGATATAAATAACTGTGTCTGAGTCCGAAGGACTCCTAATCTTTATGTTATAGCTGTGTGAATCTAGTCTGTTTTCTGGGCGCATGCGCACATTAGGGTAATCTGTACTGTAATGCTGATCAGCCTGATATGGGGAAAGCTTCATCCCATCTTCATCCAATCTGGGGACGACATGCCACTCCTTGGAGTGAGGTAAACCCACCCGCTTAGTGGGCGACACGGTTACCAGGGGCGGCGGGGATGCTCAAAGAGCCCTCACGACACAATCAAGAATCTCAACAATCAATAGCACATATATAGCAAGCATGTTTAGCTGAAAAATACTATTTGAATTCTAATTTCTTATTCTGAACTCTTTCTGTGTTATACTGATTCTCATACTACTTTATCTTTGAATGCGGGATCTTTGTCACATTTTGCATAGTAATGGCTGTGAAACTATCGACTGTATGGCTAATCTGTAGCCCAAGATATCATCTGATGTGGCTAATCTGTAGCCAAGGTACTATCTATCTATCTGATTTTACTTTACTAACTTTTATTCTGAAAATATGTCCTTATTATTCTAAAAACATGATTGCTAAACGCATACTGGGCTATTCTGAGTCTGGAATGCTAAACTAGCCATTTGGCACCGCTTTACTAACTGTCGGACTGAGTACGTATAATAACGCAAAACAGGTTTAATGAACTTGCACAATACTCCACATATTCAACTCAGGGAGTTCTATTGCAGAGTTACTATGATATACAAGGCTAAAGCTACTAACTTGCTGAAAACTTGGCTTTACATACCTTAACCTCGGTATCTGAGGTTAATTTAGAATTTGGACTACGTTTGACGGCGTAATCGGTCTGAATATTATAAAATTTGCGTTCTCTCTCTGTTTCTCTATTAAGCTCTCTGAAATTTAAGATATTTAATGAATAAACTGAAGTGGGGCTTTATATGCTTGGGCCTGGACAGGGCCAGCTTGTGCTTCCTGGAACCAACACGGAGGCTCCACCTCCGCTGACACATTTGCCATCGCGGAGGCTCTGCCCCGGCTCCTTCCGCGATGGTTCGGCCCAATTTCTCGTCGGTCTTTTACGGGACTTTTTTAGCATGTATGACTTTCAAATACGCTTAACCAACACGAATAGGCCATCTATGTGTCAGGAATTTTGCTAAGTGTAACATTCTCCCCCTTAGACATGTTTTATCTAAAATGTACACACTTCTATCTTTAGGACTTCTCAACTTACTCAACTTATTTCAGAATTTTCAGCGAGCCCCTGTAATATGGACTATCCCAAAAAAAAAAAGCCTGAAATACGAGAAAAATTATCTGAGTACTCCACACAAAACTATAGGATTCCTTATGGCCAGGATTAAAATAGATCATTTCACTTACATATATAAACTACAAGGTACCGCATAAATGCCAATATTAGCATTGCAGCTGCTTTGACTAGGCTTGGAACAAGTGAGGATATCTAGTTTTCATATCTTCCTCTACCTCCCAAGTCATCTCCTCTCGGTTCTGTTACGCCACAGAGTACTTTGACAGACGCAATATCTTTAGTTCTCTGCCTACGAATCTGCCTGTCTAAGATAGCTACTGGAACCTCTTCATGGTAAGCTCTTCTGTAGCACAGACCTCCTGGACTGGGACTGCTCTGGATGCGTCTCCCTATGCATTTCCTCCCAGCATAGATACATGAAAGACCGGATGGACGGATCCTAACTCTAGAGGCAAGTTCAACTCATATGCCACTTGGCCTATTCTTCGACGAATCTGATAGGCCCAACAAATCTCGGGCTGAGCTTACCCTTCTTGCCGAATCTCATCACCCCTTTCATCGGTGATACTTTCAAAAATACCCAGTCGTTCACATCAGATTCCAGGTCTGCCGCCGCACATCAGCATACGATTTCTGGCGGCTCTGTGCAATCGGTAGACGTTCTCTGACAGAAGCTTTACCTTCTCCTCTGACTGTTGAATAATGTCTAGCCCAATCAACGCTGATTCTCCTTCAATTAGCCAATTGGCGATCTGCATTTCTCCCGTATAATGCCTCGAGGCGCCATCTGGATATTTGAGTGATAGCTATTGACATAATCAAACTCAATTAGAGGTAAATGCTCATCCCAGCTACCCCCCAAAATCTAGCACACAAGCCCGTAGCATGTCCTCGGCGTCACAGATAGTGCACGTTCAGCCTGTCCATCTGTCTGAGGGTTGAATGTTGTGCTCAAATTAATCTGCATTCTCAGACCTCTCTGAAACGGCTTTAAAAATCTAGCTGTAAATTGTGCTCCTACGCCGAGATAATAGATACTTCGGCACTCCGTGTAATCTAACTATTTCTCTGATATACAATTCAGCGTAATCTTCGGCCGAGAAATTAGCTTTCACTAGCAGGAAAAGAGCTGATTTTGTCAATCTGTCAACTATCACCCATATAGAATCGTGTCTATGTAAGTGCGGGGTAATCCGCCTGAAAATCCATATTCTTGCTTCCCATTTCCGGGAGAGGCACGGCTATGTCCTGAGTTAACTTCGCCTGTGGTTTCTGATGTTCCACTTTCACCTGTTGGCAGTTAGGAAACTGGGCTACAAATTCAACAATTTCTCTTTTCGCCTGGCCACCAGTATTTCTCTTTGATATCATGGTACATTTCGTCGCGCCGGGGTGAGAATAGAGGGGCGTAATGTACCTCGTTCATAATCTGCTGGCGAGCCCTGAAATATCTGGAACACAGAGGCAGCCTTTACATCGCAGCACTTCATCCTCAGTTATCTGAAAATCTGGCGCTTTCCCTATTTGATTCTGTCCTTAAGCTGGACGAGTTAGGATCCTCATGTGCCCGTTCTTTTACTTCCACAACTAATGGTGACACGGCGGTGTTCTGAATTACCCTTTCATTGTCCTCTGTTTCTGCTACACAAGCAGCTGGGCTGGCCAATTGATGTATCTCCCTGACCAACTCCCGCTGCTCGGGCTGCAAATACAATACAAGCTTCCATGGATTTCGGCTAGAGCATACGCTACTACGTTGGCTTTTCCCGAATGATATGAGAATATCCACGTCATAATCTTTTAATAACTCAACCAGTGACGCCGTCGCAAGATTCAACTCCCTCTGGGTGAAGATATACTGTAGGCTCCTTATGATCTATGAAAATATCCACATGAACGCCATACAAGTAATGTCTCCATATCTTTAGGCGTGGATCACTGCTAACTCCAGGTTGTAGGTAGAATTGTTAATTCTTTTCAGGTTTCCTCAGCTGTCTGGAAACTGTACCAATCACCCACCATCTTGCACATCAACACGCAACCCAACCCAACACGATGCGTCGCTATACACTAGACCACCTTCTATACCTTCCGGCAATGCTAACACTGGGGCGGAGGTTAATCTGTCTTACAATTCTTGGAGCTCTGCTCACATGCCTCTGTCCACTGAAACTTTACTACTTTCTGCGTCAGCTTAGTGAGTGTTCGTATAGAGAATCCTCGGCAAATCTCTGTAATATCCCTCTAACCCTAGAAAACTGCGGACTTCGGTCGGAGTGGTAGACCTAGGCCATGTTTTGACTGCTTCTATTTTCTGCGTGTCAACCTGTATACCAACATCCGACACAATATGCCCAACAAGGCGCTACGAGTTAAGCCCCGAATTCACATTTAGAAACTTAGCATATAGCGCGGTCCACGAGAGTCTGGGCTGATCCGTAAATGAGCACAGTGATCCTTCCAAGAGCAAGAAGTGCACCAGAATATCATTAATAAACACTATCACGAATAAGTCCAGGTATGGTCTAGAAATACTATTCATCAGGTCCATAAATATTGCTGGGGCATTTGTCAGCCAAAGGACATAACTAGAAATTCAAAGTGACTATATCGGGTCCTCAAAGCCGTTTTGGGAATGTCTCTCACGGACTCGAACCTGATGATATCGGACTGCAAGTCAATCTTGGGAAAATATCTATGGCCTGTAACTGATCAAACAAATCATCTACAATGCAGGAAACGGGTACTTATTCTGCTTTAACTATTGGTGCCCATTAATCTATACACATACGGGCGAGCCATCTTTCTTCCACACGAACAATACTAGAGCACCCCATTGAGAGATGTTGGGCCTGTTGAAACCTTTATCTAGCAAATCTTTCAACTGCTCCTTTAACTCTCTGAGTTATGCAGGAGCCATACGATATGGAGGAATTGATATGGTGAGTGCTGGTAGCAAGTCAATTGCAAATCTATTCCCCTTTAAGGGGAATACCAGGTAACTCATATGGAAATACATCAAGGAATTCGTTCACCACTGGAACAGACTGGAGTGTCGGAGACTGTACCCGAACGTCTGAACCTGACTAGGTGGTAAATACATCCCTTAGCTTTCAATTTCCTCGCTTTGAAGGTAAGTAAACCTACCTTTGGCGTATTTGTGCTGTCTTTCCACTCTCGCACTGCCTCCTGGAAAGTGTAACCGGACCGTCTTGGTCCAAGTTCTGCTACATTGGCATAGCACGGCAGTAACCAATCCATACCCATTATGGCATCAAAATCAATCATTTCTAGCTACCCGGATCTCACGCAGTGCAGCGATCAGCAACCTCTACGCACCCTCGATAGAATTCTGCTAGCTATAATAGAGTAACCGACAGGTGTGGATACTGAAAAGGGCTGATGTAATAACTCTGGTGCGACATTAAACTTTCGTGCCACAAATTGGGTAATTTATGACAGGAGTGGATCCTGGATCAATCGGTACATAAGCAGGGGATGAACAGATAGTCTCATCCTTTTTGTTACTACATCTGGAGATACCTCTGAGTCCTGTCTCCCTGGTAATGCATAAGTACGGCTTGAGCCCATACCTGAACTGGAGGCTCTATCTACCTCGGCCTCTGCCTGCCTGAACCTGAGGCCTATGCCCTGCCAGGCTGCTTTGAGCTCGTGGCCTGCGAGATCCCTGTCACGACTATCTACGCTCTCTGTCCCTGGTCGGACAATCTCTCATCCGGTGCCCCTCCTGCCCGCATATATAACATCCTGAGGAGCCATATCTACAAGCTCGGTGAGTCAGTGCAATTAGGGTAGGAGGTGGGGTGTGGTGCTTTTCTCTCCCTTCTCTCTGCGGGGGAATCTACTGTTCGAGAACTGCCACCCAGACTCTGACTGCCTTGACAAACAAATCTACCTCGCTGCTGCTGCTGTGGTGGAGGTGGGGGTCTAGGATCAATCTGGACAACCGGGGCACAGGTCCTCTCTAAACCTCCCTACATCATCGTCATCTCTGCGCTGTTCCTGGTTTGTCATCCCTGCCCTGTTGCTGCTGTCTAAGGCCCTCAATGGTCTGAGCAAAGGCCTGCACTTGGGCAATATCCATATCTTCTCGTAACGTAGCCGTCATGCATGCCTCAATATAATGCAGGTTCGGCCCATAATAAACACATGAACTCACGGGCCAAGTATTAACAAAAGCTGGAGCATAACGAGCCAAGGAGTCAAACTGTAAGGCCTATTCTCGTACGCTCCTTGCCCCTTGCTTAAATGCAAAAACTGATCCATCCGGGCCTGCCGTATCTCTCGTGCTAAGTAACGGTCCAGGAAGGCCTCCGAGAAAGTGGACCAGGTCGGAGGGAGCGCATCTCTCCCTCGAGACCATTCCCAACTCTCGTACCATAATACAGCTATGTCCCGCAACCAAAACACTGCCAGCTCAACTGATTCTGCAGGGGTCACATGCATGACCCAGAGGATTCTCTGCATCTGATCTAAGAGTCACAGGGGTCCCTGCTGATCTGACCACGTGAGCTGTGGGGGACCCCGGTGCCAAAACTCCCTAACCCTGGAACTACACAGTCCACTGACGGCTCTACTGCTACAGGTGGCACTGACTGGCTGTGTGGCCATCATTTGTGCCAGTATAACCACTGCGCTACGAAATTCCTGGTCTGATGGCAGTACAGGAGATATCGGAGGCGGTGTCATGCCCAACGGCTCTGATGTGAGGCTATGAGAGGGGGCTGTGATGATGACTCTATATCGCCCTCAGATCGGGCTGACTCTGAATGAAGACATGGGCATCCTGCTGGTGCCGTCCCCTGCTGGTACCTTCTCCTTCTGCTGTATCTAATCTTCTACGGTAGCGAGTGTCTGATCGCCATTCTTATCTGTAGACAAAGAATATTATAAGTTTTAGGGACACAACCCTATACTGTACTGCTCTATAGCACGACTGAATGAGAAAGAAGAGTAACCATCCTATCAATCCTCATGACCTCCTGCCTATAGTATGTCGTACACAACACATCCATAGATAAGACTCTACTTAGAATGGCTTGCAAACTCCCCAGGACACGACCTGCTCTAAAGTTTCACGCCTCGCCCAGGGTATGACTGGCACCTGGTGCCCTAGAAGGTCCTGGACTGCTAACTGGTGAGCCTAAGCACATCTGGTGTCTGGCTAGCTCTATCTCAGATTTATGAAAACAATGGGTTATATCTTGATTTGTAAAAACGGCAAGCCAAATTTGGAACTATAACCACAGCCCCATAAAGCTTCCAGCTAACAGAATACTATATCTCATAGAGGAACCTATGCGGGACAACTGTTACCATGCTGTCTAGTTATCTGTAACTCAACACAAAGAAATACTATACATCTACGTGACCGGCAAGGTCACCACTACTATCAGACTATGGCCCCACCGGCCAACACATAACATAATACTAAACAATTACACAAACACATGGCCTCACACGGCCATCGACTATTACGAGGGGAATATATATATATATAATCTGCAAGCCTCTATGGTACTGATAGAAATGATCGAGACGGAGGCCCAGACCTACCCATCTTTGTATAACAAAATAAAATGAACTACACCTGTGAATATCGGGCTCCGGATGGCGGGGCTGATGACTCTATAGCTGGTTGGAATCACGAGGGATCGCCTCCTCGTCTATGAGTACCTGCAGGCAGAAAGCTATACGTGATAGGCATCAGTACCACTTGGCCTTTAGTATGCAAAATGGCAGAATACAATAACATAACTAACAATTCGGAATAGCGAGGAGATAGCTGAATCTGTAAGAACTGATATGAACTGAATCAGGTTTCTGTGCTGCGATAGGGAAGGGCGTGCCTGTCGACGCGACAGCCTGCGTCTATTAACTAATACATAACATGTAAATACATATATATAGCAAGGAAAAACCAATACCAACCCCCATAAGCCGGATGGTGCCAACCAAGCAAACAATCTATATACCCCTACCCGGGTCAAAACCATCCAAAATAAATCCACTCCACTCATCTGCTAATTACGAGCACCTCTGCCCGGCCTGAATCCTACTGCTCCAGGCCATAGCCTCTAATATAAATAAGCGTATGCGAGTTGGAGGACTCCTATACTATATCTTTGTAACTGTAACTGAATCTGAATCTGTTCCCGGGCTGCATACGCACAACAGGGTAATCTGTACTGTAATGTTGATCAGCCTGATATGGGAAACCTTCATCCCATCTTCGTCCAATCTGGGGACGGCATGGCACTCAGCAGGTGACGTAAATCCACCGCTCAGTGGCGACACAGTTACCAACCGGTGGGGTGGCGAGGGCGCTTAAAGGTGCCCTCACGACACAATCAAGTCTCAACAATCAATAATAACATATGGCAAGCATGTTTAGCCCGAAATACTATGAATTCTGATTTCTTATTCTGAACTCTTTACGTGTTATACTGATTCTCATACTACTTTATACTGAATCTGGGATCTTTATCTGACTGCATGGCTAATTTGTAGCCAAGAAACTATCTGTCTGTATGGCTAATCTGTAGCCAAGGTATCATGTTGTATGGCTGTCTGTAGTCAAGGTACTATCTTTCTATACGATTTTACTTTACTAACTTTTATTCGAAAATATGTCATATTATTCTAAAAAACATGCTTGCTAAACGCATACTTGGATATTACGAGTCTGGAATGCTTCGCTCGCCATTTTAGCTTCTTTACTAACTGTCGGACTGAGTATGATATAACAACGCAAACGGTTTAATGAACTTGCACAATACTCATCATTCAACTCCAGGAGTTCTATTGCGGAGTTACTATGATATAAAAGTCTAAATCTACTAAATTGCTAGAAGAAACTGGCACATACCTTAACCTCAGGTTATCAGGCTATCGGACGAAGCTCGATCGATTACTCCGGCTATTTCTCCCAGCTGCATTCACATATATGTCAATTAGGACTAAATACACCAATATTACAGCGTCACTTTCAATATATTTATAGCCCAAACTTGGCTTATCGAAAGGCGTTCAAAAACTTGCTATTTCTCGAAAGTCGGAAGAGAAATATTCACTTTAGAGCTAGGAGCACATTGACACTAATTTGGAGCAATTCCACTTACCTTAGCCGTAGCACAGTTTGTCGGCGAATTTCGCGAAACTAAATCCGTAGGAATGCTCCCTGCTGCTAAATACTCCAGTATGCGAGTTAATCTGCAAATTTGGACTACGTTTGACGGCATAATCAGGCAATAATTATCAAATTTGCGTTCTCTCTCTGTTTCTCTCGTAGGCTCTCCGGAAATTTAAGATATTTAATGAATAAACTGAAGTGGGCTTTATATACTTGGGCATGGACAGGGCCAACATGTCACAGAGCCAACGCGGAGGCTTCCTCCGTGACACGTTGCCATCGCGGAGGGCTCTGCAGCTCCTTCCGCGATGGTTCGGCTTGGATTTCTCATCCGAGTCTTTTGCAGGAGCCTTTTCTAGCATTTACGGCTTTCAAATACTCTTAACACGAATAAGCCATCTATGTGTTAAGAATTTTACGGGGTGTAACAATGATCTCTTCTTAGTTTGGAAAATTGAGAATTGATTTACATTCAGAATAGAAATATATCTGAAAGTCTTATTAGTCAATTAAGGGATCGGTTTTGTATGGCTAGAACATGAAATTGTTTTATCACAGAAATGTAGATTGAAGGTTCATGATTCTTGAGTTGGATAGGAGATGAAAGGTTCAATCCATAGGCAATAATTCTTGACTAGCCGAAGGAAATATTATGAATTGTATCTATAATTTAATTCCCTGCATGTTCATTTTAACCTTAGCTTGCTCATAACTATAGTTCAGACTCACTTTATAATTTTATCTTAGATTCGTATTGATTAGGAAACTAAACTCTCAAAATATTATTTATTTCGTTGTCTGCATTCTTAAAGATATAGTTCATTAACCCTTAAGTTAATTAGTACCTTAGCTCAGTCCCTGTGGGATCGATACTTGGCTTTACTTAAGACACTTTACTACTTGTTCGATCACGTGCACTTGCGTGTAGTGCAAACACCTGAACGGCTACAACAAAAGCTAAACAAAGCAATGAAAAATAAATACGACTACATAACCCATACTACTAAACAAACTAGTCCACATCAGCCTCTATAGAGTAAACAAATTGAAATGCAGGACAGGGCCCAGCCTACCCATCTTTGTACGAAGCGAAAATAGTCCACACGGGACATGGCTCCTGGAAGAGGAGCATACCACTGTGCAATCTGGCTGCTACTACGTTCGATGATTTGAGCCTTGGCACATGTACAGCCCAGCACGATTGCAGGAAGGATCCCAAGATGAAGGGAAGTCATTACGAATAAAATGTCTTGGTATGTAAGGCTGAAAAATGTAAACATGAAAGACAAAAGTGATAAGTATGCTTGAAATACGGGAAGTAGCAACAACACGAAATTGTAACTTGAAACCTAACAACTCATTATTGAAATATAAATGCAGCCATCTAATGCACAACAAAGACTGTAACTGAAATGCCAGCAGACAACCGACCATAAAATCTATACAATCCTTCCGGCCCGATTGTACCACACCGGGGTAAAAATGAAAAATGCCTCCAGCGATTGTACTATACGAAATTAAAAATAAAAATGCCTCAGTCGGTGTACCATACGGGAAGTAAGAAGCCCCTTCCAGCCGGTGTACCACACTTGGGTAAAATCAATAGACCTCCAGCCGGTGTAACACCTTTGGGGTAAAATCAATAAATCTTATGCAAAATTCATAAATGGAGCCGATATGGCTTAATATTGGACCAACTCAATACATACAACATAGAAATGATGAATTCTAAACATGTGGCCAAACTTAAGCCTCCTTCGTAATGCATAACTAGAATCTAGTACATATAACATGCAAATCTAAAAAATAGAACTTAAATGCATGTAGTAAAACTTGTATGAATCATAAGGAACTACGGATAACCTAAGAGTTTCAAAAAAAATTTGCAGATCGTCTCCACGGGACATTAGAGCTCAGAAACCCGCTAGCTTGTCGTTCGGCAAGGAAAGGGATTATGAAATCTCCCCTTGGCCTGACATATTTCATAACATACACATAAGATAAGGGACCACCATAACCAGGTAATCCTAATTCGGTAAGCTCGTTTACCCTCAATAGCTTGCGACGTCTTTATGTAAAATCGTTTACACGTCCTCATCTCGGCTCTTTCACCAATTTCAGATAGCAACCAGATCTTTAAACACATTTAACATCACATATATATACACATGACATACAGTAAGGACCATCTAACAATGCCCACGCTGAGGGGTCTCAACTCAATGTACAGCTACGACAACTTAATCAACACAATATCACTCTTTAGGTATCTCCCTTCGTCTAGGCATAATATTAACATTTTATCCTCAATAAAAAAGTGGGACTTTAAATCTTAAATGAAGCTTAACATACTGCCTCAAGACTTTTTAAAAGGTTTTTGTCTCATTCGATTCACATCACACGAATCGTGCTTGAAAGAATGATAGACAGGGCTTTCCTTATTTACGACGAGCTTTCCTTAATCGCTACTGTCCTCCAACAGCATGTTTAGTATTCTTCAATTCCTTGAAGTTATACTCATGTAACAATCTTGGTTTAAGGACAATTTCCTAGACAAAATGTCATCCCAACAGAAGCCATAACAACAATACAAAACAACATTTCATTACTTTGATTTAACTTGTTTCCGCAGTCTTTAAGGGAAAACTAAAATGGTGAACTTACCTAGATTTTCTTGTGATTATTCTCCAGAATAAAAGGAGTATATTCCCAGCAAAACACAGCTGTATCAACCTCTAAAATGGTATGCAAAAATTCACCAAAAACACAAAAAAAAGAGCCACAAAACCAACTAACTTTTAGCTTTAGCTAAGAAAATTCTTACCAAGTTTAATAGCTGAAATGGTAACCATTTTCTTGTCTTCCACTCCTACTAGGAGTGATCCCAGGAAGCTTAACATTATTGCAAACACAACAGCTTCACAGCCCAAAGAATGGAAGAAACTTCAACTAAACACACATGAAAAACAACCTAGCCTAGCTTTGAATTTTCTGGCTTTTAGCTAAGTTTTTAGTAGTTTAAAGGATAGAATCCTTACCTCTCCATGAATCCAACCATTAAAAAAGGTAGTATATATTCCATCTAATTAACTCCTCCTAAATAAAGAAAAAAACATCATAAACATCTTCAAACAAGCATATAAGACTTACGATGCCTCTCTTCAACTTTGCAATGATCTTCTTCACTTGACTTCAATTTTTGGTTGATGATTTTCCTTGATTTATCTTAGTTTTTGGATGTAAAATACAGAGAGAAGTGTCCCCTAAGCAGGCATCTCGAATTTGGATAGGAATTATATATTTGTAGCAGCAAATAGCTTAAATAAATAGGGGTAGGGCGGTGGAGGCGCTAGGGCGTCATGCCCGCGTCACCGCTCGTGATGGTTCGGTAAAATGTCCATAACCTTTTACTCCGAACTCCGATTGACAATAGGTTTGATATTGCCAAGATACTATACTCCAAAGACCTTTAATTTGATAGGTCATGGGCTCCTAATTCATTATATATTGGGAGATATGGTCTTTTAAAATTTCTCCTTACTTATGAACTTCACATACTCTTTGGTTTTTTTGATCGTACACCTTTCCCTTGACACCTACAACCAATGTACTACCATACTTTCCCTAACCTAGCATAAAACATCAAATAATTACCAATAAAAATTTTGGGGTGTTATATTCTCCCCCTTAGGAACATTCGTTCCTGAATGGAAATTAATTTCATATGCATCAAAATAAGTATCAAATACATACGTTAACATCAAATCGACATCGTAAATAGGTGAGGATACTTATTCTTCATTTCCTCCTCATCCTCCCAAGTCATTTCCTCGATGTTATTACTTCACCATAATACTTTAACTGAGGTGACTTCTTTGGTTCGAAGTTTCCTGACTTGCCGGTCAAGAATACTTAGCTGGAACCTCAGTGTAGGTCATCTCCTCGAGAGATTCGGACACCATCGATAGGAATAACATGAGTTGGGTATCCTATACACTTCCACAACATCGATACATGAAATACTGGGTGGACTGCCGCTAATTCTTGTGGCAACTCCAACTCGTAGGCCACTTTTCCCTATCCACGCGGATAACTTTCTGTAGGGTCCAACATATCTAGGACTCGGTTTGCCTTTTCGGCCAAATTACTTGACGCCTTTCACTTAAGGTGACACTTTCAGGAAGACCCAATCATTAACAACAAACTCCAGCGCTCGACGGTGTACATCTGCATAAGACTTCTGCCTGCTCTACCGGGCAGTCTGAAGTCGATCTCTAATAAGTTTCACCTTGTCAATAGCTTGTGCACTAAGTCGCCCCAATAACCTCTGCCTCAGGTTTCAAGCCAGCCCACTGGTGACCTGCATTTTAAGCCCATATAAAACTTCATATGGAGCCATCTAATTACTTTCCTGGTAGCTGTTATTATAGGAGAGCTTAATTAAGGAAACATGATTCACCTAGATTCCACAAAAATCTAAAACACGGGCATGCAACATGTCTTCAAGCGTTTGAATGGTGCGTTCGGCCTGTCACTTTGTCGAGGAGGATGAAATGCGGTACTGAGGCTTACCTGAGTGCCCAGGCCTTTCAGGAAAGACTTCCAGAAGTTTGCTGTGAACTGAGCACCTCTGTCGAAATAATGGACAAGGGACGCCATGTAGGCGAACTATCTCTCGTATATAAGCCTAGCATAATCCTCAGTAGCATATGTAGTCTTAAGCGGCAAGAAGTGAGCTGATTTAGTTAATCTATCAACTACTACCCAGATAGAATCATGCTTCCTGCTCGTTCTAGGAAATCCTATAATAAAATCCATATTAATCACCTCCCACTTCTAGGATGGAATTTCCTATCTGCACCCTCCGGGCCTGCGGTGTTCCAGCCTTTACTGTTGGCAATTTAGGACATTGAGTCACAAGACCGGTGATATCCTTTTCATGCCATTCCACCAATATAGTTTCCTCAGGTCACGATACATCTTTGTTGCACCTGGGTGTACTGAATATCGAGAATAATGAGCTTCATTCATAATTTGTTCACGTAGTTCACCACTTTAGGTACACATAGACGACCCTAATATCTAAGAACTCCATCGGGTCCACAATCAAACAGGCTCTGCTTCTACTGTAGTATACTGTCTCTCAGTAAGACTAACTCTGCATCATCATATTGTCGTTGCTTAACTTCCGTTACCAAAGACGATTCTACTGTATTTGACATGCTTACCCCATCTTATCCGAAACTGAATTTGTAAGTCAGCCAACAACCGTAGAGCCTTTATCATTTCAATCCTGAACCTGAATGTGACTCAAGCTACCCATAGACTTGCGACTTAGCTCATCAACTACAACATTTGCCATGCCCGGATGATATAGAATGCTAACGACATAATCTTTCAGCAATTCTAACCACCTTCTCTAGCATAAGTTCAACTCCTTTTCTTTGAAACAAATACGGAGGCTCTTATGATCTGTGAAGATATTCACATGAACTTGTATAGTAATAGCGCCGTCTTCAATGCAAACCCTTCTGGCCAACTCAAGATCATGGGTAGGATAATTTTGCTCGTGCTTCCTCCATTTGTCTAGAGGCATAAGCAATTACCTTGCCGTATTTGCATCAGAACACAACCTAGCTAAACTCTCAAAACTCACAATGAGCCACATAACCCTCGACCCCCTCTGCTTAAGTCAGGACGAGTGCTGAAGTCAGCCTATCCTTCAATTCCTGAAAACTTCACTCCACTGCCTCTCCACTGAAACTTAGTTGCTTTATGGTAAACTTTGTCAATGGTGCAACGATAGTAGAGAAACCTTCCACAAATCAGCGATAATAACCTACTAACCCTAGAAAGCTGCGAACCTCTGTAGGATTCAAGGGTCTGAGCCAAGTCTTTACTGCCTCTATCTTCAAACTATCCACTCTTATACCTTCAGGGCGTAATTACATGACCAAGAAATACAGATGTTAGCTAAAACTCACATTTAGAAATTTGGCATATATCTTGTGCTCCTGTAGAGTCGGTAATACTTCTCTCAAACTGACCTGCATGCTCGGCCTTGGATCATGAGTAAATCAGAATATCATCAATGAAGACGATCACAAATACATTAAAAAGGCCTAAACACGATTCATCGGGTCCATAAGAATTTCTTAGGGCATTAGTAAGACCAAATGACATCACTAAGAACACATAATGGCCATATCTAGTCCTAAAGGCAGTCTTGGGGATATCAACTTCCCTAACCCGTAACTGATGGTACCCGGATCTCAAATCAATCTTTGAGAAGCATAAGGCACCTGTAAGCGGTCAAATAGGTCATCAATCACAGGAAATGGTACTTATTCTTAATCGTAACCTTATTTAGCTTCTTATAGTGAAACCACATTCACTTAACAACCCGTCTTTATTTCACTGAGCACTGGTGCACCCCAAGGCGATACACTAGGTCGAAGAATCCCTACTCGAGCAAATCTCTCCATTGCTCCTTTAATTCCTTTAGCTATCTTTGGAGCCGTGCCGTAGCGAGGATCGATATGGGCTAAGTACACAGCCAAGTAGATCAATAGCGAAATCTATCTGTACTGCAGGGAGGAATTCCAGGCAAATCCTCTGGAAAGACCTCAGAGGAACTCATTTACAATTGGAATTGACTGGAGAGTCGTAGGCTCACATTCCAAGTTTATTACCCGAACCAAGTGAGAAATACAACCTTAAGATATCAAATTGCAGGCTTTAAGGTATGAAATAAACTTACCTTTAGGCATAGCGGCATCACCTTGCCATTCCCAAACTGGCTCGCCGGGAAAATTGAATCTGACAACTTTATCTCTACAATCAACATTAGCATAACATGCCGCCAACCAATCCATACCCAAAATGACATCAAAATAAACCATTTCAATCTTAGATAAGGTTGATTTATCACATACCAATACTATACAGTTTGATAAACTTCGTCTAGCTAACACAGATTCGCCAATTGGCATAGAAACAACAAATAGTATAGATAATAACTCAGGGACTGTCTCAAACTAACTCGCAACCAATGGTGTGACATAAGAGAGTGTAGAACCAGGATCAAGTAAGACATATATTGCATGAGAATAAATAATCAAAGTACCGTAACAGCATCGGGTGAGGCCTCACAGTCCTATCGACCGCCCAAAGCATAAAATTGATTCTGGGTTGCCCCAGAACTAGAAGCCTCTCTCCCTATGCCTTTTCCATGGCCTATTGCTAGCTGAGGATCAGGTCTAGAAGGTCGAACAGAGGATGAAGAAGCAGTTGATCGCGCGTCGCCTGAACCTATCTGAACAATCCCTCATAAAGTGCCCTGGCTTCCTAGCGATAACATGCATTCTTCCCTGACGACACTGACCTGAATGAGATTTCCCACACTGGGGACAAGGCAGCAATGGTGGTCGCCTCTGCCCCGCCCACTTCTGTCTTCGAGAGATAGGTGGAGCTGGGCCTTTGGTCCTTCTCTGTCCTAAGCGAGGGTGGGGCGCCTGTTGCCCTAGCGGGCTTTTTGGATGGCCAGGCCCCTGGGTCATCCTGTGGCCCTCTGTAAGAGAACCCACAGTCCTAGCTCTTTTCCGTTGCTCATGCTGTCTCCGATTATCCCGTAAGTGATGAACCAAATCCTCTGCCCTCTAGGCAAAAGATTGAATTCATGAAATTTCCATGTGCTCCTGAGTAGATATCCCCAAGAAATCTCAAGCTATATGAAGCCCCAACTAACACAGACAATGAACTCTATCCTCCATCATCTGAACCATGTGAAGAGCATACAACAGAGAATTAAATCAGAAGACAATACTCAGCTGCACACACATACTTCCTTGCTCATGGTGCAAGAACTGCTCACCTCAAGCCTCTCAAAGCTCCTAGGGTAGATAGTGGTGCATAAAGTCCTTGGAAAACTCTTCCCACTCAGCTGGTGGTGCATCAGCTCCTCTGGATCAACCCAAACCTCAACCCACAATATGGCCACATCCCGTAGTCTGAAGGCGACCAACTCTACTTCCTCAATCGTTGTAGCTCGCTTCACCTTTAACACCCTATAATTACGATTAATAAAGTCACGAGGATCCTCGCTCGGTCTGATCCGGTGAATATACGAGGGCTCAAACTCAAGAACTTGCAGGCCTTGGAACTCTCAATTGGCTTGCCTCTATGTCTCTCCATCGCCTCCAACCGTCGCTCTTGACCTGCGGCTACTATGAGCCACTCAGTGAACAGCTCCTCAAAGACCCTATCCTTAGGAACCATTGGAGTACCATAGGCGTGGGAGGGTGTGCCACTTTACTACCCTCAGAAGTACTTCTTTCAGTGCGGGAGGAGCTGGAAGTCTATCTGCCATTGCTCTGGTCGGAGCAGGAGGAACTGTAATACTTAGGGCAGGAGAGATTCACTCTAGGCCTTTGACCTGTCTCTCTGATCCACTGGAAGGAGACTAGTACCCTCCCAACGGCGCCCTTGTCGACCTTAGTTACCTTCCTTATCCACGAGGCATACTCTAAAACAATAACACGATTTAGATATCATGGTACTTATGAGCTCGATCTATAGCATGAACTATTAGTAAAAGAAGTGAAACAATTCCTAAATGTCAGCCTCTAATTATAAGTATGAATTTTACAACTTACCCGCCGTAAAGACTCTACTAGACATGGCTCTCGTGGACTCCTAAGGACACGACCTCGCTCTGATACCAAGTCTGTCACGCCCCTGAACTAGGGTAGGGCGCAACTGGCACTCGATTCATGGTCGATCGAGAAGCCGTCTATATAACATCTATAAATGTAACACTAAGGTTGACCCAAGCCACTGTCACAACCAACCGGGATAAATACTGGGCCAATAATGCCTTGAAAATTCTAAATATGCAACTTGGAAGCGACAAGGCTACAAAAGCAAAACAAAGAAATGAAAAATCAATAGAAGCTACATAACCCATACTACTAAACAAACTAGTCCATATCAGCCTCTACAAGTAAACAAACTGAAATGCACGGGAGCGGGGGCCCCGGCCTACCATCTTCCCAGTACGGAAAACTGAAAATAGTCCATACCAGGACATGGCTCACGGAAGAGAGGAACATACCACTATTCTGCAAAATCTGGCTCCTACTACGTTTGATGATGCGAGCCTCGGCCTGCCTGTAGCTCGATTGCGGGAAGGATCCCAAGATGAAGGGACGCTAGTACGAATAAAATGTATTGGTATATAAGGCGGAAAACTGTAAACATATAAGATAAAAATGATAACTAGGCCTGAAATAAGGAGTAGTAACAACCTGAAATTTTGAAAATAGAAGCGACAATAACTCATTATTGAAGTATAAATAGAACCATCTAATGCAAAACAAAGACTATAACTCTGAAATGCCAGCAGACAGCCGACCAACCATAAAATCTATACAATCCGTCCAGCCAGTGTACCACACCGGGGTAAAGAAAAAAATGCCTCCAGCCGGTATGCACATACCGGGGTAAAAATAAAAATGCCTCCAGCCGGCATACCATACCAGGGTAAACTCCGTTCAGCCAGGTGTACCACAGGGGTAAAATCAATAAGACCTCTAGCCGGTGTGTTACACCAGGGTAAAATAAATAAAGCTTATACAAAATCATAAATGGAGCCGATATGGCTTAATACTGGACCAACTCAATACATACAACATAGAAATGACGAATACTAAATATGTGGCCTGCATAAGCCTCAATCTTGGGTAGAATTGCATGCCCAAGTGATACTCCAATGCTTCATTTCGACTTGTTTATCTATCATTATTGTGTACATTCTCATGTGATTTGTAGTTAAATGTGAATTTATACTAACCAACATGATTAGTGTTGTTTTGCTGTTAAATGGAATTTTGGGAAGCTAAGATACATGTTAGTAAATTTGGGAATGGACTTGGAAACAAGTAGTGAAGGACAAGGAAGAGAAGCAAAAATAAGGGCTCCGCGATGGAGCAGTGTCACGCTGCCATCGCGGAGGCATTCTGCCTCAGGTGATTAAATTTTTGAAATTTCTAGTGGAGGATTCCCATTACCTTCGCTGACTCGGAGGCAATGCTACACGATGCACTGCGTGTCACATTGAGTACAATTACACAGGACATTAATTTCCGATTAACACAGGTGCGCGATAGCACCGTAGCACGTTAGCCGAACTCCCTTGATGCAGGCCGTGGCACGCTTCTGAGGTGAAATTACTGAGGAGCCGAATTCCAGAGAGGGTCACGATACCCCCGTGGCACGGAGGTGCTCCGCGATACACTCCGTGCCACGTTGCTATTCAGGGAAAAATTCTCAATAGTATAAATAACAAACTTAGGTTTTATTTTAAACATTCTAGCAGTTTGAGCAAGAACGTGGGTTACAGGTAGTTGAGGGGACGAAAATTCTAAGGTTCTTCTCTATCTCTTTCTCTTTTATCTCAATTGTTTGTATGAATTATACTTATTTTATGATGTTTAATCCACAAATGAGTGGCTAAATTCACTTCTTGATAAGGTTAAGAACAATTATAGTGGAATCTTATTGTTGATCATTTCAGTTTTCATCTTTTCTTCAATGGTTGTTCTATCAATTCTTGTTCTTGCTGCGTTAATGTTTGGCCAATGTTAATGTATATCTAAAAAATCCAATTTTGATTTTGAAAAGGAAAGAAATTTGAAAGATGTGAATTGGTAGGATATGATCTCTTCTTAGTTTAGAAAATTGAGAATTGATTTACATTCAGAATAGAAATATATCTGAAAGACTTATTAGTCAATTAAGGAATCGGGAGTAATATGGCGAGAACATGAAATTCTTTTATCACAGAAATGTGGATTAGCCTTTCTCTTGCAAATATGAATTATTTGTTGAACATTGGCAGAGATAAGGAGCTGAGTGGATTCATACTTAGAGTCGAAAATACAATTCCATCATCAAAGAGGAAGCTCTAGAGAAGAAGCTGTTTGTTATAAGACAGAGAATCCTAGAGCAACAACGGGAATACACCACTTGTGAGGGCAGTGATAGTGCCCGAGGAAATGGCAGCTAGGCCGGTTCGCGAAGTGGCAATCCCACATGCTAACAATGTTACATCAAGTACGCAGACGAGCCGGGAGGAGGTTTTGAGCTTAAATAGAACATGGTGCAATTGTTGCAGACCAAGCGGCAATTCATAGGTCTCCCTCACGAAGATCCAAAACAACATCTTCAAAACTTTTGGAGATAAGTGACATACATCTACATCCCATTTGAGTATCATCCATTCATGAGCTTACATTATTCCCATTTTCGTTATTGGGAAGAAGCAAAGAGGTGGTTGAAAGCTGAACCACCTAACTCCTATCACCACTTGGGATGATCTTGCAAGAAAATTTTGAGTACGATTCTTTCCATCCGGGAAAACAACAAGACTTAGAAGTTAGATTCTAAGTTTTAAACAAAGAGATTGTGAGAACCTGTACCAAGCCTGGGATAGGTTCAAATTTATGTTACAGGATTTATCCTCCTGCATCTCAGATCTTTAATGATGTGCTGGTGCATACTTTCATAGAGGGTTTTGAACCCCACACAAAAAATTTTCTAGACTCAGCAGCTGGGGGACAAGCATTAGAAAAGACATGAAATTTGTATACTGTTAAATCGTATTTTGCGGGAAATCCAGTGGAATGCGAGACTCTTCAAGAGGAGGAACAAGAGAAGCGCCAGGAGTCTTTGAGGTGGATGGTTTTACAGCTATCACTGCACAGATAGCTGCGTTGCAAAATAACCTCAACACCCACTTCAGCAGTATGAGCTTGAATCAATCCTGGCCTAGTTAATGAAGTGCAGCAGGTTTGGTGTGGTATGCGGTAGTAATGAACACTCAGCGAGTGTTGTGGTGTCAAATATTTAGTGAACTTTGTTGGGAACGTCCGGAGAAATAATCACCAGCAGTATGGAAATAATTACAACTCAATTTGGAGGAATCATCCGAATTTCTCTTGGGAGTATAACAGCCATCAAGGGCAGAGTTCGAATCGGGGTGCGTAGAGAAATCAAGGGGGTGCGGAAAATTACCGGTCTCAATACGGAGAGCAATGCACCTCCTCCACCACCCATCAGCATTGAGAAATATTTAAAACAATGATAGCTAGCCAAGCTCAAATGCAGGCTGATTATGTATGAAATTAGCGGCAGACTTAAAAAACAACCAGTTAGCTACAAAGGCGTTTAGGTACCAGTTTGGACAACTAGGCGGAGCTCAAAACATCAGGCGGAGGACTACCGAGTGACACTGACCCGAATCCAAGGAAGGTTAATGCAGTGACCACAAGGAGTGGATTACAACTCAGAGGTAGAACCCAGAAGGAACCACCTCAACAATCAGAAGCAGTGGAGAAGATAGGAACATGATGATGAGAGGGGAAGGAGAAGGAAGGCTGACGGAAAAGGCCACCACACGTTCCCTCAACAATTAAAAACACAAGGAGGAATCTTGTTTTAAAAAGGTCATGGAGGTGCTTAAACAGGTACACATTAATTTACCTTTTGGTTGATGTTTTGCGAGTGCCGAAATATGCAAAGCTTATCAAGGACATCGTAGCTAACAAAAAGCGGATTGACCTTGGAGTATGCTACGGTGGCGCTTCCTGAGGAGTGCACTTCCCGAATACAGAATGAGTTGCCAAAAAAGCTCAAGGACCACCAGGCAGCTTTACAATTCAGATCACAATCGGGCAAAGTATCCGGAGCTCACGGACTATGTGACTTGAGGCGAGCATAAACTTGATGCCAACATGGTGTTCAAGTTGGGGCTGGGCGGGTCCTAGACCAGCTACGGTGATCTTGAAGTTAGTGGACCGTTCTTTGGCCAGACGGATGGCATTGTGGAGGACGTGCTGGTGCAAGTGGGCTCCCTTATCTTCTCGGTAGATTTTATTGTCTTAGATTTTGAGCCGAATGCGGAAGTCCCACTTATTTTGGAATGACCTTTCTTGGCAACCAGGAGAGCTTTGATTGATGATGTAGATCTGGGTAGCTAACCATGCGGCGCATTACAAAGTGGAGGTATTTGATGTGTATAAGTCCATGAAGCTTCCGACCATCTATGAGGAGCTTTCAGCAATCAATGTGCTAAACCAAGAAGCAATTCTTCAGATTTTTTATTCTCGAGATCCATTGGAGAGAGCGTTGATGAGCTCCGATCATTTTGGAGATAGAGATACTTGTGAGATAGTGCAAATGTTGAATGAATCAAAATGGTATCTCGGGAAGCAAGACTTTCAGCCATTAATGAGGTCCACTGGAACCATTGCCAAAACCATCTATTGGTTGCAAAACTTGGTGAAAACATTACCTCACATTTGAAATATGTCTTTTTGGGGAAGATGACACCTTTCCAGTCATCATCTCCATGAGAATTGACGGAAGCTACAGACAAGATAGTGGTGGTTCTCAAGAGGAGGAAGAAAGCAATGGGGTTTGAAAATGTCGGATATTAGAAATTATCAATCCAGCTTTGCACACACAGAATTTTCATGGAGGAAGGAGCAAAGCCAACTGTACAACATCAGCAGAGGTTGAATCCATTGATGAAGGATGTGGTTAGGAAGGAAGTGATTAAGTGGCTTGATGCGGGTGTGGTCTATCTATTTCGGACAGCGAATGGGTCGGCCCATTCAGTGTGTCCCCCTACAGAAAGGAGGGATGACCGTGGTCACCTATGAGAAAAATGAGTTTGATCCCTCCACACGCACAGTCACAGGCTGGCGGATTTGCAGACCAGCTCAATGAGGCCACAAGGAAGATCACTATCCTATCCCGTTCATTGATCGGATATTGAATGATTGGTGGACAAGAATATTATTGTTCCTTGATTGATATTCTGGCTATAACCAAATAGCCAAAGCACCGAAGGCCAGGAGAAGACTACTTTCACATGTCCTTATGGGACATATGCTTTCAAGTGGATGCCATTTGGTTTATATAATGCACCCGCCACATTCCAAAAATGCATGATAGCGATCTTTCACGATATAGTGGAAGATTTCATCGAAAGGTATTTATGGATGATTTTTCTATTTTCAGTAATTCGTTTTGCTACTTGTTTGCAGAATCTTGACAAGTGCTAGCTCATTGTGAAGAATCCAACCTTGTACTCAACTGGGAGAAATGTCATTTCTTAGTCAAGGAGAATTATCATCCTTGTTGGCCATAAAGTGTCTTTCAAGGAGTTGGAGGTCGATCATGAAAAGATCAAGTATTAAAAAGCTACCACCACCAAGGTCAGTGAAGGGTGTTCGCAGTTTTTCTCGGACATGCAGGGTTCCACAGAAGGTTCATCAAGAACTTCTCTAAAGAATTTCTAGACCAATATGCCAGTTGCTGAAAAGATATGAAGTTCGAGTTTGATGAGGATTGTGTTAAAGCACTCGAGGAGTTGAAACTGAAATTGATGAAGCACCTATCCTCATTTCTCAGATTGGGAACAACTGTTTGAAATAATGTGATACAGAGATGTAGGTGGCCAAGGCTGTATTGGGAGTGGAGGGTAGAATTTTCATTCTATTCATTATGCAACAAAACACGGATGCATCCCAAGTTAATTATACAGTCACATAAAAGGAAATGCTAGCATTGTTTCGCGTTTGATAGAATTCAGGTCCTGTTGGTGGGTTCTAGGTAGTGGTGTATACCGATCATGCAAGCGATTCGAGTATCTTTTTAACAAGGATGAAAATCCCGGGCTGATCAGATGGATCTTGTATTTACAGAGTTTGACTAGAGATTCGGGACAGAAAGGGCGAAAATCAAGTGGCGGATCACCTATCGCGATTGGAAAGCCGGTCGCATGAAGGAAAGTGATAACATCAAGGAAGAGTTCCCGGATGAAAGCTCTTGGCAATAAGAAGCTGAAATCCTTGGTATGCAGACATTGTGAATTTGTTAGTGAGTGATCTATCACGGAGGCTTTCACGACTCGTGAGGAGAAGAAGTTGGACGGCATGATTGCAGGTATTATATATGGGATGAGCCATACTTGTTTAAGTAGGGACCGGATTAGGTGATGAGAAGATGCATTCCGGAGAGCCAGATTGCAGAAGTGTTGAGGTGTTGTCACTCTTCATTGTATGGAGGCACCACAGAGAGTGAGCGGACAGCACGCAGGTGCTACGGTTAGGTTTCTTTTGGCTTACACTGTTTAGAGACTCTATGGCATACGTAAAAATGTGTGATAGATGTCAAAGAACAGGCACAATTGGTAGAAGGCAAGAGATGCCGCTGCAGCAAATATTAGAAGTGGAGATCTTTGATGTATGGGGTATAGATTTCATGGGCCTGTTCCTACCGTCATTTGGTAATCGTTACATCTTGGTGGCCGTTGATTATGTATCAAAGTAGGTTGAAGCAATAGCTTGCCCCGGGGAATGACAACAAGGTAGTAACAAAATTTGTGAAAAAGCACATTTTCACAGGTTCAGGTTACCCGAGCCATTATCAGTGATGGACGGGCTCATTTTGTAATTGCAAGTTTCAAGAATTTGCTAGCTTAGTATGGGGTGTGCCACCAAGGTAGCAACAACATATCATCCCAAATTAGTGGGCAAGTGGAGGTGTCGAACGGAGAAGTAAAGCAGATTCTACAGAAACAGTGAATGCACTACGTAGTGATTGGTCAAGCAAACTCGACGATGTGTTGTGGGCTTGTAGAACTTCGTATAAGACACCAATTGGGACTTCTCCGTACAGATTGGTCTATGGAAAGGCGTGTCATCTGCACAGTGGAGCTAGAACACCGAGCTTTCTGGGCCGTGAGGAAATTGAACATGGATCTAGAGCTAGCGGGTAGAAGAGGCTGATGCAACTCAGCGAATTTCGTTGGCATGCTTATGAAAGTGCCAAGTGCTACAAAGAGAAAACAAGAGAGTGGCACGATAAGCATATGGTGCATCGGATCTTTGAGCAGGGCAGAAAGTAATGCTATTCAATTCAAGATTGAAGGCTGTTTTCAGGAAAATTGCGGTCCAAATGGTCAGGGCCGTTTGAGGTAGTAAGAATGATCCCTGCGGGGGCAGTGTAGTTGTAGCAAGAGAAGATAGAAGTGCCATGTTCTTAGTAAATAGGCGTTAATTGTAAGGATTATTGTTAAGGGTGAGGGCGTTATTCGAGAGAAGACATCCATCACTCTAGAGGATGATTGAACGTGAATGATGTCGAGCCGCGACAGTAAACCAGGTGCGCAGGAGGAAACCCGTGAAATTGTTGTAATAGATCGTAGAATTAGTTTTTTTAAAAAAAAAGAAAAGATTAAAAAAAAAAATATTTTGCATTGAAACCTATGAATTCTAACCAATTTCTTGTGGTAAAATTATTTTGGAGTGGAACAGAGGGAAAAAATGCAAAGAAGCGCAAGGAAAAATCGAGTGAGAAAAATAAAAGAATTGGCACATTACAGTGAGAGCCTGCAGTGGCTCCGTGTCACGGAGGAGGTGCTTCACGTTACCCTGCGATACGTTGGCGAGTGTTCAGTTTTTTAAAAATCGGAACAACTGGCGTGATAACTCCCTGTCACGGAGAGGTGCTCTGCGTTACCCTCCGTGAAACGTTGAGTGTTATTTCGCGTCGGGTCACACCGGGTAACCTGTGCGAAAAACACTTTTAAAACCACAAATCCCCTCAATTTCTTCCTTATTTTCCATTCCCTCCGCGACCAACACCCCAAATTCCCTTCTCCCCCAACGTGACACGGACCTAGGCATCAATTTTCTTCAGTTTTCTTTGATTTCATTGGATTAAAAGGAACAATGTCAGGCAGACAAGACAAGAGTAAGTGCGCATCCACATCGGGCGCCAGAAGGAAAGAAGTTAGATTGGGAACAACGGTTCCAACGGCGTGACAGTTTCACGAGGCCAATGCCGATAATACTGAACCCGATGAGTGACTGATGAAGGAAGAAATGGTATGCAAAACACAAAGAAACCAAATACTTCCCGGAGGAGCAAATAGCAATGGAGCCAGCACAGGAATTCTTGAGGATCGTACCAGATTGACACATTTGGGCTAAACTTTATCTTCGAAGAGCCCGGGAGTGCAATCTCCATCGGTCAGAGGTTCTATGCCAGCTGGAACCCCGACCCTCCTGCAGTCACACCGTCAAAATTAGAGGGCAGGTTGTCACTTTTGAGCCCTATCACTTGAATTCTATATTGGGGGCGCGGGACACAGACGCCCATGTCCTCCGGCAGCTGAACATCATCCCACCCTATGCGGACATCGGATGCACTCTATGTGGAGCCTGTTCGACAGCACGGTGGAGTAAGAGCTGAGAGAGGGAGCTACCATCAAACATTGCCCTACTCTCGAGATGAGGCAGGACGGGATTTGGCTACAGAAAATTGTGTGCTCATGCCCGGCACTACCGTTAGCGTAGGAGTTCCCTCGAATTTTCCACCGAATTGACACGCCAGGCTGAGCTTCATCTTTGAAGAGCCCAAGGAGTGCAATATGCACTTGATTCAGGAGTTCTATGCAAATTGGAACCCGGCGGCTCCACGGTCACACCATCAAAATAAGGGGGCCAAATTGTCACTCTCGAGCCCATCACCTTAATGCCATCTTGGGGGCGCAAAACACGAGGCAGCCCATGTACTCCACGGCAGCTGAATGTCACTCCACCATATGCGGATATCAGACGTACCTTGTGTGGAGCCCGTTCAACTTGACACATTGGAGCGAGCATAAGAGGAGCTACCATGGTGTGCCCTACTCACGAATGAACGAAGCCAGAATCTGGCTGAAAATTGTTTGTTCTGCTTGATTCTGGGGGTGCACATGACAGATGTCACGGGATCGCGTATCTTGGTGTATGCCTTGATGTAAGGGCTGGAGATTCATGTTGGGGCGGTGATCATGATCCGCCATGAAGAGAGCCCGTTTGCATGGTGCAGTGCGAGGTTTGGTGGTTTGCTGACCACATTCCTGAGGGCCTGGATGTTGAGGAAGAGGCCCTGGATTACATCGCGTAGATGGATAGGCGTGCCGTGGATGTCACAAAGACCAAGGCACCCGACACCCTCACGGGCAGTCAGCAAAGCAGCCGAGCGACATGCCGGATGATGGAGATACATGGCCGCATGTTGGGGATGTAGATGCTCAGCTGCGCATAGAGCGGGAGGCCGGCAGCAGAGGATGACTGTGGTAGCTCGACTTGAACAGACTACCCCTTCGGCGAAAACGCGAGGGCTCTGTGTCGGATGGGCCCAGCTTTTGTGGGCACATGGATGGCGAGCGTCCCCACAGATGAGAAGACACGTCGTGAGGATTCCGACCTTGAGTCGGAGGAGGACGAAGGGGCGGTCAGACATGGGAGACGAGGCAGCCGCACCTGATGAAGAAGTGGAATACTTTGATTGATCAGGGAGTTTCACCACCCACTTTTGTGCTATGTTGGTATGAGCTGCTGGGGACGAGTGTTCGGTTTTAGTGTGGGGTGAGGTAGTTGGTGGTGCTAGTTTTTATCTTGTTTTGTGTAGGATATTCATGTTACATTTATTGTGCTCAGGAAAAAATTGTGACCCTGTGTTTGTGTGTTTTGTATTATAAGTATTGTAGGCTGTTACTGTGCTGTTGAATGTTTTAGCTAGTTTTTAAATATTTTTATCGATATCATCAATATTTTAAAAAAATTTCGTAAATTATTTTTATGATTGGGTTTCTGGGTGTTTGTTTTCAGTTCTTTTACCGAAGAGTCATTGAACCGAGGTCGTAAATAGTGACCATTCCCTATGATGGATGGATGACGATCGTCTTAAGGGAAATGTAGTCGATAGGAGTAGTTTTTTATACATTATTGTTTTTGTTTGTTTGGTTGTATCCCATGTGTGTCGCTACTCTATGGTTTCGAAATTCTGGTTGCGTGTTGTACATGATATTTAGAATGCAAGGTGATTAATGTAAGCATGCAATTTTGTACATATGTTGAGATCCTAGGCCATAGAATTCGATTCGGTGTGGTTGAGGCTTAATGTTCGAATTCTTGTAATTGGAAATTTGATTGAAGAATGCATGAATATGTCTTGAGTTGAGCATGTGCAATGAGTGTCTAGTGAGGTTTTGATTATTCCATGTTGTGTGAATTGTCTAGAACTTGCCTGTTGTGGGTACGAAACGAAATAAAGGAAGTGTAGTGTAGGAAAGGGATGTACGCGTTTCTTTGTTTTTTTAGCAGAATTTTTTCTTTTCATACCCACCTGAATGTAAATCTAGTTAGCCCATTGAACCTTTAGCCTATTTTTTCTTTTGTCGAAAAGAGTGTAAACCGCTCAACCCCTTTCTTTTCATCATCCATAAATCTGATCCAAAGCTCTTAAGCGCTCAAGAAAAAAGTAATTTTCCCACAGTGTCAAGGAGTGAAAGTGTGAAAAGAAAAGAAAAAGCAAAGTGATGAAAGTAAGAAAAAAATCAAAGGTGCACTTGCGGATTTAAAGAAAATAAAGATGTATAACTAATCTTTGTTGTTAAGTCAGGTGTGCTTAAAGAAGTGGGGACAAAAATAAAGAAAGACTTCAAGAATGGGAGGATGAAGGAAGAAACAATGCCCAGAATGTGATAGGATGTATTGAAAAAGCGCTTAAGGATGCTAGTTGCTATTGGTTATGAGTATATATACTACTAGTTTCGTAGCTACATTACAACTCGTTAAGTCCTATGTGATATTACATCACGCGTCCTTATATTGGGTGAATTAATACACTAGGGCAAGCCTATGATTCATGAAACGATGCATGTGAATTCTCTTAGGAGAGAGAGTGAAATTGTGTGTATATGCCCCTGCATGAAATGTTTAGAGTTCATATGATTGAAAAGGGAAATTCTCTTATGTTGTGAGGGCGCATGTGACGAGACTGAATTTCGTGTCGGATATCTTGATCAGCTAATTTGCATGAGTTTGCCGATATCGAGAGTTGATTCTTGAGTCTGGAGATGAAGTATTGTTGAATGTCAGTGTAGTGATGATACTATGCATGTTTTCGTGATGATTTGCTATGTTAAATAATTGGTATAATCGTAGCTCGGATTGTCGAGCCAAAGTAGCCATGATTGGGTGTCAATTGCATGAGGTGTAAGATTATTGTTCGAGGACGAACAAGATTTTAAGTGTGGGGTAAGTGATCTTGGGCATATTTTTATGCCCAAGTGATACTCAAATGCGTCGTTTTGTCTTGTTTATCTAACAATGTTTGTACTTTCTCATGTAAATTGTAGGAAAGTGTGAATTTATACTAACCAACATGATTAGCGTTGTTTTGCAGGAAAAATGTAATTTTATACAAACTAAGATGCATGTTGGGGAGGAATCAGAAATGGACTCGGGAAGCGAGCAAGGAAATGGCCAAGAAGCAATGGTAAAGGGCTCCGCAGTGGAGTCGTGTCACGCTGTCATCATGAGCATTCTGTCGGAGGATTAAATTGGCAACAATTCCAGAGAAGGTCCATGATCGAGCTGTGGCACGTTGGACCTAATTACTTGGAACTTGAAATTCCGGTGAAGGTGCGTGTTCACGCCGTGTCCTCACGTTAGTTTGAGCTGCGTTGGGCATGTCGTGCCACGTTGGGATTAAATACCTGGACGACCAAATTCCAGAGAGCCTCCGCGTTTGCGCCGTGTCACAGAGGCAGTGCTCCGCGATGCACTCCGTGACACGTTGCTTGATATTCCAGGAAAAATTTCCACCGGTATAAATAGAACACTTGGGTTCATTTTTAATTGTTGACTTGGTGGAGCAAGAACGTGGGATTACGGGGCCCGGTTGAGGGGACGAAAATTTTAGGTTTCTCTCTATCTCTTTCTCCTTTCTTTCAATTGTTTGTATGATTTATACTCATTTGATGATGTTTAATCCACAAATGAGTGGCTAATTCACTCTTGCTGAGGTTAAGAACAATTGTATTGAAATGTGATTGTTGATCATTTGGTTTTCATCTTTTCTTCCATGGTTGTTCTATTAATTCTTGTTCTTACTGCATTAATGTGTGGCCAATGTTAATATATATCTAAAAAGTCCGGTTTCACTCGAGAGAGCACGAAATTGGAAAGTTGTGAATTAATAGGATATGATCTCTTCTTAGTTTGGAAAAATTGAGAATTGATTTACCTTCGGGATAGAAATATGCACGAAAGTTGTATTAGTCAATCACGGAATTGGTTTGTATGGCTAGAACATGGTGCTTCTTATCACAGAAATGTAGGGGGAAGGTTCATGATTCTTAAGTTGGAGTTAAATACGAGTTTTAATCCATGGGCATAAGTTCCGACTAGCAACCGGAGGAAAGATTAACCACTTGTATCGATAATTAATTTCTCTACATATTAGTTTAGCCTCGGCATGCTCACATTCATAGTTCAGACTCCTTTTTGTATTTTCAATTTTAGACTTAGTATAAATTAGGAAACAAAATATAAAAACTTTTCTTCACATTGTTGTCTGCATTTTCGAGTTACAGTTGAGTGACGCCCAGGTAGATTTGCCCCGTAGTCAGTCCCTGTGATTGATACTTGGCTTACTTGGGCCATTTACTACTTGTTAAGCCACATGCACTTGCGTGTAGTCATCAGACCACCGAACAATGATGCATGTGAATTCTTTGGGAGAGAGAAGAGAAATGTATTCATATACCCCTACATGTAGTACTTTTGAAATCATATGATTGCAAATGGGAAATTCTCTTGTATTGTGAGGCATATGCTTGACGAGAGATTAAATTCGTGTCGGATGTCTTGATCGATTAATTTGCTGGAAGTATGCCAAGATCAGGAGATTCTTGAGTTTAGAGTGCAAGTGGTGTATTTGTTAAGTTGATGAGACCATACATATTTTCTTGATGATTTGCTATATTAAATAATCAGCTGGTATAGCCGTAGCTTGGTTGTCGAGCCAGTAGCTATGCATGGGTGTCAATTGCATGAGAGGTGTGAGGTATTGAGGGCAGACAAGGTTTTAAGTGTGGGGTAAGTGATCTTGGGCAGAATTGCGTGCCCAAGTGATACTCAAATGCTTCATTTCAACGTGTTTATCTATCGTTATGTGTGCATTCTCATGTGATTTGTAGTTAAATGTGAATTTATACTAACCAACATGATTAGTGTTATTTTGCAGGTAAAAATGGAATTTTGGGAAGCTAAATTACATGTTGAAGTAAAATCGGGAATGGACTTGAGCAAGGACTGGGAAAGGACAAGGAAGAGCAGCAGGAAAATAAGGGCTCCTTTGATGAGCCGTGTCACGCTGCCATCGCGGAGGCATTCTGCCTCAGGTGAATTAAATTTGGCAATTTCCAGTGGAGGTTTGCGTTACCTCCGTGACACGGAGGCAATGCTACGCGATGCACTCCGTGTCACGGCGAGTACAATTACAGGACATTAATTTCAGAGTGTAGGTGTACGTAACACCGTGCCCGTTGGCCAGGCTCCGCGTGCAGGCCGTGGCACGCTGAGTGAAATGCTGGAGCCGAATTCCAGAGAGGTCCACTTGATACCCCGTGGCACTGAGGAGTGCTTCGCATTACACTCCGTGCCACGTTGTATTATTCAGGAAAAATTCTCAATAGTATAAATAGCAACTTAGGTTTTATTTTAAACATTCTAACTTGGTTTGAGCAAGAAAGTGGGTTACAGGCGGAGTTGAGGGGACGAATTCTAGGGTTCTTCTCTATCTCTCTCTTTTATCTCAATTATTTGTATAGGCCCATACTTATTTGATGATGTTTAATCCACAAATGAGTGGATAAATTCACTTCTTGCTGAGTGTTAGAACAATTGTAATGGAATGTAATTGGCCCAGTCATTTCAGTTTTTATCTTTTCTTCAATGGTTGTTCTAACAATTCTTGTTCTTACTGCATTAATGTTTGGCCAATGTTAATGTATATCACAAAATACAATTTTGATTTTGAAAAGGAAAGAAAGTGGAAAGTTGAATTGGTAGGATATGATCTCTTCTTAGTTTTGGAAAGGTGAGAATTGATTTACATTCAGAATAGAAATATATCTGAAAGTCTTATTAGTCAATTAAGGAATCAGGAATGTATGGCTAGAACATGAAATTCTTTTATCACAGAAATGTAGATTAAGACTCATGATTCTTAAATTGGATAGGAGTTGAAGTTCCAATCCATGGCGGTAATTCTTGACTAGCAACCCGAAGGAAAAATTAACTGAATTGTATTGATAAATTAATTCCCTTCATGTTCGTTTTAACCTCAGCTTGCTCATTACTATTGTTCAGACTCACTTTATAATTTTGCCTTAGATTCTTATTAATTAGTAAACTCAAACTCTCAAAATATTATTTATTTGGTTATGCTGCATTCTTAAAGTAATAGTTCATTAACACTTAAGTTAATTAGTATCGTAGCTCAGTCCGCATTAGGATCGATACTTGGCCTTACTTAAGCCACTTTACTACTTGTTCGACCACGTGCACTTGCGTGTAGTTACCAAAACAGCCGAACACCTCCTTCGTAATGCATAACTGGGCGGAGTACATATAACATACAAAGCTAAAAAATAGAACTTAAATACATGTAGTAAAAACTTGTATGAATCATAGGGAACTACGGAGCCTAAGAGTTTCAATCAAAATTTGTAGATCGTCTCCATGGGACATTAGAGCTCGAGAAACCCTGCTAGCTTGTTGTTCATCTTAAAGGAAAGGGATTATTAAATTTCCCATTGTCCTGACATATTCCTGCTTTTATACACATAAGATAATGGACCACCATAACTTCAGGTAATCCTAATTTGGCTAAGCTCGTTTACCCTCAATAGCTTGCGGCGTCTACGTGGCTTAAAATCGTTTACACTTTCTCATCTCGGCTCTTTCACCAATTTCAGATAGCAACCAGACCTTTAAACACATTTTAACATCACATATATATACACATGACATATAGTAAGGACCAGCGAACAATTCCCACGTTGAGGGGGTCTCCAACTCAATGTACAACTACGGCAACAATCAACACAATATCACTTTAGGTATCTCCTTCGGCTAGGCATAATCTTAACATTTATCCTCAATAAAACATGGTACTTTAAAGATTAAATGAAGCTTAACATACTGCCTAAAGACTTTTAAAAAAGTTTTTGTCTCATTCGATTCACATCATAGATAAAGTGGCAGAAAGAATGATAGACGGGGCGCCTTACATACCTTGTTACGACGAGCATTACTTAATCGCTTCTGTCCTCCAACAACCCATGTTTAGTATTCTTCAATTCCTTGAAGTTATACTCATGTAACAAGCCTGGTTTGAGACAATTTCCTAGACAAAATGTCATCCCAACAGAATCCATAACAACAATACAAAACAACATTTCATTACTTTGTTTTAACTTGTTTCCGCAGTCTTTAAGGAAAAAATAAAATGGTGAACTTACCTAGATTTTCTTGTGATTATTCCCCAGAATAAAAGTAGTATATTCCCAGCAAAACAAATCTGTATCAACCTCTAAAAAGGGCCAAAAACTGTCAAAAAACACACAAAAAATGAGCCACAAAACCAACTTCAACTTCTAGCTTTAAAATTCTTGAAAGTTTAATAGCTAGAAATGGTAACCTTTTCTTGTCTTCCCTCCTACTAAGATGGAATATCTAGAAAGATTAACATGATTGCAAACACAGCAGCTTCACTTCCCAAAGAATGGTAGATACTTCAGCTAAACACACATGAAAAATACAACCTAGCCTAGCTTTTAATTTTCAAGCTTTTAGCTAATGTTTTGGTAAGTTTCCAAGGATAGAATCCTTACCTCCTCCCTTGAATCAACCATTAACAAAAGGTAGTATATATTCATCTAAGTATTTACTCCGAAAATGAAGAAAAAAATCACAAGCATTAAGCCAAAAACACGGCAATAAGACTCCTTGATGCCTCTCTTCAACTTCGCAATGATCTTCTTCACTTGGCTTCAATATTTGGTTGATGATTTGCCTTGATTTATCTTAGTTTTTGGCTGTAAAATACAGAGAGAAGTGTCCCCTAAGAAGGCAGCTCGAATTTGGATCGGAATGATATGATTTGAGCAGCAAACAACCAAATAAATAGGGGTAGGGCGGTGGAGGCGCTAGGGCATCAATGCCGCGTCCTTCGCGATGGTTCGGTAGAATGCCCGCAACTTTTTACTCCGAACTCCGATTGACAGAGGGTTGATGTTATGAAACCTAGACTCAAAGAAATTTAATTTGATAGGTCATGGGGCTCCTAATTCATTATATAGTAGAATATGGTCTTTTAAAGTTGATCCTTACTTATGAACTTCACATACTTTGGTTTTTGATGCGTACATTTCCTTGATACCTACGACCAATATACAACCCGTACTTTTCCTAACCTAGCATAAAACATCAAATAATTACCAATAAAAATTTGAGATTATTTATAGAATGACAGGAGATTCTCTTAACAAACATACCACATAGGAGCACACATGAAACCCGACTTATAACCATAGTCGGGAGGGTGTTCATTCCTTACCAAGGAGTAGAACCACGAGGAAGTGTGATATCACCATGAAAAGGGCCGACTACAGGACAGGGACTAACATAAAAGGGGGTCCCAACATACCTACAGTGGCACGTAGTTCATGACATCAGGGCTTAACCTGAGCCCGAACCTACTCGGTGTTGATACTACTCCCAGGAACATATATAATGCTCATAATAATACATACATTGGTTATGGGATAGTTAAATCATGGTAATCGTAAATATGCTGGAACATATGTGATCTAGCCATGACATAAGGCCCGTGAGTCGGCCAAAAATATAATTCATGATTAATAAGATTTTCATACATACTTGTAGATCACATCATAAACCTTGAATTTCATAAAATCATAATGGACAACATAATAATTTCATAATTTAAAGCATAATTCATGCCAGGCCCCTTAAGAACATTCAGTAAAATAGATCATAGAAATAAATTCATCATGGGACATGCATGATTAAGCTTAATTGCTTAGAAATCAAAATCAACAATATTATAATCAATTTAAATCTCAAAAGATGATCAAAATCATAAGATTATGACAATATTTCAAAATCACAAAATCCATAATTAAATCATTAGATTTTATATAAATCAAATACAAAACCCCGTGAGTTTTTGATAAATTTTATGTAAAATCATAGAGTAGAACTGGGTGTTGAAGAATTCACCCATTGATGACCTTACATATTTGGGATTATTAATTCCTAACTCTCCTTAGAAGCCCTAAGAATGAAATTGGAAGAATTGAAGAGAAGAACTTAAAATCTCCTTAGATCACCTTTCAATATTCTTACATGCATGAATAAGAGTTTATTGAATGAGTCATTTTATTAAAACCCATCTTTCCCAAGACAAAGCAGCGTAGTTTAGGGCCTCATATGATGAAGAATTGAAATTACCCTTAATGAACTTGCCCTGAAATCTGGCAGATGGAACCTGAGCGGCACGAACGGGTCGTTGGAACAAACGACGACCCTTCATGTCCCTCGTTGTATGAGCTGAGCCTGCTTCGGGAATCAGCAACGGGCGGACAGGGCGACTCGTCTACAATCCACGATCAATTACATCGTCTGTGGTTTGCTCATGGACCTTGGCATCTCATATTCTAACGGGCCATAATATGACTCTTCAGAATCATGAAGAGTCGTTGTTTCCCCCTTCTGTCAAGCCCTTTGGAAACCTTATCCTTCAACAAAGACCACAAATAAAGCCTTATTGTATCTCTTGATGGGTCATTGGGAGACCCGTTATAACCCACCTGAAGAACCAAGCTTCTTCCAACAGCTGCTAACTTAACGACTCGTTGTATCCCACAACGAGCCGTCAAATCACCTATTGTCTACACTGTCCCCCAGCCTAATCTCAACCAGCAACTCGTGGTTTGATACCACAGAGTATTACCTTAACAAATCCTACAACCTTTTCCCAAATTTCTGCAGTTTCCAACCTTTCACTCTCGGGTTTATTCCCACGCACTTCCGGGGTATTACAATATCTCCCCCTTGGGAACATTCGTACTCGAATTTAGAAACAAGAAAATAGAGACATGCAAGATTATCATATACAAACCTTGACCATTTTAATCGAAATTTTTATGGAATGGCTATCTCTGATTTAAACCAAATAGCTGAACTGATCTCATGCTTAACATACACATTCATACTCATAAAAGAAACTTGAACATATGAACTGAACATAAGCTAAATAGAATCATAGAGTAAAACTGATAGCTCAAGTCAGGAACTAAGCCGGTAGAGAATAAATGCAGGTATTTAGCCATCATATCTGCTTCGGCTTCCCACGTAGCTCCATCAACATGCTGATTTCTCCATAAAACATTAACCGAGGCTACTTCTTATTCCTTAGCTTACAAACTTGACGATCTAATATTTCCACGGAACTTCTTCATAACTGAGGCTATCTCTTACACTGTTTCATCAAGCAAAACTACTAGAAGCAGGATCTCCCAAGCACTTCTTCAAGCGACACATGAAACACGGGATGTACTGAAGATAACTATGATGGAAAATCCAACTCATATGCCACCTTACCAAGTCTTCTCATATGGAGGTAGGGGCCTACATATCGGGTACTAAGTTTCCCTTTCTTTCCAAACCGCTGACTCCATTCATGGGATATATCTGAGAAATACCCAGTCGTCCACATCGAACTCTCCAAATCCCTTCCTCATATCAACATATGATTTCTGACGATTCCGAGCGGTTTTTCAACCGGTCCCTTATCAACTAGACCTTTTCCATGGCCTCATAAATCAAATCAGGTCAATCATGGCTGCCTCACCAACCTCAAACCATCTAATGGTGATCTACACCTTAAGCCGTAAGAACCTCGAATGGTGCCATCCGGATACTAGAGTGATAGGCTGTTATTATAAGCAAACTTTATTAAGGAAAATGATCATCCCAGCTACCTTTATAATCCATAACACATGCCCTCAACATGTTCTCAAGAGTCTTGATTGTTCGCTCGGCTTGGCCATCCGTTTGCGGATGAAAGGCCGTGCGAAGCTGACTTGAGTCCCAAGTTCCTTCTAAAAGACACTTGACCAGGAGGTAAAGTGAGTACCTCGGTCTGAAATAATAGACAAGGGAACTCCATGAAACCTGACCAACTCCCGAATATACAATTGGGCATAATCATCCGCTAAATCTATGGTCTTGACCGGTAGAAAGTGTACAGCCTTGGTTAATTTGTCTACCACCACCCAAGGGGAATCATAGTGTTGTATGAGTACGAGGTAGGATTGTAATAAAATCCATATTAATCTCTTCCCATTTCCATGTGGGAATGTTAATATCCTGAAGTACGCCTCCCCGGCCTATGATGTCAACACCCTTGCTGAAAGTTTAGACATTTGGCTACAGGCACCATGCAATATCCTTCTTCATACTATCCCACCAATAGATTTATTGCAAGTCCCAATACATCTTATTGGATCCCGGATGAATAGAATATCTGTACCATGTGCCTCATGCAATATCCGAACTCTCAAAGTATCGACGTCTCAAACATAGACGACTCGCGTATCATACCACACCATCTCTCCTTGGGAGAAAAACTCTACCTTTTGACTCCACACCGCTTCCTTCAGCTTCCTCAAAATTGGATCCTTATCTTTCTTAGATTTGACATCAACCATCAAGGACGATTGACCCATTATGTGACATGTCAGCAGGTTGAAGGTCAGAATTCTAGATCAATCTAACTCCCAACCTTGCAAGCCGGTGGACATCTTTCACCAACTCCTTTCTCTCATCCATGTGGGACACACTCTCCATAGAGAGCCTACTAAGTGCATTCGCCACCACATTAGCCTTGCACAGGTGGTAAAGAACACTCATATCGTAGTCCTTTAATAGCTCAATCACCTCCTTTGCCAGGGTGAGTTCTTTCTGCGTGAACATATATTTCCAGGATCTTGTAGTCTGTGAACATGTCCACGTGGACCTCATAAAGTAATTCTGCCATATTTTCAATGCAAACACCACCACGGCCAACTCGAGATCATGGAGTGAATTAGTTCTTTTCGTGAACTTTCAGGCATTTGTCGAAGGCATATGCTATTACTTTCCCATGTTGCATTAACACACATCCCAGTCTGACTCTAGAAGCATCAAAATATACAACAAAGCCATTCGTACCCTAGGGTAATGTCAACACTGGTGCTGAAGTGATGGTCTTCAATTCTGGAAACTTGCCTCACAAGCCTCAAACCATTGGAGCTTTATCTTTTACGAGTCAACCTGGTCAATGGGGATGCAATTGATGAAAAGCCCTTCAACAAATCTTCAATAGTAGCCTGCTAGGCCCAAGAAACTCTGAATTTCTAAGGGTTCTGCCGATGCAGGCCAATTCTTCACCATGAATTTTACGAGAGTCTATCTTTATGCCCTCATTTGATACTATATGGCGAAATGCCATTGAGTCCTAGCCAAAATTCACACTTGCAACTTGCATACAACTGATGATCCTTGAGAGTTCACAACACTATCCTCAAATAAGCGGCATGCTCCTCATTGCTCCGGGAGTATATAAGGATGTCATCGATGAACACGATCACGAACATGTCCATATATTTCTTGAACTCCCTGTTCATCAGGTCCATAAAAGCTGTAGGAGCATTGGTTAGTCCAAATGACATAACTACAAACTCATAATGGCCATATCGGGTTCTGAAGGCTTTCTTTGGGATATCACTCTCCCGAACTCTGAGCTGGTGATACCAGTACCTGAGATCTATCCTTGAGAAACACACGACATGTTGGGAATTTGGTCAAATAAATCATCAATCTTGGGCAAGAATTTACCTGTTCTTGACAGTGACTTTATTCAGCTGCCGATAATCAATACACATCCAAAGTGATCCATCCTTCTTTCAAACAAAGAGAACCAGTGCACCCATGGAGACTTGCTCGGTGTAATGAGACTCTTATCGAACAAGTCCTTCAACTATTCTTTTAACTCTTTTAGCTCGGCTGGAGCCATCCCGTAAGGAGAGAATGGAATAGAGCTGCGTATCGGGCAATAGTTCAATATCGAAATCAATTTCCCTTTCCGGAGAACACTGCCTGACAAATAATCAGGAAAACTTCCGAATACTCACACACCACCATTCCGAGCTAGATAGTCGGGGTCTCGTAGACTCATCATAACCCTAACTAGGTGGTACATACAACCCTTAGAGATCATTATTATGGCCTTAGATATGACATAAATCGACGAGCTGGTACAACGGAATTTACCCTTCCATTTTCCAAAACTGACTCACCCAAAATCAAAATTCCACCACACTGGTCCTACCATCAATTAATCAAAGCATAACATAAAAACAACTAGTCCATACAAATATGATATCAAAGTCGGTCATCGCCAACTCCACTAAGTCTCTGCGGAGGCCAACCTTATACAAAACTATAATGGGGCAACCTCTATATACCCGTCTAGCCATAACTAATTCACCAACTGGAGTAGATGCGGAGAAGCCGGTTCTAACAGAATTTCAAGGCTAACTCCAAAACTACTAGCAATATAAGGGTCACAAGAGCAAAGTAGCTCCTAGAATCTAACAAGGCATAAGCATCAATATGGAAGACTTGCAACATACCCGTGACTACGTCTGGCGAAACCTCCCCTTCTCCCTGGTGAGGCACTATGGCATAAATCCTATTTTGGCACTTACCTGGCGAGCTAGTGGGCGCCCTGTGAGGTCATGCTTATAGTGGCAGGGTGGCTGTAAGGAAATCTCTGATCCTGTCTTGGGTTTGCCACACCCGAAACAAGCATCCCACGCCGACCAGGCACCTCCCGAGATGTTTCTTACCGCACTTCCCACAAAGCTGAAAGAGTGCGCTCCACACCACGCTGCTACCTTGATCCCTCGAGCCTGTAACCCTGCTCCTCTAGTCTCCCTTGAACTTGGATGGCGTTCTGGTCGTAGGTGGGCTGGAGCGATGGACCTGTACTAGGTCTGCTGACGTGGTCACCCTCTGACCTGGCTTTGAGAAACCTACTGTAGGTGTCGGTCCTGGACCTCTTGGCCTCTCTGCCTCTTGTAGATTGACCCCATCTGCTGCGCATTCAATAAAATATAGGAAATTAATGTCCCAGTAAAGCATGGCGATCCTGCAATCCTTGTCTAAGTAATCTTCTACCCCATGCACAAATAGCTCACTCGAGCCTTGATCGACCACTAACTCGGGAGAATATTTAGATAACCAGGTGAAATCCAATGCATACTCCTGGACCAACATATTACCTTGCTTTAGATTAACAAACTCGGCTGCCTTAGGCTCTCTCATCTCCTGAGAAAGAACCGATCCATGAATACAGTGTAAAACTCATCCTAACCTATCGGAGCTGCACCAATCGCCTCGGCATCCCTCAATTGCTTAAACCATATATGGCTATATCCCCTTTCGTTGATGAGTCAAACCAACGAATTCCCCATTGTTCACCCCCATAACCTGGATGATATTCAGAATCTCCTTAATAAAATCATGTGGATCCTCATCCACCCTTGACCACTGTGAACTGGAGGGATCATCCTCAAGGAAATCGCTCACCCACAAAGCTACCACATTCCCATTCTGAGGGAAATGCGCCACTGTCTGATTCTGGACCTGAGCAGTCATGGCTTATGCCAACATCCAAGATCGCTGCCTAAACTCCATGTGGGCGATGACTGCAGAATGCGTGCTCCTCGTGAATAGGTGGAGCTGGCTGATGCTCACCATCATGGGCACCCTCTTGATCATTTCCATTTTCATTTCTCCCAGCATTTACTCGACGTGGAGGCATGATTCTGTAAATGCGAATAGCACGAATTAGAAGAGTAAAGGACGTTCATCGCACGACATAGATCATGAAAGGAGGGAACATTTCCTAAATGCTAGTAGCCTCTTCTTCATAAATTGTTGTGGCCTTCACACCACATGAAAAAAGACTCTACTTAACGTGTCTTTCAGACTCTCGGACACATCAATCTATCGCTCTGATACCAAGTTTGTCACGGCCCAAATGTACACCTGGATCGTAGACATGGGACAAGGAGCGAGACCCCAAGTCGACCCATAGCATGAACAGACATCTAATTCAATCACATGAGCGTAAGACTTAATATAAAAGAATGTAATCATAACATGAATAAAAGAAAAGCACTACAAGACTCATACAATACAGCTGAATACAACATAGTCTGATAAGCCTCTAAACTGAAAGGCGGGCTAATGGGACGCTCCCCAACTAACCAACATACAGAAATGGAAGAACAACATAGAGTACGAACATACATCCCTCGAAACATGAGGACTCACCGAGTGCGCTGAGAGCAAATGTGAATCAATCTACGGGTGAGGGTGAGACTGAGGATTGGGGCTTGTATATGAAATGATACAACATAGAAAGTATCTTGGCCAATACATGGAATGTAATGAGTATGCAAAGGTAAGTATAATGGACAGTGAAACATGCTTATAAAGTTCATAAATGATGCAAGAATTAGGACACCATGCTCGTATCGTAAATCCTTAATAACATATCATACGACTCAAGGTTTTCAAAACATTTGTAACATAAACACAATCATAATAATAATAGAAAGAGATTTATTAAAATGACTTGAGCCAACATACACATTCATAACATGCCTAAATCAATGGAGCAGTGGGAGATTCTCTAAAATGACATACCCCATATGAGCACACATGAAGCTCGACTTATAACCCTAGTCGGGAGGGTGTTCGTAACTTGCCAAGGGTAGAACCACGAAAGTGTGATATCACCATGAAAATGGTAATTTGTGCCAGGGACTAACATGAGAAAGAGGTCCCAACATATCTACGGTGGCACGTAGTTCATGAGATCCAGGGCTTAACACAGGCCTGAACCTACTCGATGTTTGATACTACTCCCAAAACATATATAGTGCTCATAATAATACATACATGAGATCATGGGCTAGTTAAATCATGCTAATCGTAAACATGCTTGAACATATGTGATTTAGCCATGACATGAGGGCCCGTGAGTCGGCCAAAACATATTACATGATTAATAAGATTCATACATACTTGTAGATCATGCATATAACTTGAATTTCATAAAATCATAATTGGTAACATAATAAATTCATAATTTGAAACATTATTTTGCTAGGCTTGCCAAGGGCATCGTGAGAAAATAGATCATAAATCGATTCATTATGGGCGGCATGTGATTCAAAGCAATTGCTTAGAAATCAAAATCCATGTGTATAATCAATTAAATCTCAAAGATGATCAAAATCCATAGATTATGACAATATTTCAAAATCTAAAATCCATAATTAAATCATTAGATTTTATATAAATCAAATACAAAATCCCGTGAGTTTTTGATAAATTTTAGAAATAAAATCCTTAGAGTAGGAGCATCGGTGTGGAAGGAATTCGCTATTATTGACCTTACATACACAGGATTATCAGATTCTAACTCTCTTTAGAAACTGAATGAAATTGGAAGAATTGAAGAACTTAAAATCTCCTTAGATCACCTTTCAATATTATTGCATGCATGAATAAGAGTTTAGAATAGGTCAATAGGTCATTTTCTTAAAAACCCATCTTTCCCAAGCCAAAACGACGTAGTTTAGGGCCTCATATCATGAAAAAGTCAAAATTACCCTTAATGAACCTGCCCTGAAATCTGGCCGGATGGAACCAACGGACGACACTAACGAGTCGTTGGAACAAACGATAACCCTTCATGTCCCTCGTCGTATGTACTGCTGAAGGCTACTTCCGAAATCAACCAACGGATCGACATGATGACTCATTCTATAAACCCACGATCCGTTACATTGTCCGTGGTTTGCTCATGGATATTGGCATCTCATCTTCTAACGGGCCATACCATTACTTGTCATAACCAATGACGAGTCGTTGTTTCCCTTCTGTGAAGCCTACTAGAAACCTTATCCTATAATAACAACCACAACCAACGACTTGTTGTATCTCCTGATGGGTCATTGGGAGACCCGTTATAACCCACCTGAAGAACCCAGGTTCTTCTAATGACTGCTAACAATGACTCGTTGTATCCCACAATGAGTCGTATTTTTCCCGTTGTCTACATTTTCACCCAGCCTAATCTCAACCAACGACTCGTGGTTTGATACCACGAGTCATACCTTGGCTCGTCCTACAACCTTTTTCCCAAATTTTTGCAGTTTCAATCTTTCACTCCCGGGTTTATTCGTACGCACTTCTGGGGTATTACGTGTAATTGTCGTGCAAAAATCTTTTAGATAAGCAAACTAAATAATTGCATAAGTGAAGTTTGAGTACAAAAATGTTTAGAAAAATCTGAAAATATAACTTATCTGGCTATTCTGTGAAGCCTCTAATCACAAATAATAGAGTACCGGGACAAGGCCCCCAACTATCTTAATGATCTGTCAATAGAAAGGGATAGATTGGCGTCCTCAGGAAAGTAGGAGGTCTTACCAATGTTGAATAGAGTAGATCCTACTGATGCGTCTACTACCGATCCTGAATACCTGAATCTGCATCATATAAAGATGCAACGCCAAATGACATCAGTATGTTGGAACGTACGGTGTGTAAAACAACTAAATGAAATAACAGGCTAACTAAAATAATTTTTGAAGATTAAATTGAAGAAAACTGAATACTCTAAATGATGCAAAAAAACACAAGTATAGATATCACTGTTATGCAACTAAAAACTTTTTATCAAAGATAAGTTCTGAAAATATTTTAATTTAGTTTTGAGTTTCTTGTAACCGACATACACTATGAATGAGAGTATGATGTCTAACCTCTGGCCCGGTTGGCAGAATTTTCCAAAGCCTTGCCAGGATAGAGGACGAAATTGACCTGTGGATCCATACATAGCCCTTACCAGGGGGGTCACGACCCGAATGAAGGCTCAGATCACGATACGGGACAAGGAGCCCGAGAGACCCTAAGTTGACCCATGGCATAAGCATACATCTAACTCAATAAGGAACTGAATAACCATCAATACTATCATAGCGGAAGTCTAACTTAAATATGACATACTAATATAAAATCCGAAGCTGAATACATACATATGTCTGAATAGCTTCTAAACATGACGAGTTGATGGGACAAGACCCCAACTGACTCAACAAGCTGAAAACTGAAATACATAAAGAAAAGATAGATAGCCTGGTTCTCGGAAAATGAGGACTCACCAATAAGAGATGTTAACTCCGCTGAATAGTCTAAGAGCAGGGTTGAACCTGAGAGCCAGGTCCTGTATTATGAAACGGTACAACAAAGAAAGTATGCGGTCAGTACATGGAATGTACCGAGTATGCAAGGTACGTAAAACCGCTAAAATAAGTAAAATCAATTTAAGACAATGCAGTAGTCAAAAAATAAACATCATTAACTGAGAGTAGGGCTTGCACGCATTCTTTATGAAATCATGATCTTTTCATAACATACGATTCATAGCTTTATAACATCAAATAGACTCGAATGACTCAAAGTTGAAATATGACATTTATAGTAAAGCTGAACATTGAGTCAAACCTTTCTTTTAGAACATGCATGTATAAAGTAATAACCATGAGTAATGAATATGAAAATCTGAATCATATAGACAATGGGAGACTCGTCACTTAACCGACATACCACGATAGAGCTTAGGTGGTCCCGACTATTACACTCAAGTGGGCAGAGCCGTCCAAAACCTTTGCATGGCGAAGGATGCTACCATGATATCAATATCGAGCTTATGGGACATTAGGGCAGGGGATAGCACGTAAGGGAGGTCCCAATAATATAATAATATCAACCTATATTTGCACGTAGTTCTGGGAAGAGGGTGATAGACCCTTAGCCCGCTCGGTGTTAGACTCTTCTTCCAAAAACATGCAATGCTCTACACCATAAATAACGAAGCTCAACATCGTCTATTGACGAATATGAATGATCAAATACATCTCAATACAAAATCATGCATATGAGAAGCTTTAGTTCAAAACATACCACAAGATGATAACATACTTGGGAGCCTTTGCTCCAAAACCATGTGGTAAGCTATGTATAGGAGGACTTAATTCAAAACATACCAAAATCTGGAATATAAAATTTGGGAGTCTTCACTCCAAAATAATATGGTAAGATTAATTCAGAAAAGTCATTATTTAAACTAAATATATGGGCATTGCCCAAAGCTTTATCATGCTTGAAAATACTCAATTCTCATCGAAAACATAACTATAGACATCTGTAGCTTCAAATCATGCTTTTCATCATAAAATCTCATCATTATCACTTATACTTCGTAAATCTCACTTTTCATGATCATATAATCAATGGGCTTCCACATTCATAAGGCTAGAAATATAATTTTATTTGAAATCAATATAAAATCAGCCATGCTTCACAATTTGATAATAAAATCATATTCAACTCATACCCATTTAAAGAAATTAAAGATTCATGCATTCGGGTAAAACCCCCATAACTTCATCGTAGGAAATTCTCATATTTAGATAGAAATTGGCCAAGGGTGTGGAAGAAGACACCCACTCATAATGCTACATACCTAGAAGGGATTGATTCTACCGCTTCTTTGATTGCTTAAGAAAAATTTGAACGAAAACCTTGAAGAATTGCTCTAGATCAGCTCTTCAACCTCTCAAGGTTGTATGCATGGAATGAAATAACTTAGAATAGGTTTTCCCCTCCTTAAACTCACTAAAACGAGCCTTAGACGACGTAGTATAGGGCCTTAGGACATGGAAATGATGAAAATACCCTTACTGATTACGTAGATAATTCTTCACTGGACGAACCAACGGGTCGTTGGCAGATACCACGACCGTGGTGACGATTCGTCTTGTACACTTTCCAGGCTTTGTCTCAGCTCAAACCACGACTAGAGATGACGGGTCGTCATTACTTGTAACGGGTCATTCTGTCGCCCGTTGTTTACTCCTGCAACTTTGACACCTCCTCAAACAATGAGCCTCACCACGACTCATTACACCCACCAGCGAGTCGTGGTCTACTTCTGTCGAATAAACTGGACATTTCACCATCCAAAAAATGGCTACTGACAACGGTCGTGGTAACTCATGATGGGTCGTGGGATGACCCGTCACTTCCCAGATGATAAGGCCAATCTCCCACAACGACCACAAACGAGGACTCGTTGTTTCCCATAATGAGTCGTCACATCGATTGTTGCTTCCACTATCCCAAAACCAGATGCTTTCCACGACTCATCTCAACGGGTCGTTGGTTGAACCAACGATCCGTAGGGTCACCCGTTCTGCAACATTTTCCCCAGTTTCAGCAGTTTTCAACTTTTAACTTATTACATTATCTCCCCCTTGGGAACATTCATCCACGAATGTAGGAAACAAGCAGAAAATGGAAACACGCAATTATCATATTCCGATACTGATCATTTAACCGGAAAACTAACAGAATGACTATCTCCAATTCAAAATATATAGCTGAACTGAATTCACAAATCACATACACACTCATATACATAAAAGAAACTTTCGTGCATGAACTGAACATGAAACTAAATAGAGTCATAGAGCAAAATTAATACCTCAAGCTGACATCGAGCCAATAGAGAATAAGTGTGTGTATTTAGCCATCATATCCGCTTTGGCTTCCCACGTAGCTCCTTTAACATGTTGATTCCTCCATAATAATTCAACTGAAGCTACTTCTTTGTTCCTTAACCTTCAAACCTATCGATCTAGTATTTCCACCGGAACCTCCTCATAGTTAAGACTATCCTTTACACCAACGCTATCCACCGGAACTACTAAAGCTGGATCTCCCAAAAATTTCTTCAAAAGTGATACGTGAAACACAGGATACACGGAAGATAACTCTGAGGGCAAGTCCAACTCATACGCTACCTTACCAACTCTCCTTATAATTCGGTAGGGACCAACATAGCGGGGACTGATTTTTCCTTTGTTCCCAGACCACATGACTCCCTTCATGGGAGATACCTTCAGAAATACCAAATCGTCCACCTCGAACTCCAACTCTCTCCTCCTCATATTAGCATATGACTTTTGACGACTCTGAGCGGTTTTCAGCCTGTCCCTTATCAACTGAATCTTCACCATAGACTCATGAACCGAATCTGGCCCTATCATAGCTGCCTCACGAACCTCAAACCATCCGATGGGCGATTTACATCTCCGCCCATAGAGAGCCTCGAAAGGTGCCATTTGGATACTAGAGTGATAACATTATTGTAACCAAACTCGATCAGGGGCAAGTGATCATCCCAACTACCTTTAAAGTCCATCACACAAGCTCTCAACATGTCTTCGAGAGTTTGAATCGTCCGCTCTTCCAGGCCATCCATTTGCAGATGAAATGTCGTGCTGAGTTTAACCTTAGTCCCAAGCCCTTTCTGAAAAGACCGCCAAAATTAAGAGGTAAACTGAGTACCTCGATCTGAAATAATGGACAAGGAAAATCCATGTAATCGAACCAACTCTCGGATATACAGTTTGGCATAATCATCTGCTGAATCTATTGTTTTCACCGGTAGGAAATATGCAGCCTTGGTCAACCTCTCTACCACCACCCAAATAGAATCATAGCGTCGACGATTACAAGGTAGGCCTGTAATGAAATCCATATTAATCTCTTCACACTTCCAAGTGGGAACGCTGATATCCTGAAGTACGCCTCCCGGCCTTTGATGCTTGACTTTCACTTGTTGACAGTTTGAGCACTTGGCTACGAATTGTATAATATCCTTCTTCATGCCATTCCACCAGTATACTTCTCGGAAGTCATGATACATCTTGGTGGAACCTGGATGAATAGAGTACCCGATCCATGAGCCTCATGCAATAACCGACTCCTCAAATCATCAACATCTAGAACACATAGGCGACCCTGGTACCGTAGTACACCATCTCCCTCTTGGGAGAAGACCTCCACCTTTTGACTTCGAACAACTTCTTTCATCTTTACCAAAATCGGATCCTCATCTTGTTTAGCTTTCACATCAGTCACCAAGGACGATTCTGACCCATTTTGCACAACAACGCTGCCATCGGTCAAGTCGACCAATCTAACTCCCAACCTTGCAAGTGGATGGACATATTTCACCAGCTCCTTCTTTCCCTCATCCAATGGGACACACTCTCCATAGAGAGCCTACTATGTGCGTCCGCTACCACATTAGCCTTACCTGGGTGGTAAAGGACACTCATATCATAGTCCTTGAGTAGTTCTAACCACCTCCTTTGCCGTAGATTGAGGTCTTTATGTGTGAAAACATATTGCAAGCTCTTTTGGTCCGTAAATGTATCCATATGGACCCCATAAAAATAATGCGGCCATATCTTCAATGCGAACACCACCGCGGCCAACTCAAGATCATATGTTGGGTAATTCTTCTCATGGACCTTCAACTGTCTAGAGGCATATGCTATCACCTTCCCTATGCATCAATACATACCCGAGTCTGATTCTCGAAGAATCACAATACACCACAAAACCATTGGTACCCTTGGGTAGGGTCAACACTAGTGCTGAAGTGAGTTGAGTCTTCAACTCTTGGAAGCTTTTCTCACAAGCCTCCGACCATTGGAACATTACCTTCTTTTGAGTCAACTTGGTCAAAGGTGCTGCAATAGATGAGAAGCCCTCAACAAACCCCCGGTAGTAGCTAGCTAAACCCAAGAAACTCCGGATATCCGAAGGATTCACCGGTTTGGGCCAATTCTTCACCGCCTCAATTTTCTGAGAATCTACATTTATGCCCTCACTCGATACCACATGGCCCAAAAATGCCACGGAGTCCAACCAAAACTCACACTTGCTGAACTTTGCATACAGCTGAATATCCTTGAGGGTCTGAAGCACTACTCTCAAGTGAGGGGCATGCTCCTTCTCGCTCCGAGAGTATATAAGGATGTCATCAATAAACACAATCAAAACATGTCTAGATATTGCTTGAATACCCTGTTCATCAAGTCCATGAAAGCTGCAAGGGCATTGGTTTTTCAAAAAGACATAACAACAAATTCGTAGTGACCATACCGAGTCTTAAAAGTGGTTTTCGAGATGTCAATCTCCCGAACCCTGAGCTGGTGATACCCGAACCTGAGATCGATCTTGGAGAAACACTTGTCACACTTGTCATCCGGGGAGACATCCTTCTCCTAACTGGACGCTAAAGCATATAATCTGTTCCGGCACTGACTGCCAACTGTGCTAGTAGATGCTCCTTGATATGTTGAGCATGCGGGAGGGGTTGCTGAACTAGAAGCTGGGCCTCGACCCCCAACCTGATCCTGTCTCGCTGCTGGGCAATCTCTAGAATTGCAACCTAGAACTCTTCCCAAGTGAGCTGTACCTTCTTCTGTGACCCTTCTATCCTTCCATTGATGAAACCAGATATGCGCGACCTCTTTTAGCTGATAAAAGGCTAACTCGGTGCACTCAACTCCATTCACCCCTATGACCTGAGTGATTTTGACAATCTCATTAACATACTCACGTGGGTCCTCATCTACCTTGGACCCAAGGAACTCCGGGGGGTTCATCCTCAAGATGTCTCTGACTTGAGCCACCGTTATGTTGCCATTTTGCGGAATATGCGCAACGGCCTACTGATTGACCTGAGCGGTCAAGGCCTGTGCAAGCATCTGAATAGTGGCCCAGAACTCAGCATGGACAGTTGACTCCAGTGCCTGAGGCTCCTGAACTGGTAGGGCTGGCTGATGCCCATAACCATTGCCGTTCTCGTGGCCTTCAACACCTCCATTCCTCCTTTCGTTCATTCTTCGAGGAGCCATGATTCTACAACCGTGAATAGCATGAATTAGAAGGATAGAAAGACTTCTCATCGCACGACATAGATCATGAAAGAAGGGAACATTTCCTAAATGTCTCATAGCCTCTTCGTCATAAGTGTGGCGCGCTTCACACCCATGAAAAATACTCTACTTAACGTAGCTTTTAGGACACCCTAGGACACTTCAAACCTATTGCTCTGATACCAAGTTTATCACGATCTGAATGGACGCCCGAATCATGACATAGTAAAAGGAGCCCGAGAGACCCCAAGTCGACCTATGGCATAAGCATACATCTAACTCAATCAAGAAGTGAATAATCATCAATACCATCATAGCGGATGTCTAACTTAAATATAACATACAAATATAAAATCTGAAGTTGAATACATACATATGACTGAATAGTCTCTAAGCATGACGAGTTGATGGGACAAGACACCAAGTAACTCAACAAGCTGAAAACTGAAATACATAAAGAAAAGATAGATAGTTTGGTCCTCAGAAGATGAGGACTCACCAACAAGCAGACATTAACTTCGATGAGCAGTCTAAGAGCAGGGTTGAAACTGAGAGTTGGGTCCTGTATCATGAAACGATACAATATAGAAACTGTGCGGTCAGTATGTGGAATGTACCGAGTATGCAAGGTAAGTAAAAATGCTAAAGTAAGTAAAATCACTTCAAGACAATGTAGTAGTCAAAATATAAACATCATTAACTGAGAGTAGGGCTTGCATGCATTCTTTCTGAAATCATGATCTTTTCATAACATACGATTCATAACTTTATAACACCAAACTGACTCGAATGACTCAAAGCTAAAATATGACATTTATAGAAAAGATAAACATAGAGTCAAATCTTGCTTTTAGAACATGCATGTATAAAATAATAACCATGAGTAATGAATATGCAAATTAGAATCATATAGACAATGGGAGACTCGTCACTTAACCGACATACCATGATAGAGCTTTCGTGGTCCCCACTAGTACACTCAAGTGGGAAGAGCCATCCAAAACCTTTCTAGGGCTAAGACGCTATCATGATATCGATATCAAGATCATGGGCCATTAGGGCCGGGGATAGCTCGCAAGGGAGGTCCCAATAATATAATAGTATCAACCTACATTGGCGCGTAGTTTTGGGGCATAGGGTGATCGACCTTTAGCCTGCTCGGTGCTAGATTCTTCTCCCAAAAACATGCAATGCTCTATATAGTATATAACAAAGCTCAACATCGTCTATTGACGAAGCTCAATGATCAAATACATCTCAATACAATATCATGCATATGAGAAGCTTTAGTTCAAAACATACCTCAACCTGCAAACATACTTGGGAGCCTTTGCTCCAAAACCATGTGGTAAGCTATGCATCGGAGGACTTAATTCAAAATATACCACAAGATAGAATATAAAATTTGGGAGTCTTTGCTCTAAAATATTGTGGTAAGCTTAGTTTGGAAAAATCATATTTAAACTCAACATATGGGCATTACCCAAAGCTTTATCATACTTGGAAATACTCAATTCTCATCAAAAACATAATTATAGACATGGGTAGCTTCAAATCTTTCCATCATAAAATCTCATCATTATCACCTATACTTCGTAAATCTCACTTTTCATGATCATATCATCAATGGGCTTCTATATTCATAAGGCTAGAAATATAATTTTATTTGAAATCAGTATAAAATCAGCCCATGCTTCACAATTCGATAATAAAAGCATATTCAACTCATACCTATGTAAAGAAATTTAAGATTCATGCATTTGGGTAAAAACCCCATAACTTGATCATATGAAATTCTCATATTTAGATAGAAATTGGGCATGGGTGTGGAAGAAGACACCCACTCATAACCCTACATACCTGGAAGGGATTGATTCTACCATTTCTCTTATTTCCCAAGAAAAATTTGAACGAAAACCTTGAAGAATTTCTCTAGATCACCTCTTCAGCCTCTCAAGGTTGCATGCATGGAATGAAATAACTTAGAATAGGTTTTACCCTCCTTAAACCCACTAAAGCGAGCCTTAAAAGACATATTATATGGCCTTAGTATGTGGAAATGACAAAAATACCCTTACTGATTACGCAGAGAATTCTTCACTGGACGAACCAACAGGCGCCCCAACGGGTCATTGGAAGATACCACGACCCGTGGTGATTATCCATCCTGTACACTGTCCAGGCTTGGTCTCGACTCAAACTACGACTAGAAACGATGGGTCGTCATTACTTGCAACGGGTTGTTCTGTCGACCGTTGTTTACTCTTGTAACTTTGACACCTCCTCAAACAACGAGCCTCACCACGGCTCCTTACACCCACCAACGAGTCACGGTCTACTTCCATCGAATACACTGAACATTTCACCATCCAAAAAATGGTTACTGACAACGGTCCATGGTAATTCATGACGGGTAGTGGGATGACCCGTAATTTCCCAGATGCTAAGGTCCATCTCCCACCACGACCATAAATGATGACTCATCGTTTCCCACATTGATTCATCACATCGATCGTTGCTTCCACTATCCCCATACCGGATGCTTACCATGAATCATCCCAATGGGTCATTGGTTGGACCAACGATCCGTAGGGTTACCTGTTCTACAACATTTTTCCCAGTTTTAACAGTTTTTAACTTTTAATTCTTGGGTATACTCCTAGGCACTTCCAGGGTATTACAAGGGGCTATCTGCGTAGTGGCCTATATAAACGACATGATCCTAAGCTATGCTGGCGATGTAGTTTCAGGGTTTCAATTTATCTGAACCCTTTATCCATCTCGGTGCTAAATAATCCTCCCAAAATAATGCTCATAGAATATGCCTACCTGAGGCAACTGAAAACATTTCTGGTGGGGCTTTCTAGCTTAAAATCAATGTAGATGTATTGATATTGTTGTATTATGCTGGTGAGCCCCTGCGCTTAAAACTGTAATATGCTGGTGAGTATTTATGCTCAAAACTATGTTTTAAAAACACATCTTTACTTTCTTTTTTAAAATCATATGTTGAAGCTAAAGTTGACTGAACATGAAACTCTTTTCTAAAAATCCCTCTCTTAAAATTTGATGCTACTATAGTTATGAAAATAACACATTCGTCTTATATCACAAAGCTTTCAAAAACATCACTTTTGATAAAATAAGGGTTTATGAGTAGAATGATATGAACCATAAATCAAAAATCATGAGAGATAAAATAACAACATGTGTAATAATGAAACAACAATGTATAACTTAGATTATAAGGAAAAAACCAAATTCGCAAAGTTTTGGACAACACCTTAACTCTTAACTTCATTTCAAAACTGAAACCGGAGATGTAGGGCGTGAGGTATAATAGAGTTTCTGTAACACCCCAAAAGTCTCTAAGATTAGACCCAAGGACTGAAATAAAGAAAATAGGAAAATGGCACTAGAGTCATAGGACGACTCAAGGAACTAGTCATTGTTGGAAACAACGACCCATTGTGTGCCTCTTTGTAAGCCATCAATCAAGATTTCCCAGAAACAATGGGTCTAGCAATTACTTGTTAGTTCATTCAATGGGTCATTCTAAGGGGTCGTTAAGTGGAGTTCAGTAAGGGTTCGAAGTTGGTTCAGAGATAACGGATGGATACCACGACTTGTTATGTGAAGTAACAACCTATGGTATGGATCCATTGGAAGGATTTAGAAATCACTACAGGTGAGGGAGTGATGATGACGAGAGAGTGACGAGTTGTTATTTCATATAACGACTCATCCTGTCTAATCATTGGTCAGGAAATCAGAAGAGTACCAGAAGTACTCCGGAAACAACGGATGGATCCAACGATCCATCAAATCCAACAATGATTCGTTGGATGTATCATTGCAGCAGGCAGTTATGAATTTTATGCCATTTCCCAGGGGTAGTTTAATAAATTTCTAAGCTCCTAACTCCTTAATGACATCTTTTTGGGCTTCTTAATGAGTATTTTAAGAGGATTTAACCTAGCCTAGGTCATTATGATCTCATCACTTCATCCTCCTTCAAGATCAAGCTAGGATTCCTCATCAATTTAACTCTCAATCCTCTTGGGCTTTCAAGACCAACTTAGAAATCAGCTTACATGATGATGTTCAAATCCACTCCTTGCAAGAAGAAAGTGTAAATGATCATCGCAATATAAATACCTAACTCAGAGTCGGGATTGAATCCATAGGGAATAGCGATTGGATGACACAAAAGATGTCTATTAAATTGAATTAAATTACATCATTACATTAAAAATGGAAAAATAAATATTGGGGGAAAGTGAGATCACAATTTAAATTAAAATCAACTACCAATTAAAACAAGATAACCAAATTGAATGAACAAATATGAGCAAGGGCCACGGGTGTGCTATTGTTGGGGCATCGATTGAATTAGAATTAACTAGAACATTAGATTATTACTCACAAGTATAAATATCCATGGATAAAGTGGCACCCGATATTTTTCAACCACTTGGGTGCTTTTTTTCCTTGGGTTTTCTCAAACCCCAAGGTTTCAATTAATTCACCCACTATGGCTTGCGCAAGAATTGAACTATCTCTATTCTCAATTCTTTAATGGGTGTATGAGAATGGGTTTTGGCTATATGTAGCCCAACCCTATCTAATCAAGACCCAAATATATACCATTATTTTCTTACCCATATTCTATTCCCCTTTTTCAAGAAAAAATAGAATAAGTAAACATAACTCACATTTGCAACTATCGATAATTCAATTATATCTTAGAGAAAACAATAGATTAATACTAAATGATTAATTATAAGATCAATCTAGCAATACCCAATCTAATTTATCCCCAATCATGCACACACCCATAGAAAAATATGTAGCTACTCAGAGATGAATAATACAAAAGCATATTAACAAATAAATTCATAAAATACATCATTAAGAGTAAATAGAAAGCTCAAATTTATATTCAATGGAGGTTTGTACCTAGAGGAAGAAGAAGAAGAAGGTGAAGAAAAGCTAAACTCTATTCTTTCTTTCTCTAGAAAATTAAAATTTATTAAATACAATACAATGTTCTGATGATATGAAGGAATGGAATATTCATTACTCTTTAAAGAATGTACAAAAGTAGTTTAAAAATGCTCCTCAAATCCTGTGATGGACGATTTTTCCCTTCTGACGACGGCCTCACTTGCGCGACTCCGGCGTTTTGCCGGTGCTCACCCATGGGATGTTGCTCCAATGCAGCTGGGGGCCATTGACTCTTGCCATAATTCGGCATTGGCACCGGCGATTCCAGGTGCTGATCTGCATTCTTCTGGTGCACCTTCAACTTCAACACAGTGGGCTCCTGCGTTTGGCCGGTATCTCGCCGGTCCCATTCGGTGGAACGTCGACTCCATGCTTTTGTTCAATTTCTTGATTTCTCTCTTTTAAATTGAATGCCTGCAAAACCAAAATAGAAATAGCATAAAATCCTCCTAAATGACTTGAAAATCAAACAAAAGCTCATTTTAAAAGCCTAATGAGTTGGTAGATTACCAACTCATCAAACCCTCAAACTTGAACCATCGCATGTCCTCAAGCAAAGAAATTCTTTACAGCTGAACAATTGCAGTAAGTATGTCACTCTACATGAGATTTTGTGCAAGGGACCACTAGGATTCAGATAACCCTAAAATCGCTCACCAGCTCAAAGGAAAAGAGGAGACTTAACACCATATGCAAATGCTTCAAGAGATGACCACAATCAATTGGCATGATTCACAGTTGATTTCTTCATTCAAAACAAGCGGCATGGTTGATCAAAGCAAGCTTATATAACATGTTAAGTCATTAAAAATTCGCGTTCAAAGTTTGCCTCGAAGCTCACTGCATTATTGTCTCAATCACCTCTTTTGGTACATGCAAGCATGTTCCCAAGGAAGTGATGTCCCTCACATAAAGAGAGAATCCCATTTAATTTTTAAACAATTCACACTCAAAGGGATTATAGAATGAAACAAATACTCTCACTCTCACAAAGAAATTCTCATGCATACAACCTGACCCATAGGATTGCCCTTGATGTAACTCGCCGCTAATGTAGAGTTGCTACACTTAAAATCAATTAGGACTTGAAGGTCATGATGAAGGATGGGGGTAAAGGTAGGATGACTTTTTAGTTTCAGTGACTAGAACCTCCGTAATACCTTTTTGTAAACCTTATTTGTCACGACCCGAACGGAGGCTCGGATCATAGACACGAGACAAGGGACTCCGAGAGATCCTAAGTTGACCCAAGGCATAAGCATTCATCTAACTCAATATATATACTGATGAATTAATGATATAAACTTAGCGGAATTCTAACTCAACATAACATCAGAATAAGCATCCGAAGCCAACATGTCCACAAGTCTGAAAAGCCTCTAATCTGGATGAGTTGATGGGACAAGACCCCAACTAACTCAACAATACTGAAGCTAAAAATAAATAAGAAAACTGAAAGTCTAGCCCTCGGAAGATGAGGACCCACCAACCAAGTAGGTGGAAACTCTGACAACCGACTACGAGCGGGGATGATCCTGGGAGCTGGGTCCTGTATTATGAAATGATACAATATAGAAAGTATGCGGTCAGTACATGGAATGTACCGAGTATGCAAGGTAAGTAAAACCTCTTAAATAAAGTAAATCATTTAAAACATTTCATAGCATATCATAAGTTTTCAAATCTGAGAGGAGGGACTGCATGCATTCATTCTGAAATCGTAATCTTTTCATAATATGACAATGTTTAGCTTCATAACATCATAACTAACACGTATGACTCAAAGCTAAAACATGACATTTATAAGAAAAGCTGAATAATGAGTCAAACCTTTCTTTTAGAACATGCATGTGTAAAAAAATAAGCATGAGTAATGAATAGACAATGGGAGACTTGTCACTTAACTGACATTCCACGATAGAGCTTATGTGGTCCCGACTATCACACTCAAGTGGGCAGAACCATCCAAAACCTTGCCAGGGCTAAGGACGCTACCATGATATCGATATCAAGCTCATGGGCCATTAGGGCCGGGGATATCTCACAAGGGAGGTCCCAATAACATAATAGTATCATCCTACGTTGGCGCGTTGTTCTGGGGCATAGGGTGATAGACCCTTAGCCCGCTCGGTGCTAGACTCTTCTTCCAAATCATGCAATGCTCTACATCATATATAATGAAGCTCAACATCATCTATTGACGAAGCTCAACAATGGAATCATGCATAAACTCAACATCGTATGAAATGAAGCCCAACATTGTCATTTGACAAAGCTCAATAATGAAATCATGCATAGAACCGACATTGTATGAAAACGAAGCTCAATAATAACATACATCTCAATTATGAATTCATGCATATGAGAAGCTTTATTTCGATATATACTACAAACTCAAAGGTAAGTGGGAGTATCTACTCCAAAATCATGTGGAGCTTATTTTAGAGATACTACATCATCATAATCGATATAAGGGCTTGCCCAAAAATTTATCATGCTTGGATCTACTCAATTCATTTTGAAAACAATATCATAATCATGGATAGCTTTAGAAACATGCTTTTCATAATCAAATCTCATAATCATCATATATTCATCATCATTCTTTTCTTTCATGAACTTCTCATCCATGAGCATTTAAATTTCATAATTTAGAAAACAAAATTTTGATTGAAAACAATTGAAAATATGCCCAAGCTTCAAAATTCATTAATAGAAACATAATCTAATCATACCCATGTATATAAATGGAAGAATTACACAATTGGGTAAAAAAAACCTTAACTTGATCATAGGAATTTCTCATACATAGATAGAGATTGGTCATGGGTGTGGAAGAAACACCCGCTCATAACACTACATACCTTGAAGGGATTGATTCCACCAAATCTTTGATTACCGAAGAGAAAATTGGATGGAAACCTTGAATACTAGCCTTGAATCACCTCTTCAACCTCTCAAGCTTGCATGCATGTAATGAATGACTTACAATAGGTTTTTCCCTCTTAAAACCCACTAAAATGAGCCTTAAACAACATAGTATATACCCCTAGGACTTAGGAATTACGGAAAAGCCCTTACTAAAATCGCAGAATTTGGCTCACTGCTAGTCCCCACGAGGGACTGGACGACTCGTGCTCACAGGCCACGACTCGTGGCCTTGAGTCATCTGGTTCAACTCTAAAAACAACTAGGGGACCTCAAGGGAGACACCATGAATCGTGGTGAGTGACCACGACTCGTGGTCATCATCCGTGTCTTCTACTGCCTAATGCCTTCTTGCTAAACAACCAGTCTAGGCCACGGGAGACCTCACGAGTCGTGAGGCCTTACCATCACTCGTGGTCATGCTCGTGGTCTTTTGAACAAACCCTGCCAACCTTGCTGGACCAGGAGTAACTTCACGACTCATGGTCACTCCTCACGAGCCTCGTCACGATTCGTTCTGTGACCTGGTGCAAAATTTCAGTTTTTCACTGTTTTGACTGCCGTGTCAGATCTTGGGTTCCCGGGGTATAACAATATCTCCTCCTTGGGAACATTCGTCCTCGAATGTTAGAAACACACAGAAAACTCAGAAACATGCAATCATCATATGCAAACACTGATTATTTAAATTGAGAACTAATGGAATGACTACCCCCGAAAAGAACTACATAGCTGAACTGAATTCAAACATCACATATATCTATCATAACCTAAAACAAACTTGTGCACATGAACTGAACATGGAAATTGATTAGAGAATTAGGGACAAAACTGATACCTCAAACTGAAACTAAGCCGGTAGGGAACGTGTGAGGATATTTGGCCATCATAGCCGCTTCGGCTTCCCATGTAGCTCCCTCAACATGCTGATTTCTCTATAACACCTTTACCGAAGCAACTTCTTTGTTCCTCAGCCTCCGAACCTGGTGATCCAAGGTTGCAACTGGAATTTCCTCATAACTAAGGCTATCCCCCACACTAACACTTTCCACTGGGACTACTAAAGCTGGATCACCCAAGCACTTTTTCAAGAGCGATACATGAAAGACGGGATGAACTGAAGATCACTATGATGGCAAGTCCAAGTCATACGCTACCTTACCAACTCTTCTCATAACCCGGTAGGGAACAACATAGCTGGGGATGAGTTTTCCTTTCTTTCCAAATCGCATGACTCCCTTCATGGGAGACACCTTCAGAAATACCCAATCGTCCACCTCAAACTTGAACTCTCTCCTTCTCACAACATCATATGACTTTTGATGACTCGGAGCGGTTTTCAGCCTGTCCCTTATCAACTAAACTTTTACCATGGCTTCATGAACCAAATCTGTCCCTATCATAGCTTCCTCACCAACCTCAAACCATCCGATGGGCAATCTATATCTCCTCCCATAGAGAGCCAAGAATGGTGCCACTTGGATACTGGAGTGATAGTTGTTATTGTAAGCAAACTCGATCAAGGGAAAGTGATCATCCAAACTACCTTTGAAATCCATCACACAAGCTCTCAACATTTCCTCGAGAGTTTTAATTGTTCGCTCTGCCTGACCATCCGTTTGTGGATGAAATGTTGTGCTGAGTTTAACCTGAGTCCTAAGCCCTTTTTGAAAAGACCGCTAGAACTGAGAGGTAAACTGAGTACCTCGGTCCGAGATAATAGACAAGGGAACTCCATGCAATCACACCAACTCCCGGATATACAGTTTGCCATAATCATTTGCACAACCACAATAAGATTATGACTTAAAATACGATAGCATGTGAATAAAAAGCCAAACAAGGAATTTGCAACTTATGACAAAAGAATACTTAACTTTTAAATTCAAATGCTAGTTTTCCTTCAAAATTTATTTTTATTTTTAATGTCATTTCAGAAAAATTTTGGTGGTACCTCTTAGAAGACATCTCGCAATCACCGACTCAAAAAGGACTCTAAACTCAAAATTTTCCCTTAAGAAAGTTGCCTCTCAATCCATCATTGGGAAATGCCACCCATGCAGTTCAACAATAAAAGAAAAGAAAATATAATCGCTCCATAGGAAAGAACCATGGCATAAAGAAAATCCTTGGAGTTTATTTACTGACTACTATGCCCAAAGGAGATAATCAAAACATGAGTCAACAATATTTTGCAATTTAAAATAACTCATTATTGGCACTAACAATTCAACAAACAATAATTATTTTACAAAAAAGCACGGAAACGACATTCAATCATAATTAAAAACTAACAATCAACCAGAAGTTTATCCCAATAAGGGCAACACAAAGACTAACAAAAGGGATACATACCCCACCTCCAATCATGAATGTACATTGTCCCAAATGTAAACATGAAGAACAGAAAGGGTGGTGGGAACTCCCTGAAGCAGCTACTCATCCTTCTCATCATTGGACTCTTCATATTAATCAAGGCCTCCCAAGTGTGATTCATCCTCCCCACTTAAGCCCTCGAACAGATCATCGATGGGGCCCCGAGCTGTGGATGTGGTTGCCATGGCTGCATCAAGGACACTCAAGTTCGGGTTTGCTATTGGTGCCTAGTCTCTCAACTCTCGCATCTTCGATTGGAGAGAAGAGAGAGATCCATCAACCACATATATTCAAGAGAAAAGCTTAGTCAAGCTGTCGAACATATTCTTCATCTCCCTCTTTGCTGCCCTGGAGATAAGATCTCGGAGATTTTGGGTTAGCTTTTAAAATTGGCTTTCATGAGATTGTGTCATCTCAGCTGCCTCTATATTCCTCTTGGGCGAGAGGATGTGTGAGGAGGTGAAGAACCCATAAATGGTGCTTCTCCAGATGGATGCTTCGATGCCTCAGGGTGTGGTATATTGAGGTCAGGAGCAATGGGGGTCTCCTCTCTGTCATGGGAGGCAGAGCCCTCAGGAGTCTCAAACACTTGAAACCTCTTTCTTTCCACCTTGGGTGCCTCAACATCCCTCTTTATTTCTATATTGATTACTTCGGAGGCAGAGCTGGGGGACTCGTTAGGGAATAATGGCACCCCTACATTAAGGCACAACTGACAAAATAAGCACAACATATGGCATGGACGTTCCCTGCTACCTAGCCTTTCACTTCATTTAGATGGACACAATCTCCCTGAAGTTTATGGGAACCCCTATCATGATACATGCAATGAGTATGGCTTCCTCCAAGAGCACTCTTTGGTCATTCTTCGAGGGAATAATTTGGTTGCACACAAACTCCAGCCACAACTTCACTTCGAACTTGAGATCATACCTCGAGTGCCCCAAGATTTCACCACCCATGGAGGCCCATAAGGGCTAACCATTGGCAATGTTTGGAGCTATCCAATGGAACTGACTTTCTTTGTTGTCCACTCTTTCTGCAATACTCAGTTCCTGAATCGATCTCATTAGCCCAAAATAGTGCATTGATGGTGGTCGGAGTAATATCGACCTCCAAACCTCAGACCCCGACTGAGGGAAGGCAAGGAAACTGATCCATCTTCCCCTTATACTTCAGTGCCTGTTGGGGTTCCTGGTAAGAAGCATAAAAATATGGCACTAGATTGGTGTAGTATTCCGGGAGATGCTCAACAAATATGTGCCATTGGTGGTGGTTGAATTAGGTAGTGATATTTGAAAATTTATTCCCCAACCCCACCAGATCAAATTGTTTATCCGTGGTGATTGGCCTTCCTTTCATAAATAACATAATGTGCCTTCATGTCAAGAACGCAAAAAATGATGGCCTCTTTGGTGTTGGTGGGGGCTGAGGCTGCCTTGGCCTTTGCCTTGCCTTTACTTTTTGATGTGGAGGGTGCCTTTCCCTTGTCTTCTTGCATGGATGAAGTTATTATGCTACAAGAGAAATGTTAGTGCCACACAATACTTTTTTTCTTGTGGATATTATGAAAGTAAAAGAACCATAAAAAATAAACTAGGAATAAAAATCTCAAAATTGGATGATTATGAGGTGAAATGATAAAATCATGTGCCAGCGGCACCGGTAACACAACAGCAAAATGTCGGTTGAGACCCACAGACATAGCTGAACCGCCGACTTGGTTAGACAACTGGGAAGAGTTGCGTCTTACTGGCACTACACCGATGTTTCGCCGGTTATGATCCACGAAGCGCAGGTGAAACAGGGGTGTTGGGCAGTGGCCTGAAGCCTCAAACCCGCACCTACGCTTCAACCGACATTTTGCCTAGCCTGAATGGCGACTCGCATGTGAAACACCGTTCAGTATAGTTCAGCCCAAATTAGTTCAACATCAATTCTCTCAAATAGAATCCTTACTCACACAACCTCATATTATAAGCTACTTACTTAAATAACACAAAAAAAGAAAATAACGATTTTCCCTTAAGAATAATGTCACCCGATCTATCATCGGGTAAATCATACATTCTAAGCACATGGGGTTACTCAGACTTCACCTCCAACCATTATATCAAACACACAATTTCATATGACATTTATGTAAAATCAGTACCCCTGTCAACATTATTCAATTATCCAATCCCCCAACATACCTATATTATAAGAATCATTCAATAAAAGGGAATCATATGGTAAATGGGTATGGAAAAATTCAAATTTTTAGCGTGCCTAATTTTCAAACTTCCATTCTCAACAACAATCCAGATAAAAGCAAGGATGTACATACCGAGTGAATAGTGAGAAAAAGCAACTAGATGAGAGCTTTGTGGCTTGACTAACAATGGTAGCTCTTCCAATAATTAGAACTACTTTTTTTAGTGAGATTTATGTGAGGTGAGGTGAAATGAAGAGAATGAGAGGAAGGGGTTTTATAAGAAGAGAAGAGTGAAGATGACTGGTGGGTGAGGAGGTGGGTTTTAATAGTGGGGAGTTGGAAAGGTGGAAGAGTGGGGAAATGGGGTATTAAGAAAGTGGAAAATTTGTGTGGAGATGAAAAGTGTGGAGAGAAGGGATTTAAAAAAAAGGTTTAACTAATTTTGTTCTTTTTATAGAGCCATAAGTCAGGTTGGTCAATGGGTCAATCAAGATTTTAAATAGAATTACATACCTCCCCTCGTGTAAGACCTGCGGCCGTAAGTGAGTATCGACATTTTTTCGATTCAAGAATAGGTGACCTCCATGTTTGCTCAGTCCACTGCTTTACAAACTTTGAATGATCGGCAGTTCATGGGTTTTTACCTGCATTTTTCCGGTACGTCGCATTTCACTTCTTAACTCCTAGGTGTACTGGTTTAAGTCGGCGTAGAACTGATATTTCACGGATTGTCACCGGCGATTTACGGTGGTTCACCGGTTTCCTCTTTTTACTCTTAGCTTTCTACCTCTCTCTTGCATTAGTGCGGTGATTTGTTCTTGAGAACCTGTGTTTCACAGGTCTCGTGCCGCCAGTGCCCTATTTTCTTTCATCTAGTTATTCATCCTATGAACCTACAAAAACAAAATCAACAAAACATCAGAGTATCAAAACATAACAACAGTTGGGTTGCCTCCCAAGAAGCACCTTATTTAACATCGTGGCACAACAGATACCTCCTCAATTATCAATACACCAGAGGGTCATGCTCTGAATCAGCCGCAACATTCCAAACTTCATCTTGCTCTACCTGATCGTTAAAGACCCCTATCACCTTTCATTCATCTGGGGCTTGGTGGTTTGACATATATTAAAGGTGACTTCCTCACCATCTACTCTAAACTTCAACTCTCCTAACTCCACATCCACCAGTGCTCTTCCCGGTGACTAGTAGTGGGCTCCCCAAGATGATGGGCACCTCAACATCCATTTCACAATCCAATACCACAAAATCAGCTGGAAGGATGAACTTTTCCACTCGGACCAAAACATCTTCTAGCACTCCCATAGGTATTTTGATAAACCTATCCGCCATTAATAGCCTCATAGTGTAGGCTTGGGATTTCCTACACCTAACTTCTTAAAAATTACAAGAGGCATCAAGTTTATGCTTGCGCCAAGGTCACACAAGGCCTTTTTGAAAACATACAGCCCAATGGTGCAAGGGATTGTGAAAGCTCCAGGATCCTTTCTTTTGGGAGAAAGATTGCTCGCCATCATTACACTACAATGGTGTGTTACTTCCCCTACACCAGCATCAACAACCTTCTTTTCCTTTAGAAATTCTTTTTTTGAATTTCACATAGCCCGACATTTGGAGCAATGCATCCACCAAAGGTATATTTATGGAAAATTTGTTGAACATATCAATAAATTTTTGAAATTGATTGTCCTCTTTCTTCTTTGCTATTCTTTGAGGATAAAGAGGTGGAATTCTAGGCTCTTGGCCCATTTCGGTTAAAGCCTTCTTGCTTGTTTCCTCCTCAACAACATTCTCGGGGTCAACATCAACTCCCCCCTCATCAAGTTCTTCTGTTTCATCAACATCATTTGATGCTTTTGGAACCTCATCATTCACATCACTTCTTATTTAGGTGTCAACAACTTTCTTGGGCTTAACACCCCCATCAGCCAACACCTTACCGCTCCTCGTGACAATAGCCATACAATGATAGTCCTTCTTGGGATTAGACATTGTGTCACTAGGGAGAGTCCCTTTCATTCTGGGGGTTCATTTGAGTAGGCAAGTGGTTCATTTGAGCTTCCAAGTGTTTGATAGAAGCTGAATGTAGAACTCATTGTTTGGGTGAGATTAGACACCTCCCTTTTAAGCTATTTGACCCGCTATCCATATATTCCACCCTTTTTAGCACTCTATCCAGTAACTATTAAATCTTAGAGCTTCCCACTTTGCTCACACCTGGCTAAAATTGGAGGTTTTTAGCATTAGGAGTAGGAATATATGTGTTCGAGCTCCAGTGATAACGTTCCCCATCACGATTTTGCTCATGATTACCCCATCTTTCATTTCTATCAACCCAATCTTGATTTTCACGATTTCTCCAACCTTGATTCTCTTCACATGGGTGCCAAGGGCCTTGGTTAGAACCTTGATACCCCGAGCGAGAACCCCCATTTGATTTTTCATGAATTGGATCTCTTCCTCATACCTAGGTGGTGAAGCTTCACCCTCATATTGCATTGGACCTTGAGTCCCTACAACATTAACATTCTTGGACCCGATTCCCATAACATGCTTTGTAATCAATTCAAGATGGTTCATCATCTTTCTTAGGGCCTGATCTCTTTCTTCATCTCTTTTCCGTATCTCAGCAGTCACAACCCTTAGACTAGCACCACTTAAGAGTACTCCAGTGTCCCTCATATGCCAAGCTCGATTTGTTTTGGTCATTCTATCCAAAGGAGCTCTGGCTATACTATAAGGTTGGTCCATAAGGGATCCTCCAGCTAAGTTATTGGTTGCCGACTTTTTAATGGAATCCAAGGATCAATAAAATCTCTAAAGTAGCACTCCCGATAGCCTATGATTTGGGCATAGGGCCACTTTCTTCTTGAACTAAAGCCATGCTTCATGTAAGGGTTTACCTAGAATTTGCTTGAAGTTGGTAATATCATCTCTCAGCTGCAACATCCTTGATGGAGGCAAGAACCTATCCAAGAAAGCTTCAGTCAACTCTTGCCATGAAGTGATACACCCCGGAGGTAGCTCCTCTAGCCACATGGTAGCTTCCCCTATTAAGGAAAATGGGAAGAACCTCAATCTAATCAACTCTTGACTTATATTGGTGATGTTGAAAGGTTGGAATATCTCAAGAAAATTTTGATGATGCCAATTAGAATCCTCACTCGGTTGACCTCCAAAGAGTCCTTTCATTTGTAGCAAGTGTAACATCATGCTGGTCACATGGAACACCACATTCCCCATCGTGGCTAGTAGGTGAATGACACCTGCTACGTCTGGCATCATTGGGTTATCATCCTCATGGTCCAAGTGGCCATCCACTGAACCTTCTTGAGAGTGTTGGCTAATGTCAGTCATCTTAAGAGACACCCAAAAATGAAAACAATTGTAAAAACAAAACACAAGATGCTAAGTTAATTCAAATCAACAATTAACTAGGGGCTATCTAATTCTATTCCGCACAACAGTTTCAAAATTGATGACGTACAAATACACTCCTCACAAGGAGGAAGTATAAACGATCGTTGCAATATAAATACCCAACTAAGAGTTGAGGTCGAATCCATAGGGAATAGCGATTAGATGACACAAAAGTTATCTATTGAATCGAACTAAATTGCATCATTATGTTAAAAATGGAAAAATAAATATTGGGGGAAAGTGAGATCACAATTTGAATTAAAATCAACTACCAATTAAAAAAGGCAACCAAATTGAATGAATAAATATGAGCTAAGAGTCAGGGGTGTGCTATTGATGGGGCATCGATTGGATTGGAATTAACTAGAACATCATATTATTACTCATAAGCATAAATAACCATGAATAAGGTGGCACCCAATGTTTTTCAACCACTTAGGTGCTTTTTTTCCCGTAGGTTTTCTCAAACCCCAAGGTCTCAATTAATTTATCCACTAAGTCTTGGGCAAGAATTGAACTATCTCTAGCCTCAACTCTTTAATGGGTGTATGAGAATTGGTTTTGGCTATCTCTAGCTCAACCCCATATAATCAAGACCCAAATACCCACAATTATTTTCTCACCCATATTCTATTCCCCTTTTTCAAGAAAAAATATAATAAGTAAATATAACCCACATTTGCAACTATGAATAATTCAATTATAACTTGGAGAAAATAAAAAATTTATACTAAATGAGTAATTATAAGATCAATCTAGCAAACCAATATAATTTATCCTCAATTATGCACACACTCCTGACAAAATATTTAGCTACTCATAGATGAATAATACATAAACATAATTACAAATAAATTTCTAAAATTCATCATTAAGAGTAAATATCAAGCTTAGATTTGTCTTCAACGAAGGTTTGTATCTTAGAGAAGAAGAAGAATAAGGTGAAGAAAAGATAACTCTATTCTTTCATTCTCTTAGAAAATTAAAAGCTATTCAATACAATACAATATTCTGATGATCTGAAGGAATGAAATGTTTAGTGCTTCTTAAAGAATGTACAGAAGTAGGTCAAAAATGCTCCTCAAATGCATCTTTTGACAACGACCTCACTTGCGAAACACCGGCGTTTCCCAGTGCCCATCCGTGGGACGTCTCTCCAATGTAGCTGGGGGCCAGTGACTCCTGCTATAATTCGGTGTTGGCACCGGAGGTTCGCAGGTGATGATATGTATTCTGCCAGTGCACCTTCCACTTCAACACAGTAGGCTCTTGCATTTGACTGACATTTCGCCGGTCCCATTCAGTGGAACGCTGATCCTCTTCTTTAGCTCCATTTTTTTGCACAATTCCTTGCTTTCTCTCTTTTAAATTGAATGCCTACAAAAATAAAAGAGACAGAGCATAAAATCCTCCTAAATGACTTGAAAATCAAGAAAAAGCTCATGTTTAAAAGCCTAATGAGTTGGTAAATTACCAACTCATCATTACCCATGTGTGCAGGGCCATGAATGGGGGATTTATTCCACCCTCATGCAGTCCTTTTTTTTTCTAGAATGGTTCTTTCTTACTTCTAATGAAAGGGCTTTTCTTCAATTTTTCAATAAAAATGAGTTTGACTAAATTTCTTCTCTAACTTATGAATTCAAGTCTCTAATCAAGTGTATAGCAAATTGTAGGGTTTTAACCCAATTCTGTGTAAATATCCATTCTCTGTCTATGGGTCTAATTCCTCACGTATCTATTTATGATTTTAGATTAATGGGAAGTTTTTACACTCAATTTGATTATCAATTCATGTTTTATGTTTAATGAAAATTATGCCCTACTATGCATGATTTATGAAATTAAGCTAATGCGTCTATGATTTCAAGCATGATGTATTATCTAGTATGCATGGACGTTTATGAATTCTTGACTTATGATTCCATGATTTTGAATTATGAAGTCTATTTCAAGTATGTTCGATTTCATGACTTGGGCAAGCCCATGCAAAGTTAAGTGTTCTCATCATAATTTTATTCAAGGCTTACAAGATCAATTTTAAAGAGATATTTGGAGTCAAGACTCCCTAATTATTCGGATTTACTCTATGTTTTGAGGATATGATTATATGAGCAATATGAATGTTTGGGAGTAGTGTCTAGCACTGAGTAGGCTAGGGAATCTGTGGACCCCGGTCTCTAAACTACACGCCAGTGTAGGAGGTATTCTTATTGGGACCTCTTAAGAGAGTGCTTTCCCCACACGAGGGCACACCCGTGATATCACACCTTAGTCATCTTAGAAAGGCTTAGATGTCTCTCCCCCACGTAGAAAAGATGTGGGATCATCATGCGCTCATACATGATTATTGTCAGTTATGATGAGTCTCTTATTCGTCCTCATGATTACAATTACTAATGTTTAGGACTCATGATATTATGTTTTATAGCATATTTGACCCATTGATCAGTTTATGAGCTTTCATTTATGATGCCAAGCATGACAAGTTATATTATTTTTATTTCTAAACTTTGGGTCATTATGCTCAGATTTCCATGAATAACTTATGGATATGTATACGTCGGATTTATGTCTTTTAGCATGCAGTCCTTGCTCTCATGAACTTTCTTGGCTTATACTCATAATTTCAGAATATCGTTTTATTAGCATATTTCACTTACCTTACATACTCAGTACATTCAATGTACTGACTGCATACTCTATGTTATATCATCTCATGATATAAGTTCGGGTGATCCAGCTCAGTCTCGCTGTTAGCTCGCTCCCGATAAGTTAAGTACTATTCCTGCTTGGGTAAGCTCATCTTCCAGGGACATTATCAGTTTTATGTTTTCATCTTGACCTATTAGTTTCAAACCTAGTGAGCTAGTTGGGAGTGTTGTCCTATCAGCTTGTCGTGGTAGTAGAGGCTTTTCAAATTATCAAGTATAGACTAGTTCAGCGTTGTTGAGTTGTGTTTACGCTTTTATCCTTATGAAATGTTGACTTCCACCTTTGTCATATTTATGCTTTAATTTTCGCTTGATTGTGCTCTTATTCCATGCTATGTATGTACCATGGGTTAGCTTGGAGTCAAGGTCTTAGTGTCACGACATGAGGATAGATCTTGGACGGTGACACGGGACATAAAACCATGAATATCTCCAAGCTAACCAATGACACATAAATAGAAATAGTTCTAGTGTTCACCGCCACCGGCACTAGACGATGCGCACTGCTGGGATAGGTGGACTGCTAGAGCTACTGAAGCGGTGGTTGGGGCATGACTTCTATCGTTAGCCTTTCTGGCTGAAGGACAATTCCTGAGCATGTGTCAGGGCTTCTGAACTTGGGAAAAATAGCATGCCCAAGTGATGCTTTATAACTTAGTTTTGTCTTGTTTATCGACTTAATTATATGCATTCTCAGGTACTTCTATGTAAAGGTGAATATATATACAAACCAACATGATTAGTTCTTGTTTTTGTAGGTTTAAAATGAATTTGAGGAACTAATCCATGAGTTGGTGAAGTGGAGGCATGGAA
>JACEIK010000052.1:0-52973 GCA_018107945.1 Datura stramonium
TGTAATAATAATGAGGTGGTGGAGACTTAACTGGTGGTGGGGGAGATTTGTAATAGTAAGCAGGTGGTGGTGGAGACTTATAAACGTATGTCGGGGTTGGAGGAGGTGGTGACTTGTACACATACTTGGGCGATGGAGGAGGTGGTGATTTATAAACATAAGTCGGTGATGGTGGTGGAGGAGATTTATAATAGTATGGAGCAGGTGTAGGTTTTGGCTTTTGGCATTTGGCATAAGGTGTCTTAGAGCCGTAAGCAAATGGTTTAGCATAGAGTACAACTTCATAACGATTCTTTGATTTCACTTTGAGGTTAGCACCCTTTATTCCCCAATGAAGGTTTGTGGGAATGTTACATTTTGAATCCTTTGGAGCACTGTGGAGTTTAGCCTTGCAAGCCTTTCCTCCATATTTGCGATATTCAAATCCTTCAACTGTGATACTGAATTTGCCATTGTTCTTAGTGGTACCATAACTCACAACTTTCTTGTCACTTGCCTTACAAGTCACCTTAATAACAGCACCTAATTTACAAATAGAAGAAATAATACTCAATTAATAGAGAACTAGTTAGTTTCAAATCAAGAACTAGTTAAATAGATTTGAAAAGAGTTAGTTAAAGAGGTTTAGGAAGATATATTGAAATAAATTAAACTAAGAGAGGGCAAGGTGTAAAGCATATATTTGTACCTTTGAGGTGTTTCTTAGCGTGAGATTTTTCTGGGTATTTTGAGTCATAGCATCTAAAGCAGTAAACTTTTCCAACAACCTTGACCACAAAGTGATTATGTGGAGGATAATAATGAGTAGGTGGTGGTGGGGACGTGTAGTAATATGGAGGAGGAGATGATTTCTTTGGTGGCGGTGGAGAGGTGTAGTAATATGGTGGAGGAGGGATTTCTTTGGTAGGCGGAGAGAGTTGTAGTATGGCGGAGAGGTGACTTAGTGCAGTGGTGGGTGGAGAAGTGTAGTAATATGGCGGAGGAGGAATTGTTTTCTTTGGTGGCGGAGGAGAGCTATAATAATATGGTGAAGGAGGTGACTTAGCTGGTGGTGAGCGGAGGGTGCCCAGTGATATGGTGGAGGAGGTGATTTCTTTGGTGGTGGTGGAGACTTGTAATAGTATGGTGGAGGAGGTGACTTTTTAGGTGGAGGTGGAGAGTTGTAGTAGTAAGGTTGGGGTGGTGAAGACTTAGGGGGAGGTGGAGATTTATAGTAGTAAGGTGGTGGAGGTGACGGTGATGGTGGTGGAGGAGATTTGTAATAGTAAGGCGGTGGAGGAGAAGGTGAAGGAGGTGGTGGGAATTTATAATAGTATGGTGGAAGTGGTGATGGTGAGGGTGGTGGTGGAGATTTGTAAAAATATGGTGGTGGGGGTGATGGTGAAGGTGGTGGTGGTGATTTATAATAGTATGGTGACGGTGAAGGTGACGGTGGAGGAGGAGACTTATAGTAATATGGTGGAGGTGGTGACGGTGAGGGTGGAGACTTGTAGTAATAAGGTGGAGGAGGTGACGGTGATGGTGGAGGAGGTGATTTGTAGTAGTAAGGCGGCGGCGGAGAGGGCGAAGGTGGTGGTGGAGACTTATATACGTATGGTGGTGGTGGAGATGGCGAAGGAGGAGGTGGTGATTTATACACATAAGGTGGAGGAGGTGAAGGTGATGGAGGAGGCGGACGTATACCACATGGTGGAAGTGGAGACGGTGAAGGAGGAGGAGGTGATTTATAGGCATATGGTGGCGGGGAGAAGGTGAGGGAGGAGGTGGAGATTTGTACACATAAGGTGGGGGCGGAGAAGGAGAAGGAGGTGGAGGTGACATGCTCGCCCATCGGAGGTGGTGGAAGAATATACATAAAAGAGTGCACTTGACCTACTCTTGCAACAACCAACATGGCCAACGCCACTATTATCAGCTTGACCCCTAGCGGGGCCGCCACCGTTAAACTTCATGTTCGGCCGGAAAACACCACCCCAGCCCCTAAATGTGGCTACAAAAATTTTAAAAAACTTAAAAGAGTTAACAAAAAATAGGAGAAATAAATAAAGACTTTAGTGTTTTCGTTGAGAAGTGATGAATTTAGTTGATTGAATGTAGAAAGTATTTATAGTAACATTTCATGAGAACTACTAGCTGGTATAGAGTTGTCAATAAGTGACCAATTCAATTAATCAAAAACTAAAAATATTAAGAACTCTAAACAACTAGATTAATTTTCCACTTTTTCTTTGAATTTTCATTCTACTTCTTTAACAAGTAATTACCTACTACATACAATAAAAACAATATATAATAACTTGTAATTAGTATCGACGTCTGTAGTGAAGTGGTTAATACTCTTATATTTTAATTAAATGTTTTGAGCTCAAAACACGCCGGATAAATTATCTCTATTAAAAAGTGCTTTATACCCAAATATAAAATTTTCAATAGATTTACGTATCGAATATCGAGATGACAAAATAAAATAAAATAAAATAATGTGTAAAAGAAGCATCCCACAAAAAATGGTTTTGAAACAGTGAGTGCTAATTTAAAAAATATTTCCACTTCTATGCATTTTAAAACTCTTTGTTTTGTCTCATGTATAGAGTGAGATCTCACAATCATTTGTGGTTTTCTACTTACAAATAACTATTCATTGATGTGGTGGTGGAGAATAACTATGCACTATTACTAAGTCAAAAATTACACATTTATGACTTGTGAATGCATGTAAGAGAATATATTCGTGTTATCGAGTAATAAGTATTTTTTTTATTTTTAATTAAAGGTTTTAAATTCACGCTTTTAATATTGAGTCGCACTTGATAAAGATGTCTAACCTCAAGTAGAATTTTTCGGCATGAATCCAAAATAATTGAGTCTCAAAACAAATATCAAACATCGAGGAAAAAAAAGAAAAATTATTGAATATGAGTTCTTACATGCTATTTTAAAAAACTACATATACTACTAATTTAAAATTACAAGTCGACACAAGTTCAATTATTTCCTTAGTTGACTTTAATTTGCTCCCATTTTTTGTTTTGTTTTCTCTCAGTTTTTAATACTCGGTATTAAAGTTAAATTTCAAATTTGGATCACATGTTATAAGACCATTTTGGAAGTAACGCTTTTCATAAGTTTTTTATATCTAGTGTTCGAACCTAAAATCTCCGATTAAGAGCGAAAGAATTCCAATCGTTACCCCAATGCGTTAGTTTGCTCGAATAGTTAATTATATCTTAATTTCCTTTTTATTGTTTAATTTAATTTACTTTTCTTATATTTTTTTTCAATGTAATAATATTTGAAAATGCATGTGACTTTACAATGATGAAATCAACTGCATGTGGAGGCAATACTTAATAATTTTTCTTGCAGCTTTAATTTCTGTTGGTCCAATTTTGAACAATTGAAAAATGGCATTTTATCCTTTTAGGGCACATTATGATGGAATATTTTTCTCAAAATATTAGTGTTAGTTTGAACATAAAAATAGTGGTGCAAAAAAATTCGAGCTGTGTTTAGATATGAATATAACTTGAAAAAATATCGAATTTTTCTGAGCGATTTGAAGTGAAATATAGATAAAAACAAATATTTGATATTTTGAATATCGAAAAATTGTAATAATTCTATGTACAAATATGATTTCAAAATATTATTTTGGAAAAAACATAAAATATCCATGGCCAAATGGTCCCTAAGTCATTTTCTTTTGATTTAGATGCGGGTCGATATTATTTGATCTTTATAGATTCGGAATTGCTATAAGATAACAACCTCAAATACTGTAATTGGGTTATGAATTTGTATATGTGTAATAAATTTCTAAACACATACGTACTTAATATGGATTGAATTCTTGGACCTAATGAAAAGAAAAAAATTAAAATATCACTTAATAGCCGAAATAAAGTCAATTTTATCCATTGCTATATTTTTGCTTAAAATGCTTTCACCTTTAATTAACTAGCTGAAAACCGCTCTCCAACTAGTCAAATATTCTAAAAATATCTTTTCTACTAATTGTTGCTCAAAACGAAGAAAAAAAATGATCATTTGTTCTTGAACTATCCCTGCCGATTTGTTGCAAGAAAATAATGTTTTTTCCAACAAGGGTTTATGACTTTCCTCACTTCTGAATTTTTTTTGTGATTTTCTTTTTTTATGAAAATAAATTATTTTTTGTTTGGTTACAAAAAAATATTTTTGCAATAGGGGAGTATGACTTTTCTCACTTTTGGCGAAAGTCGTATTCCTTCACAATGATAACCAATACTTAGTTGTTGTTGTTATTATTATTATTATTTTTCCATTATTATCAATTTTACTACTCAAAAATTTCATTAATTCTACATATGATTTTTAAATATATATCAAAGTTTTTATCGAAACACCGTTAGAAATATAGGATTTTCAACGGATAATTCGTTGGAAATTCACATTTTTATAATAGTGAATAACAAGTTATTTTACACTAAGGGTCAAATTGATCTTGACACAAAAGTATTACAAAAACAACATACAATATAGTTAATAGGAATGAATAAAATGAGGACAATATCCTCAATACAAACAATAAATTACAAAGAAATAAACTCTATATATGAAGCATAAACTCTTAAGAGAACAATGTGGAAGAAGGCCAAAATAGAAGTAGAAGAAAACTGGTCATGGCATGAAGAATCAATCCTTCAATTGAAAAATTGAATATCTTATTCCATAAATTAATTGCCTTGTACCACTGATGTTTGAATCTCCCTCAAAGCCCTTATTTATTTTGTGACAAACTAAAATCGAAAACAACCAAATATAAGATTAGAGCATTAGTCGAAGGAAAAAAAGTAGAAGTTGATTTCATGAAAAATATTCACAATTTAAATAACTACTTACTTGATTGATTGCGGAGAATGATTGAACTCCTGAAAACTCTTAGTAGTGGATGGAGGTGGTGGGAAGCGTAAATATATGCGAGGTGGAGGAGGTGATTTCAGCGGTGGGGAGGTGAGTTGTAGTAATAAGGAGGAGGAGGAGACTTCACCGGTGGAGGTGGAGAGTGGTAGTAGTAGGGAGGTGGTGGAGAAGAGCGGTGGAGGAGGCGATTTGTAGTAGTAAGGGTGGGGTGGTGAGGGAGATGATGGGCTGTAGTAGTAGGGTGGTGGAGGAGATGGAGATGGAGGTGGTGGTGACTTGTAGTAGTATGGTGGAGGAGGAGAAGGCGATGGAGGAGGAGGAATTTAGTAGTAGGGTGGTGGCGGAGATAGCGATGAGTGGCGGTGGAGACTTGTAGTAGTAGGGTGGTGGAGAGATGGCGATGGTGGTGGTGGTGACTTGTAGTAGTATGGTGGAGGGGAGAGGCGATGGGGGAGGAGGTGACTTGTAGTAGTACGGAGGCGGAGGATGGTGATGGTGGTGGAGGAGATTTATAGTAGTAGGGTGGTGGTGGTGATGGAGATGGTGGAGGAGGAGACTTGTAGTAGTAAGGTGGTGGAGGCGATGGTGATGGTGGTGGTGGAGACTTGTAATAGTATGGAGGAGGAGGAGATGGCGATGGTGGTGGAGACTTGTAGTAGTAAGGAGGTGGGGGAGAAGGTGATGGTGGTGGTGGTGATTTATAATAGTATGCGGGTGCGGGTTTTGGTGATGGTGGAGGTGGAGACTTGTAGTAATATGGAGAGGTGAGTGGAGACTTAGGCTGGTGGTGGTGGTGATTTATAATAGTATACGAGTGCGGAGTTTGGTGATGGTGGTGGTGGTGATTTATAATAGTATATTTAGTCAGTTTTGAGTGATGGTGGAGGTGGAGACTTGTAATAATAATGAGGTGGTGGAGACTTAAGCCGGTGGGTGCAGAGATTTGTAATAGTAAGCGAAGGTGGTGGTGGAGACTTATAAACGTATGTCGGGGTTGGGGGAGGTGGTGACTTGTATACATGCTTGGGCCGATGGAGGAGGTGGTGACTTATAAACATAAGTCGGTGATGAGTGGTGGAGGAGATTTATAATAGTATGGAGCGGGCGGGGTAGGTTTTGGCTTTTGGCATTTGGCATAAGGTGTCTTAGAGTAAGAAGTAAGCAAATGGTTTAGCATAGAGTACAACTTCATAGCGGTTCTTTGATTTCACTTTGAGGTTAGCACCCTTTATTCCCCGTTGAAGGTTTGTAGGAATGTTACATTTTGAATCCTTTGGAGCAACTTTGTGGAGTTTAGCCTTGCAAGCCTTTCCTCCATATTTAGATATTCAAATCCTTCAAGTTTGTGATACTAAATTTGCCATTGTTCTTTGTAGTACCATAACTCACAATGTTTTTATCTTGACGCACCAAGTCACCTCAACAACGACACCTAATCCGTGAGAAAATTTACAAATCATTAACAATAAAACACAATTGAGTTGTTAATAGATGATCATTAGATAATTTCAAACCTTATTTCCCATAACAAACTCCTTCATATTCATTATATAAAATAAAACAAACCGTTTTATCACATGATAAAAATTCTTTTCTAACTATCATAATATTTTATATTCCTAATATGGAAAATAAAATTTCTTATTATAGTTGTTTCCTTATAAAATTTCTTGACATTTTAAAATATTAATTCGACTTCACATTGTTAAACAAAATACAGTATAGTATGAATAGACACATTTATGAATTACGATAAGAGCCTAATGAATATAAAGCAACAAAAAGAAAATATCTTGTTAAAATAAAGACTATAGGTGTAGTATGGTACCTTTCGGGTGTTTCTTGTAGTGAGACATCTCACAGGTGCTTCCAATCATAGCATCTAAAGCAATAGACTTTTAAAACAACTTTGACACGAATTGATGATGTGGAGGAGGATAGTAATGAGTTGGTGGCGATGGAGATTTGTAATAGTATGGTGGGGGAGAAGACTTCTTCGGTGGTGGTGGTGGTGGAGATTTGTAGTAGTATGGAGTTGGAGGTGACTTCATTGGTGGCGGTGGGAGAGCGTAGTAATATGGTGGAGGTGATTTCTTTGGGTGGTGGTGGAGAGGTGTAGTAGTATGGAGGAGGTGGTGACTTAACGAATTGGTGGTGGAGAGGGAAGTTGTAGTAGTATGGAGGAGGTGGTGACTTAACGGGTGGTGGTGGTGAGGAGTAGTAATATGGTGGGAGGTAGTTTATTTGGTGGTGGTGGTGAGGAGTAGTAATATGGTGGAGGGGGCTTCAGGTGGTGGAGAGGCGTAATAGTACGGGAGGAGGTGATTTAACGGTGGTGGTGGGGTGCCTTAGTAGTAAGGTGGGGGCGGTGATTAGGGGGATGGTGGAGGAGGAGACTTGTAATAGTATGGTGGTGGTGGTGATGGTGACGGAGGAGGTGGAGACTTATAGTAATAAGGTGGTGGAGGGGAAGGTGAAGGAGGTGGTGGAGATTTGTAGTAGTATGGTGGAGGGTGAAGGAAGGTGGTGGTGGAGACTTATAATAATATGGTGGAGGTGGTGATGGTGAGGGTGGTGGTGGAGATTTGTAATAGTATGGTGGTGGAGGTGAAGGTGAAGGTGGAGGTGGAGACTTGTAGTAATATGGAGGTGGTGGTGAAGGTGATGGAGGAGGAGGAGACTTGTAGTAATATGGTGGAGGTGGAGACGGTGATGGAGGTGGTGGAGACTTATACACATATGGTGGAGGGGGAGATGGTGAAGGAGGAGGAGGAGATTTATAGACATATGGTGGAGGGGGAGATGGCGAGGGAGGAGGTGGAGATTTGTACACATAAGGTGGTGGTGGAGAAGGAGAAGGAGGCGGTGGTGACTTATACTCATACACCGGAGGTGGAGGAGAAGAGTATACATAAGGATCACTTGACACTACATTAGCAACAGCCAATATAGCCAATGCCACTAATATTTGTGGCAAATATTATTCGACCCTTGGCAGGGCATACCGTGAAGCCTCATTTTGCCGGAAAGTTACACCACCTAGCCCTCCCAAATGTGGCTAGTTAGGGAAGAAGAAGAAGAAAGAAGACAACTTTAAGTTTTCAGTTGAGAAGTATTAATGCCTTTTGAGGATTCATTTGCCTATGTATTTATAGTAACACCTTGAGAAGTAGTTGTTAGTAAAGAGCTGTCTAAAATGACCAATTCAATTATTCTGATTGACAATGAAAGTGTATTCAGCTGGGTCTGCAAGTTTTCATCCTTATTAATTAAATTCCATCTCTTTATCACTTTGAATATTTCCACAATATTTATATAACTGAATTGTAAAATGGTAACGTTTTAATAGACAAGGTAGGGATCAATGTCAAATCCTCCGTCACCATAACACGAATTTATTAAAAATAAAAAAGACAACTAGTTGCAAAATGGTGCAAGGAAAGTGATTGCAAACTTTTAATATTTTCCACTCTCTTGCCATTATATTTTTGTTTCCCTGCACATGTAAACTCTCTAATGAACACTGAGATATCATAATAATGGTCCCTCTTTGTATTTTTTTTCTCAGAGTGGGGTTTTTAGCTGTTTATGGTTGAGTTTCGATCAGAAAGCGAATTTAAAATTTAAATTTTCAAATTATAAATTATTTAACTTGATTTGTTTGTACAATTTTAGAATTTTTATGTATATATATAATTTTTTTAACGCATGTATATGAAGTTTGGGCCATAACTATTGTGTTCTATCGTCCATATCTCGAAGGCTATACCTTGGTTCCTACTTTGGAAATGTGTATATATATGTATATAGAGATATAAATTATGCTAATATTTATTAGATAAATTAAATACTAGTCGCTATAAATTGATACGAAAAATTTAACATAGTGTAAGCACATGTATTAGTGTGGATGACTAAAACAATTATTACTTGCCAACTGGAAACGGTGGACTAGAAAATTAATACTACATTTTTTTTAGTTTTTATTTTTTTTAGTTTGACAAATTATCTAAATTCTATATACAAAAAATTATTATGTTTAGTTTTTGTATAGTGACAATAATGTAAAACTTTAACATATCAAATTATCTACAAGTATGATTAGGAGTATTATTATTAGTTTTTGATAAACATGAATAAATGGTCGAAATAATATAATAAATAACCATTTTTATTTAACTTGTTTGATATTCACAAGTCGCTAATACAATTAATTTTAACGTTTATGCTGAAAAATCTCGATAGAAGTGTTTTTTTTTCATTTCCTATAAAAAAAAAGGACTTATTTTCGGAATATATGAATAATTAAATAATGGAACGATTGTTAATTTTGAAAATTTATGAACATTGATAAGAAAAGAAAATAAAAAGTACTAATTTTAAGTAATGAAAGATTATCGATATTTAGTCAGATATCATAAAAATTAACACTAACATTATCAATAATTGAAGGACCAAAACTGTTGTTAACTTTTAAACTATTTATACTTAACAAAATATAAGAAACTTCATCTGAAACAACTCTTGACAAATTATATTTAATTTCATATAGAAGTCAACCTAAAATATGATATATAATAAAATGAAAGAGAAATAAATAAATTATTCTATGGTTCTATTATTTTTGGCATTGACGAAGACCTCAATGGCCAGTTAATACAGTGTCAGAAATACCTTTTAATAAGTATATATTCTTAAATATGAGAATAATTGTTTGTAAATGGTGAGATTTTGGCTTTTAAAGTCTATTTTGAGGTAATTACGTACATTTGCGGCTTGCTTGCCTTTCAAGTGAATTGATCTTTAATTTTGTTAAATCTGGCTGATCTTTGATTTTAACCTTGTAATCATAATTATATTTGTCGGGTCATAAGTCTTTTTAAGGGCGCGGAACATAATTACGACTCCTTGTTTGAGTAATAGCAATGAGATTTCCCAATATCATGCTAAGAATAGCTAGGATTTCAGAAGAAAATGCCATTCATTTGATGAGAAATAAAAAGAGGAATATCAAAAATTTGAGTGGCTGAAGAGTAAGAAACGGTAATTTGATAACAGAAAAAAAAACAATGACTAGAGTGGGAAGTCAAAAAGAGGATTCCTCATTTCTTTCTCTCATTCAAATCATGCATAGAGACTTTCATCTCACACCACTCCTAAGTGATAAAGAGAAGAACCCATTTCTTTCTTTTATGATTACCTTTCTCATGTATGTATAAGATCGAATCCATTCGATTTTCAAAGAGATTACTAACCCTTAACTTTTCAAGGAATCTTCATCAATGAGTATTGAATGACTGATTTTTTCAATCTTTTGATCTTGATGATGTGAAAATAAAAAATTATGTCTCACGAAAAAATTGTTTATCTTGAATGGAAAAATTTAAAGACCAAAATGCATTTAAATAACAAGTACAAAATTAATCCTTTTATTGGTTGTACACCAAGTACAAAGATACAAGAGAGCAACATGCAATATCTAATAGGAATAAAATATCAAAGTTCATATACATTCAAAAACCAATAACTAATAACTTTTTGTAAGGAATAATTATATTATTGAAGGCATTTCCATGAGAACAATGAGCAAAAAGGCCAAAGGGAGAAGTTGAAGCAAGCTGGTCCATGTCACGTAGTATCAATCTTCCAATTGTAAAATAGAAGATCATCTCATTCAATAAATTAATTGATTTGTACCATTGAAATATGAATCTTTCTGTAAACAAACCATCCTTTATTTTGTGCTTCAAATTGAAATCTGAATAGAAACAATCAAATAGAAGATTAGACACTTAATTCAAAAGAGAAAGAAGTCTTATATGAAAAGAAAATTCACAATTCAATTAGTAGTTACTCACTTGATTGATTGGAGAGAATGGTTGAGCGCCTAGAAATGCTTAGTAGTGAGTTGGAGGTGGAGGAGATGCATAAATGTATGCGGTGGAGGAGGTGATTTCACGGGTGGAAGAGGTGAGCTATAGTAATAGGGTGGGAGGGAGACTTTCTTGGTGGAGGTGGAAGTGGTAGTAGTAAGGAGGTGGAGGAGAAGGTGATGGAGGAGGAGGGACTTGTAGTAGTAGAGGTAAGAGGTGGTGACGGGATGGGAGGGGAGACTTGTAGTAGTAGGGTCGTGGGGGAGGGAAGGTGGTGGTGGTGACTTGTAGTAGTATGGTGGAGGAGAAGGCGATGGAGGAGGAGGAGACTTGTAGTAGTAGGGTGGTGGGGAGATGGAAGGTGGTGGTGGTGACTTGTAGTAGTATGGTGGAGGGGGGAGAAAGGTGATGGAGGAGGAGGAGATTTGTAGTAATAAGGTGGTGGAGATGATGGCGATGGTGGTGGTGGTGGAGACTTATAATAATATGGTGGAGGTGGTGATGGAGATGATGGAGGAGGGGACTTATAGTAGTAAGGTGGTGGTGGTGATGGGGAATTGTAGTAATACGGTGGAGGGGAAAAGATGATGGAGGAGGAGACTTGTAATAGTATGGTGGTGGTGGTGATGATGGCGATGGTGGTGGTGGAGACTTGTAATAGTATGGTGGAGGAGGGAGGGTGATAGTGGTGGAGGATATTTATAGTAGTAGGGAGGTGGGGGAGAGGGTGATGGTGGTGGCGGGGACTTGTAGTAGTAAGGTGGGGGTGGTGATGGTGAAGAGGGTGGTGGTGGTGATTTATAATAGTATGCGGTGTTGTTTTTGGTAACGGTGGAGGTGGAGACTTGTAGTAATAAGGAGGTGATGGAGACTTAGTTGGTGGTGGTGGAGATTTATAATAGTATCTTTGGGGTAGGTTTTGGTGAAGGTGAGTGGAGACTTGCCTTAATAATAATGAGGTGGTGGAGTCTTAGCGGCGGCGAGGCGGAATTTGTAATAGTATGCGAGTGAAATTTGATGGAGACTTATAAACGTATGTCGGGATTAGGGTGTTTGTCTTTGTTTTAATATTTTAGCGTTAGAGTGTTGTTCCACCATTTTAAATGTTGTAAGTGGGAATTATAACCGTGCTGAGCAAGTGCTGTAATTTAGTTTTGTATTACATAAGGTGTCTTAGAGCCATAAGCAAATGGTTTAGCATAAAGTACAACTTCATAACGATTTTGATTTTACCTTTGAGGTTGGCACCCTTTATTCCCCATGAAAGTTTGTAGGAATGTTACATTTTGAATCCTTTGAGCATTTGAGTTTAGCCTTGCAAGCCTTTCCTCATTATTCGATATTCAAACCCTTTAAGCGTGATACTAAATTTGCCATTGTTCTTAGTGGTACCATAACTCACAATTTCTTGTCACCGGCTGCGAGTTACTTCAAAACCTTTTCATCCATGAAATAATACATTAGTAATTAACACTAAAACAATTGAGAAATTTTGCTAACAAATGATCATTTTGATATTTCTCCAATTCTTGCAAAAACCAACTCTTGTCGTTTTAATAGTTTCAACGTCGTTTCGAAGACAGCATAAGATGAATAAGAGCATATATGGTTGGATAATTCTTTTATGAAAAATTAAAGAAAATAAAAATGAGGCATGATATAAAAACATGGTACCTTTCAAGTGTTTCTTAGTGAGACATTTTAGGTGCTTCCAATCATAGCATCTAAAATAATAATTTTAATAAGCAACTGCAACCATGAATTGATGATGTGGAGGATAGTAATGAAGTTGTTGTTGGGAAGTGGTAGTATGGTGGAGGAAGACTTCTTTGGTGGTGATGGTTACAAGAAAATATTTTCGCAATAGGGAAGTATGACTTTTCCTTTTAGGCAGTCATTTTCCTTCACATTATAACCTTAGTTGTTGTTGTTATTATTATTATTATTATTATTTTTTATTTATAATTATTATCAATTTTACTACTCAAATTTCATCAATTCACTATATGATTTTTTAATATATATTAAAGTTTGTCATTCGTTTAGGGAATTAAAATCTTTATATATAGAAAACTAAATGGATACGATTTAAGGAAGTCTCTATCTATTGTGCTACTAAAACACATGAAATTTATCGTATGTTTTATCGAAACATCGTTAGAAATATAGGATTTTCAACGGATAATTCGTCGGAAATTCACATTTTTATAATTGTGAATAACAAGTTATTTTACACTAAGGGTCAAATTGATCTTGACACAAAAGTATTACAAAAACAACATACAATATAGTTAATAGGAATGAATAAAATGAGGACTATCCTCAATACAAACAATAAATTACAAAGAAATAAACTCTATATATGAAGCATAAACTCTTAAGAGAACAATGTGGAAGAAGGCCAAAATAGAAGTAGAAGAAAACTGGTCATGGCATGAAAGATCAATCCTTCAATTGAAAAATTGAATATCTTATTCCATAAATTAATTGCCTTGTCTTAGTTGATGTTTGAATCTTTCCCTCAAGAAGCCCTTATTTATTTTGTGTTTCAAACTAAAATGCGAAAAGAAACAACCAAATATAAGATTAGAGCATTAATTCGAAGGAAAAAAGCAGAGGAAGAGTTTATTTCATATGAAAAATATTCCTGATTTAAACAACTACTTACTTGATTGATTGCGGAGAATGATTGAACTCCACGAAAACTCTTAGTAGTGAATTTGGAGGTGGTGGGGAAGCGTAAATATGCGGAGGTGGAGGAGGTGATTTCCTTTGGTGGGGGAGGTGAGTTGTAGTAATAAGGAGGAGGAGCCAGCAGGTGGAGGTGGAGAAGTGGTAATAGTAGGGAGGTGGTGGAGAAGGAGCGGTGGAGGAGATTTGTAGTAGTAGGGTGGGGGTGGTGAAGGAGACGGTGGAGGAGGAGACTTGTAGTAGTAGGGTGGTGGAGGAGATGGCGATGGAGGTGGTGGTGACTTGTAGTAGTATGAATTGGAGGAGGAGAAGGCGATGGAGGAGGAGGAGATTTGTAGTATTAGTAGGGTGTGGTGGCGAAGATGGCGATGGTGGCGGTGGAGACTTGTAGTAGTAGGGTGTGGTGGAGGAGATGGCGATGGTGGTGGTGGTGACTTGTAGAAGTATGGTGGAGGGGGAGGGCGATGGGGGAGGAGGTGACTTGTAGTAGTACGGAGGCGGAGGAGATGGTGATGGTTGGTGGGGAGATTTATAGTAGTAGGGTGGTGGTGAGTGATGGAGATGGTGGAGGAGGGCTTGTAGTAGTAAGGTGGTGGAGGCGATGGTGATGGTGGTGGTGGAGACTTGTAATAGTATGGAGGAGGAGGAGATGACGATGGTGGTGGAGGAGACTTGTAGTAGTAAGGAGGTGGGGGAGAAGGTGATGGTGGTGGTGGTGATTTATAATAGTATACAAGTGCAGGTTTTGGTGATGGTGGAGGTGGAGACTTGTAGTAATATGGAGTCTTTGGAGACTTAGGCTGGTGGTGGTGGTGATTTATAATAGTATGCGGAGTGCGGGTTTTGGTGATGGTGGTGGTGGTGATTTATAATAGTATGCGGGTGCGGGTTTTGGTGATGGTGGAGGTGGAGACTTGTAATAATAATGAGGTGGTGGAGACTTAACTGGTGGTGGGGGAGATTTATTGTTGGTGGTGGTGGTGGAGACTTATAAACGTATGTGGGGTTGGGCTAGGTGGTGACTTGTACGTACTTGGGCGATGGAGAGGTGGTGACTTATAAACATAAGTCGGTGATGGTGGTGGAGGAGATTTATAATAGTATAGATGGGCGTAGGTTTTGGCTTTTGGCATTTGGCATAAAGGTGTCTCCGTAGTAAGCAAATGGTTTTAGCATAGAGTACAACTTCATAACGGTTCTTTGATTTCACTTTGAGGTTAGCACCCTTTATTCCCCAATGAAGGTTTGTAGTGTACATTTTGAATCCTTTGGAGCATTGTGGAGTTTAGCCTTGCAAGCCTTTCCTCCATATTTCCGATATTCAAATCCTTCAGAGTGAACTAAATTTGCCATTGTTCTTTGTAGTACCATAACTCACAATGTTTTTATCACAAGCTGCAAGTCACCCCTCGGCAACAACACACAATCCATGTGAAAATTTACAAATCATTAACAATAAAACACAGGCTGAGTTGTTAATAGATGATCATTTAGATAATTTCAAGCATATTTCCCATGACAAACTCCTTCATATTCGTACTTAACAAAATAAAACAAACATTTTATCACATGATAAAAAATTCTTTTTCTAACTTATCATAATATTTTTGTATTAATAAGGAAAATAAATTTCTTATTATAGTTGTTTTCATATAAAATTTCTTGACATTTTAAATATTAATTCTAGCTTCACATTTTTAAACGAATACAGTATAGTATGAATAGGCACATTTATGAATTCGTAAGAGCACAATGAATATAAAGCAACAAAAAAAATATCTTTTGTTAAAATAAAGAATATGAGTGTAGTATGGTACCTTTCGGGTGTTTCTTGTGAGACATCTCTGGATGCTTCCAATCATAGCATCTAAAGCAATAGACTTTTAAGGCAACTTTGACCACGAATTGATGATGTGGAGGATAGTAATGAGTTGGTGGCGGTGGAGATTTGTAATAGTATGGTGGGGGAGAAGACTTCTTCGGTGGTGGAGATTTGTAGTAGTATGGAGTTGGAGGTGACTTCATTGGTGGCGGTGGGGAGTGTAGTAATATGGTGGAGGAGGTGATTTCTTGGGTGGTGGTGGAGAGGTGTAGTAGTATGGAGGAGGTGGTGACTTAGCAATTGGTGGTGGAGAGGTGTAGTAATATGGAGGAGGTGGTGAGCTTAACGAGGTGGTGGTGGTGAGGAGTAGTAATATGGTGGGGAGGTGATTTCTTTGGTGGTGGTGGTGAGGAGTAGTAATATGGTGGAGGGAGACTTGGTGGTGGAGGAGAAGCATGTAGTACGGGGGAGGTGATTTAACGAGGTGGTGGTGATTTGTAGTAGTAAGGTGGGGGCGGTGATGGGGATGGTGGAGGAGGAGACTTGTAATAGTATGGTGGTGGTGGTGATGGTGATGGAGGAGGTGGAGACTTATAGTAATAAGGTGGTGGAGGGGAAGGTGAAGGAGGTGGTGGAGATTTGGCAGTAGTATGGTGGGGAGGGGGTGAAGGAGAAGGTGGCGGTGGAGACTTATAATAATATGGTTGAGGTGGTGATGGTGTGGGTGGTGGTGGAGATTTGTAGTAGTATGGTGGTGGAGGTGACGGTGAAGGTGGAGGTGGAGACTTGTAATAATATGGAGGTGGTGGTGAAGGTGATGGAGAGGGAGGAGACTTGTAGTAATATGGTGGAGGTGGAGACGGTGATGGAGGTGGTGGAGACTTATACACATATGGTGGAGGGGGAGATGGAGAAGGAGGAGGAGGAGATTTATAGACATATGGTGGAGGGGGAGATGGCGAGGGAGGAGGTGGAGATTTGTACACATAAGGTGGTGGTGGTGAAGGAGAAGGAGGTGGTGGTGACTTGTACTCATACAACGGAGGTGGAGGAGAAGAGTATACATAAGGATCCACCGACACTACATTAGCAACATAATATAGCCAATGCCACTAAGATTTGTGGCAAATATTGGCGACCCTTGGCGGGGCCGCCTGTGAAGCCTCATTTCGCCGGAAAAGTTACACCACCTAGCCTCCCAAATGCTTTCATGGCTAGTTAGGGGAAGAAGAAAGAAGACACTTCTAGTCCTTAAGTTGAGAAGTGATGCCTTTATAGGATTCATTGGCCTATGTATTTATATTGACACTCCTTGGGAAGTAAAGAGCAGTCTAAAGGACCAATTCAAATGTAAAAAGTATGTAAAATATTTAAGGACAGTTCTAAATTTTACTTATAAAGTCCATTCTTGATCACTTTTAATTTTCATTTGTATTTCTTTAACAAGAATTTGCAATGAGAATGTGCAAAGAGACATATCACTACACATGGTGCCACAAAATAGTGCAAGGGAAAATGGTTGCTCATTTTCAACATTTCCTCTTTTACCATTTGGTTTCCATGTGTTGCCTCATGGAGCAGTGAGACCTACAAGTATCTATAAAACTTTTTCTTCTTGTTCATTTTGGGTCATTGGTGGTAAAAATAGTGATAATAAAAACCCGCATTTAAGAACCTTGATAGCAGAAAGTATAAATAATCTTCAGCCATCAAAGATAGTAATTGGAGTTACAAATAATTAGCCGTTAATTAGGCGTTTCGGGTTCAAGTTTTTAGTATAGAATCGCATGCCTTAGGGAGTGTTTTACCTCAAATAAACTACCACTTCTTAAATCTAAATTAGTCAAGCCTAAAATGAATAGCGGACACCGAATCTTATGATGGATGCATGGTCTAAAGTATGTTGATTTAATTACTCGTTGCCAACTAGAAATGGTGGTCTACAAACAATTTTTTTTTTGACATTGAAATGTTTCAACTCCATTGTATTTTGTGATATACTTAAAAAATAAGTTTGACGAACTATATTTTATTTTAAAATATTTTTATTTATTAATTTCAAAAGCATTTGTTCATGAACTGAGTTAGTATTAAAAATCAATTTATGTCGTTTTCGATTAATACCAAATTATTAATATCTAATAAGTTAATTAAAAATGCTGTTTAATTTGTTACTTGGCATGCACTACTACTAATTCAAAACAAAATAGTATAAATCCGTACTTTAGGATTGTATGTACTACGCTAGTGACTGATAAAAGTATTGTTTTTGATATCTTTACCGATTTAAAAAAAAAATAAAAAATAATAATAATATTAAAATAATAAAATAAATGAACCGAAAAAACAATGAGTATATTAATTTTCATCATACAATAACATTTCAACCCCTATAAATTCGTCTATCTATAAGCGATTCACCAAGTGGAGTAGATACTAAGAGCTGGCTCACGTAACGATTTAGTTTCTATCCCGAACTTCTTACCAATAAAAGGATTCTCATACGAATGTTCATCATAAAAACTTACTTATAAATTGTAATATATAAGAGTTGAATGTTCTATACCGCGGAGACAAAGTATTATATTCATTAGTTAAGTTTTAACGGTGAACGAAGTTATTTAGTACATGTATTGATGAAAAGAATAAATATCTCATAAAATTAGAGCGAGATACACATAGATTGATCCGAACACGAAAAATTTCTTTGTACAATTGTACTATATAACAAAGAAAATCAATTGTCAATATATTTAAACAAAAAAATATATACATTCATTTATTTATTCAATTGACTTTGCTTCCATACTGGTACGTCTATTCTTTTTATTAAAAATGTTTTAAATATTTTATAAAATGCAGTACAAAGTACTTTGAAAGAATTTATTTTATTTTCTTATTTCACTTTAGTTATTTTTTTCCACGTCTTAATCTTTTTAGTATTTCGTTAATCAATTGTAAATTATAATCCAAATCATGAAAGAATATTAGACGTGGATTGATTAACACCTAGACACAATATTACAAAAGAATTCAAGAAAACTATATGAAAAAATTAATGAAAATTATAGATCTTCTTTGTTCTTAAGTTTATTATATAGATTTTAGTCAAATCCTTTTATTATTTTAGGAAAAAAATATATATATTATTTGTTTATTTTGGCTTTTGTGATCCCACTGTTCCTCCGAAGACTTGTAGATTCAAGGTTTTAGCGTACGGCCGGTGTCTTTATTTGAGGTGATAATTGTTTTCTTCTCAAATTAATAATCTTTAATTTTGTCTTTTAATTTTTAATTTATGATTTTTTTAATATATTATTATTTAAATTATTGATTTAACTATTAAGATTTCACAAAAAAAAAAAGATTTTCATAAGGTATAATTAAGTTAGTAAGCTAGAAGGCGTAAGTTGTTAGCGAAGTTCGATTGTAGGCTTGCATGTCTGATGAGCATAATGTTTGACTTTGTCTTTTGTAAATGAGAATTCGTACCATTGAGCTTACATTTCAATTGCATAAACTTTTCCTCTTTGAAGCGCAGTACATATTCTTAATTTATGGCCAGTAGCGTATTTTCTTGCTATTGAACTTGTGCCTATGGTCGAGTTATGCCCCTTAGGCACAGTGCAAATTACGTGAACTTCACTTTAGCGCAAGTTAAGTATTAGCAACTTATGTCCGATAGATATAGTTTCATATTATTAAACTTATTCTGAACCAAATTTAAGAATTATAGAATTTTAAATTATGATTCCGCAGTTTCTTGTAATTGTATTATGGCCTTTTGAAGTAATGCGATATGGTACTTATAGTATCTTTAGAAGTCTGTTGATAACAGATTCAAATATCTCCAACAGGTGCCTTTTCAAACACCAACAGATATATTTAGGTGTTATAGCAGCCAGCGCCATATATAACTTGCTCAGCACATTTTGGGTGTTGTTGTTATTTGCAGGCGCGCCAACTTTTCATCGCTCTATATTCAATCTCTCTTGTATTTTCATTAAGGTACATTGAATCGATACATTTACTTGAACGTCACAATTGATTACATAATGCGTTGCAGAAATAAAGATCAAGAGATTTTGATAGTATTTTTACTTTTTATATAATATAATTTTAAAATGACAAATTATAAAAAAAAAAAAACCCCAAAATTTTTTATTTTTTAAAAAGTTTAATTTATTTCAATCATAATTTAATTTCCAATTTCATATAACTGACTATCTCAAATGTTTTTTTTGTTTTTTTAAATTGAAATTAAGTTGTATTTTAATTTATTTTGATAGGTTATTTATCGTCTTTTCTTCTTCATATTATTTATTTACATTTGCTATAAATAATAGGTACCTCAAAAACAGCTTCTAGATAATTTGATAGTATTAAAAATGAACATAACCCCGTAGCAACGGAGCTAGAGACGTAAAGGATTCTTCTGAACCTCGTTAAAAATTTATTCTGTATATAAAGTTAATATTAATGATTGTTGATTAATCTATTGACTTCTTGATATATTTACTATTTTATATTTTAACCCGTTAGTGAAAATACTGATTACACCATTAATTCCCGGTATGCAAAAGAAAAGTTGTTTACTTTGCTTGATGAAATTGAAGACAAAAACACAAAAGTAGAAAATTTTAAAACTAGAGTATGAATTTAAAAAAAATAAAAAGTTGTTTACTTTGCATGATGAAATTGAAGAAAAAAAAAATACAAAAAGTAGTCAATATATAGAAAATTTGCTCTGTTTAATTTCCTTTTTGGAATCATAATGTATGAATTTAGTTTAACCTAATAGTTTTGACTCCAAGCGTTAAAGCCACATATTTTACTATAAGAAGATTAAATCTCGATATGATAGTGAATTTCCGAATTTGAATCGAGAACTAGTCGGATGAAGCACCTTGTTAAATAAAATAAATGTTAATTAAATTAATAAATAAATACACCTTTGAAATAAACAAATTCAATAGCAGGCATCTTGATGATCTCTCTTCTCTATCTAATGAATGAGGAGTCCGTTTTAAAATCATGTTTGCGTTGCACTCACCTTAGAGTATATATGTGTGTATATACACATTACAAATACTAAACTTCAAATAGCGTTTTAAGATACATAAAATTCAAAATTAGGATCGTCTGTTTCAAAGTCAACCACACTACTAACTAGGGCTGCTAATAAAAATAGAAACAACAAGGAAACAGACAACAAAGACCAAATAATTAGCAGATCTCACTGTTCATAAGATGCTTCCATGTGGCAACATGTACGAACAGGAGAACAACAAAAAAGAAAAAAATATGTCAAGAGAGTAAGTGGAAATATTAAAAATTATCAATCAATCAGTCTGCACATTCATTTGTTGTTTCTAATTTTCAATGTAGCAGGTAATTAACAAACTATTTGTTAAAAAGATAATATATGGAAATATTCAAAGTGATACAGAGATGGACTTTAATTAATATGATGAAAAAAACTTGCAGACCCAGCTGTGTAGATGAGTTTGTTAATGTTTTTTTACACTTTGATTGTCAATCAGAGTAATTGAATTGTTCATTTAGACGCTCTTTACTAGCAACTACTTCTCAAAGGTGTGTTACTATAAATACATAGGCAAATGAATCCTCAAAGGCATCACTTCTCAACTGAAAAACTTAAAAGTTGTCTTCTTTCTTCTTCTTCTTTCCCTAACTAGCCACATTTGGGAGGCTAGGTGGTGTAACTTTCCGGCAAAATGAGGCTTCACGGTGGCGGCCCTGCCAAGACCGTCAATATTTGCCACAAATCTTAGTGGCATTGGCTATTGGCTGTTGCTAATGTAGTGTCGACGGATCCTTATGTACTCTTCTCCTCCACCTCCGGCGTATGAGTATAAGTCACCACCTTCTCCTTCTCCTTCTCCACCCACCACCTTATGTGTACAATCTCCACCTCCTCCTCGCCATCTCCCCCTCCACCATATGTCTATAAATCTCCTCCTCCTCCTTCTCCATCTCCCCCTCCACCATATGTATAAGTCTCTACCTCCATGCCATCTCACTCCTGTATTACTACAAGTCTCCTCCTCCTCCATTCACCTTCACCACCACCTCCATATTACTACAAGAAGTCTCCACTCATACCTTCACCTTCACCTCCACCACCATACTATTACAAATCTCCCACCACCGCCTCACCATCACCACCTCCATACATATTATTATAAGTCTCAGCATACATATATCCACCCCCTCGGCATACTACTACAAATACCACCACCTCATACCTTCCCTCCACCTTATTACTATAAGTCTCCACCTCCTCCCATCTATCACCACCACCACCCATTACCTATTACAAGTCTCCTCATCCACCATCCCCATCCAGCCCCCACCTTACTCTGCAAATCTCACCACCACACCATTAAATCACCTCGCTCCCAGTGCTATGCAGTTCTCCTCCACCACCGGTGAAGTCTCCCCTCCACCATGTGCTACTCCCTCACCACCGCCACCAAAGAAATCACCTCCCCCACCGTATTACTGCACCACGCACCACCACATTAAGTCACCACCTCACTCCATACTACTACACCTCTCCACCACCACCAATCACCGCCTCCTCAGTGCTACTACACCTCTCCACCGCCACCCAATCACCTCCTCCACCATATTACTACTGATTCCCACCGCCGCTGATAAGTCACCTCCAACTCCATCGACCACAAATCTCCACCACCACCAGAAGAAGTCTTCTCCCCACCGTACTATTACAAATCTCCACCACCACCACCAAGTTCTCCCCACCGTACTATTACAAATCTCCACCACCACCAACTTCATTCTATCCTCCATCCATCGATTCGTGGTCAAAGTTGTCGGAAAAGTCTATTGCTTTAGATCACATGATTGGAAGCATCGAGAGATGTCTCACGGCAAGAAACTTTGAAAGTACCATACTACACTCAATATTCTTTATTTTAGTATATTTTCTTTTTGTTGCTTTATATTCATTAGGCTCTTGCTTAGAATTCATAAATGTGTCTATTCATACTATACTCATTGATACGTTTAAAAATGTGAAACTAAATTAATATTTAAAATGTCAAGAAATTTTATAAAGGAAACAACTATAATAAGAAATTTATTTTCCTTATTAGAATACAAAATATTATGATAAAGTTAGAAAAAGAATTTTTTATCATGTGATAAAATGGTTTGTTTTATTTTATATAATGAATATGAAGGAGTTTGTTGTGGGGAAATAAGGCTTGAAATTATCTAAATGATCATCTATTAACAACTCAATTATGTTTTATTGTTAATGATTTTTGTAAATTACCATGGTTAGTCTTTGTTGTTGAGGTGACTGCAAGGCGGTGACAAGAAAATTGTGAGTTATGGTACCACTAAGAACAATGGCAAATTCGGCGTGCGGTTAAAGGTTTGAATATCGCAAATATGGAGGAAAGGCTTGCAAGGCTAAACTCCACAATGCTCCAAAGGATTCAAAATGTAACATTCCTACAAACCTTCATTGGGGAATAAAGGGTGCTAACCTCAAAGTGAAATCAAAGAATCGTTATGAAGTTGTACTCTATGCTAAACCATTTGCTTATGGCTCTAAGACACCTTATGCAGAATGCAAAAGCCCAATACACACACTCCATACTAGCCATAAATCTCCTCCCACCATGCATCCAGAGCTTATGTGTATAAATCACCACCTCCTCCATCGCCCAAGTATGTGTACAAGTCACCACCTCCCAAACCACAGGCCTTACGTTTATAGAGTCTCCACCACCACAACACTATTACAAATCTCCCCACCACCCAGTTAAGTCTCCACCACCTCATTATTACAAGTCTCCACCTCACACCATCACCAAAACACACTTTTGATATACTATTATAAATCCTGCAACCACCATCTTCAAGAAACACGCACGATTATACTATTATAAATCACCACCTTGCCCATCACCAAAACACACTTGTATACTATTATAAATCACCACCTTGACTAAGTCTCCACCACCTCCATATTACTACAAGTCTCACCTCGCCCCATCACCAAAACTGCACTTGTATACTATTATAAATCACCACCGCCACCGTCACCTTCTCCACACCTCGCACTACTACAGTCTCCTCCACCACCATCGCCATCTCTTATCATCGCCTGTGCAAATCTCACCACCACCATCACCATTAGCCTCCGCCACGCTACTACTCTGAGTCTCCTCCTCCACCATCTCCATCACCACCACCACCCTACTCCCCATAAATCTCCTCCACCACATCGCATCTCCTCAGCCTCAGTACTACTACAAGTCACCTCCCCTTCGCCTTCTCCTCCCACGTACATTTACAAGTCGCCACCACCACAATACCATCTCTCCACTTCACCCTACTACTACAAGTCTCCGCCACCATCGCCATCTCCTCCACCACCTACTACACTACAAATCTCCCTCCTGTCCATCCGCCTTCTCCTCATCCGCATACTACTACAAGTCACCACCACGCAAACCTTCATCTCCTCCACCACCTACTACTACCGTCTCCTCCTCCCACCGTCTCCTTCGCCACCCCCACCCTACTTGCACTACAAATCGCCTCTCACTCCGTCTCCTTCTCCACCGCCTCCCTACCTCTGCCACTCTCCACCTCCTGGTGAAGTCTCCTCCTCCTCCTTTATTACTACAATTCACCTCCCCCACCGGTGAAATCACCTCCTCCCACGGTACTCCTGTTACGCTTCCCCACCACCTTCGAGTCCTTACTAAGAGTTTCGGGGATTCAGCCATTCTCATGGCCAATCCAAGTAAGTAGTTGTTTAAATTGTGAATATTTTTCATATGAAATCAACTTCCTCTGCTTTCCTTGATTAATGCTCTAATCTTATATTTGGTTGTTTCTTTTCAGATTTTAGTTTGAAACACAAAATAAATAAGGGCTTCTTGAGGAAAAGATTCAAACGTCAATGGAACAAAGCAATTAATTTATGGAATAAGATATTCAATTTTCAGTGAAGGATTGATTATTATTGACACGGACCAGTTTGCTTCTACTTCTCTTTTGGCCTTCTTGCACATTGTTCTCTTAGTGCATTCACATGAATGTATCTAAGCTTTGATGCTCTATAGAGTTTATTTCTTTGTAATTTATTGTTGTATTGAGGATCTTGTCCTCATTTTATTCATTCTTATTAATTATTGTATGTTGTTACGGTAATATTTTCGTGTACTCTGTGCACAGATCAATAAGAATATCAATTTATTATATGAATTACTAAATGAAACTTTACAAAACTGAAGTAGCCTGACCACTGCAAAGACAGTAGTAACAACATCCTCAATACCATTCTTAATCAGACGATTTCTCTCCTATGTATATGATTGACTAAAGTCTCTTACGTATGAATCGGAGTCTTAATCGACTTGTTAGCTAGTGAGATGATAGGAGATAAACTTCATCGTCGAAAAGAAAACAGCCCAAATCATCAGCTAAAGCCTAAATGACCTGAATTAGCTCGAAAATTGCAAGTTCAAGCAATATCCCTCACCATTCTGAGCATGTCTTGCCTTTAGTTCTAGTGAGCACCTCAGCTAATGTGTGGATCCCAGGTCCCTCTAGCTGGCCATTACAATTGCAGCCAACACATTAATCTCCTCTAGAGATTTTGAGCAAATATAGAAATGTAGGAATAAGTATGGTCTCATCATCATACTCAAACTGTGCAAAGAACACATACAGGGTCAACCAGTAACCCCCAATTCAGTAGCCTGTCCACTGTCATAAGCCTGAGGTTAGTTTTTATATAAATTTATAGGTCCTTCGAGGTGAAGGTAAGGCCTGGCGTGCACTCTATTAAGAATATTTTCAATAAATATTACTCCCTCTGTTTTAATTTGTTTGTCTGATTTTGACTTGACCCGAATTTAGAAAAACAAAGAAAACTTTTGAATCCTCTTATCTTAAATAGATATGTTAAATGTCATAAAATACCCTTCAATCAAGTGGTCTTAGAAGCATGTGTTATGTGAAAAGTTAGAATTACGAGTTGTCAAAAGAGAAAAGACATTCTTTTTTTAGGCGAACTACAAAAAGGAAAGTAAGACAAACAAATTGAAAGCGGGAGAGTACTACCCTTTGAAGAGATCACAAAGGCCATATATAACAGCAAATCTTTAATTTACTCCATCTCAATTGTTTTAAGAAATTTGTTATAATCATTTAAGAATTTAACTTCCATACACTAACGTCGTAAATAGCGATACACATCAAATCCAAATAGATTATACCTTTTTGAATTTAAGAAAAAATGTTTTAAGTGAAATCTTTGCAAAATTTCAAAACTTTATATATTAGTTTAAAATGGGTAAATATTATCTCTGAAAAGTTAATCAACCCACGTCTAATATTCTTTGGTGATTGATCAAATTATTAACTGATCAACCAAATAAAAGAAGATTAAGACGTGGAAGAAATAACTAAATTAATTGAAACGAAGAATAATAATAAGAAACAAAATTCTTCAGTATGTACTTTTGTAATGAATTATTATTATATTAATAACTCTTTAACAAAAACACGTAATCGTACAGAAGCAAAGTCAACTGACTAAATAAATGAAATTAAATTAAATTCGGTTTGTAATATTCACAATCCTTTGATTAACTAATCATTGATATTCGAATCAGCTTACTCAACTAATTTTACAAAATACCTACTGCTCCCAGTAATATCGATATCGAATAACTCTATCTACAAAAGTTAGTGATTTAGCCTCAGCGAAATCTAAATCTGAAACCCCATAATTCTCATTCCAACATCTATGATTATGTAAATGTGTAATACAAAAACGATTTAAATTCTATGACGATTACAAGAATAACTTTTTATTGTATTAATGTAGTCAATCGATATAGCAAGTTATTACTCAATAGCTCCCGATTCACTATATCGGACTTATGAAGAATGAAATACTTGTCGTAGATCGATTGCAACCTTACAATAAAAACAATAACATATACCCATTGAAATCTCACAAAGTGAGGTCAGAAAGTGTAGAGTATACGTAGACCTTATCCCTAACTCTTGAAGGTTGATCGATGTATACGATGTTAAAATATATATACATTGTTAGTACACATAACTTAAACTCCAAAACACGGATTTGTACTTTTGAATTAAGTAATTGCATGCCAAGTCTCAGGCCTCTTTTTAAATATTATGGAGGTACTAATCGAAAATGACAGAAAATAAATTTTTTATAACTCATTTCATGAACTGTTCTTCTGAAATAAATAATATATAAAGATATCAGAATAAAAAGAAAATTTTGTCAAACTATTTTTAAACCTTATAATAAAACACACTCGGATTTGGTGAAACAATTCAATGTCAAGGAAATGTTGGTTCACCATTTCTGGTCAGTAACATATAATTTGAAGCCATCAACAATCTATGCATACTTATAGACCATGCATCCATCATAGTAAAAATGGTTATTTGTTGTTTAAGTTATCAAGGTTCTTGCGATCAAAGGTGAATCCGAGATTTGAAAATATTAGGCACCACCAAAGAGGTAGCATGTTAGTGAAACAGTCTTCACAGCGACACCAATACTGCTTCATCGAAAAATGTTGTTAAATACACATTGCTATTAATAAATACTCATTAAGCAAGCGGTTTAATACATTTGATGTATGATTTGATGATCCTGTAGCTCAATTTACACCTTGGCTCCAGTTGAAGCTTCGCATATGTGTTTAATCTGTATTTTTAATGAAAAAAAGTAAAAAAAATTGCAGCCTGTACCAATTTTTTTTTAAGTTAACAGTGCATGTCCTTTCCATGTGAGGCTTGCACTCTAATTTCCGACCAACAGAAATCCCAAAAAAGAAAATAATTCATCTATTACCTAATAAATTGCACATTTTACCGTGCATATGATCAGTCACAGACCAGGAGATTCCTTATTGCGGATTCAAAAAAAGTACAGAAGTATCACACTTAGGTTTCAAATATGTTGAGCATGTCGCATCAGCGTGCTTGGTAATAGTTGATGCAATTCAAGACAATGCCATAGCAGCACCTTAGCATTTACCAGTAATAAACTCACCAGCATGTCTTTTTTACCAGCTAGCTCGAGTCTGACTATCCTGACTCCGCTACAGATCAACAGGCAAGAAAAGCAGGGAAAATTTAATTAATTGGTGAAATAAGTCAAAGGATTTGCTGTAATTATTCTGTAAATGTAGAACACCACATAATTCAATATCACAGAATATGTGCACTAGTTTTTTTCTTGAAATTAACAATCTTTAAGTTTTGTGGGGTGATATTGAGATAGGGTTATCAGCCCAAACCCTGGCTATTGAAAACAAAATGGCAAGAGAGTGGAAATATTAAAAAATAGCACTTTCTTTCCCTTAAACCATTACATGGATGTGTTTTTGTGAGCACATTCATGTGTTGTGTTCTAATTGCAGGTAACAAACTACTTGTTAAAAAGATAATGTGGAAATATTTCGAAGTGATACGAGATGGACTTTAATAAATAAGATGAAAACTTACAGATCCAGCTGTTAAGGCTATTGTATTTTTTTACGCTACGATTGCTATCAACCAGAGCAATTGAATTGGTCCTTTAGACAGCTCTTTACCAACAAATACTTCTCAAGGTGTGTTACTATAAATACATAGGCCAATGAATCCTCCAAAAGGCATCACTTTCAACTGAAAACTAAAAAGTTGTCTTCTTTCTTCTTCTTCTTCCCCTAACTAGCCATATTTGGGAGGCTAGGTGGTGTAACTTTTCGGTAAAATGAGGCTTCATGGTGGCGGCCCACCACCAAAGTCGTCAATATTTGCCACAAATCTTAGTGGCATTGGCCATATTGGTTGTTGCTAATTCAGTGGCGGCAGATACTCATGTATACTCTTCTCCACCGCCTCCAGCAGCCAGCCCAAGTACAAGTCTTACCTCCTTCTCCTTCTCCACCACCACCTTATGTGTACAAATCTCCACCTCCTCCCTCGCCGTCTCCCCCACCACCATATGTCCATAATCCCCACCTCCTCCTCCTTCTCCCATCCCCACCTCCACCATATGTGTATAAGTCTCCACCCCCTCCATCGGCGTCTCCACCACCACCGTATGTGTATAAGTCCCGCCACCTCCATCGCCATCTCCACCACCACTTAGTATGTTTATAAGTCTCCACCACCTCCATCCTATAAGTCTCCACCTCCACCATATTACCACAAGTCTCCACCTCCGCCTTCACCGTCACCTCCACCACCATACTACTATAAATCTCACCATAGCCCTCACCATCACCACCTCCACCATATTATTATAAGTCTCCACCACCTTCTCCTTCACCTCCTCCCACCCATACTACTACAAATCTCCACCACCTCCTTTACCTTCCCCTCCACCACCTTATTACTACAAGTCTCACCTCATCACCATCACCATCACCACCACCTCCATACTGTACAAGTCTCCTCCTCCACCGTCCCATCCCACCACCCCCACCCGACCTACAAGTCTCCACCACCACTGCTAAATCACCTCCGCCCCCATACTATTACGGTTCTCACCACACCACAGTGGTCTCCCCTCCACCCAGATTTTCTACCATACTTCCACCACCACCCAGAAAATCACCTCACAGCCACCATATCCTACCTTACTCTCCACCACCACACAATTAGAGAGTCACCACCTCCTCCATACTACTACACCTCCGCCGCCCAAATCACCTCCTCCACCGTATTACTACGATTCCCCACGCCACCAATGAAGACACCTCCAACTCCATACTACTACAAATCTCCACCACCACCACTTGCAGAAGAAGTCTTCTCCCCCGCCCATCTTTTATTACAAATCCACCACCACCAACCCCATTACTATCCTCCACATCATCGATTCGTGGTCAAAGTTGTCGGAAAAGTCTATTGCTTTAGATCTTTATGATTGGAAGCATCCAGAGATGTCTCACGGCAAGAAACACACGAAAGGTACCATGCTACACTCGTATTCTTTATTTTAACGGTATATTTTTTGTTGTTGCTTTATATTCAGTAGGCTCTTATCGGAATTCATAAATGTGTCTATTCATACTATACTCGTGATACATTTAAAAAGCGTGAAGCTAGAATTAATATTTTAAAATGTCAAGAAATTTTATAAAGAAACAACTATAATAAGAAATTTATTTTTCCTTATTAGAATACAAAAATATTATGATAAAGTTAGAAAAATTTTTATCATGTGATAAAATGAGTCTGTTTTATTTTATATAATGAATATGAAGGAGTTTGTTGTGGAAATAAGGCTTGGAAATTATCTAAATGATCATCTATTAACAACTCAATTATGTTTTTATTGTTAATGATTTGTAAATTTTCGCATGGATTAGGTGCTGTTGTTGAGGGTGACTGCAAAGTGGTGACAAGAAAATTGTGAGTTATGGTACCACTAAGAACAATGGCAAATTCGGCATCACAGTTAAAGAGGTTTTGAATATCGCAAATATGGAGGAAAGGCTTGCAAGGCTAAACTCCTGGCCTCCAAGGATTCAAAATGTAACATTCCTACAAACCTTCATTGGGGAATAAAGGGTGCTAACCTCAAAGTGAAATCAAAGAATCGTTATGAAGTTGTACTCTATGCTAAACCATTTTGCTTAAAGCTCAGACACCTTATACGAGAATGCAAAAAGCCTTGAAAACCTACACTTTTTGCTCCATACTATTATAAATCTCCTCCACCGCCATCATAGACTTATGTTTATAAGTCACCACCTCCTCATCGCAAATGTACAAGTCACCACCTCCCTGACCCTAGACATACGTTTATAAGTCTCCACCACCACACCTTTACTATTACAAATCTCCCCCACCGGTTAAGTCTCCACCGCCTCATTATTATTACAAGTCTCACCCTGCCCATCCACCAAAACACACACATTATACTATTATAAATCCCACCACCTACCGTCACCAAAGCACACTTGTATACTATTATAAATCACCACCACCACCATCGTGGCACACTTTTGTATACTGTATAAATCACCACCACCACAGTAGTCTCCACCACCTCCATTATTACAAGTCTCCACCTCCACCATCACCAAAACCCGCACATCTTTTATTATAAATCACCACCACCACCATCGCTTCTCCCCCACTCGCACTCTTTACCAAGTCTCCTCGCCCCACCATCGCCCGTCTCCTCCTCCACCGTACTGTACAGAGTCTCCTACCACCCATCACCATCGCCTCCGCACCTTACTACTCTGAGTCTCCTGTCCACCGTCTCCATCACCACCACCACCCCCACTGCTATAAATCTCCTCCTGCAATGCCCGTCTCCTCGCCTCAATTACCTACTACAAGTCACCTCCTCCCCCATCGCCTTCTCCCCCTCCACCATACTACTACAAGTCACCACCACCACCGTAGCCATCTCCCTCCTTCACCCTACTACTACAAGTCTCCCACCAGCCACCATCGCCATCTCGCTCCACCGCCCTACTACTACAAATCTCCTCCACCATCATCGCCTTCTCCTCCTCCACCATACTACTACAAGTCACCACCACCTCCGTAGCCATCTCCTCCACCACCACTACTACAAGTCTCCTCCTCCCACCGTCTCCTTCACCACCCCCTGCCCTACTCACAAATCGCCTCCTCCATAGTCTCCTTCTCCACCACCTCCCTACTACTACCACTCTCCACCTCCCGCAGTGAAGTCTCCTCCTCCCCTCCCTTATTACTACAACTCCCTCCCCCCGCAGTGAAATCACCTCCTCCACCGGTATATATTTCGCTTCCTTCACCTCCGAGTCCACTACTAAGAAGTTTTCGGGAGTTCAACCATTCTCATAATCAATCAAGTAAGTAGTAGTTTGAATTGTGAATTTTTTCATATGAGATTAACCTTTTCTTTATTTCCTTTGAATTAAGGCCTAATCTTCTATGTGGTTCTTTCTTCTCGTTTTAGTTTAAAACACAAAATAAATGGTGGCTTCTTGAGGAAAAGATTCAAACGTCAATGGAACAAAGCAATTAATTTATGGAATAAGATATTCAATTTCAGTTTGCTTACACTTCTCTTTTGGCCTTCTTGCACATTGTTCTCTTAGTGCGTTCACATGAACGTATTTAAGCTTTGATGCTTTTTAGAGTTTGTTTCTTCGTAATTTACTGTTGTATTGAGGATATTTTCCTCATTTTATTCATTCCATTAATTATTGTATATTTGTTCTTCTAATACCTTTGTGTACTTTGTGCACATGATCAATAAGAAGATCAATTTCAGGAAATATTTGATTGTTCATATTTGTCTAAATACGATTATAATAATGATACATGTAGTATTTTGTTGCTTTTAATTCCCACCTTCCCTTTATGTATGACTACTATGTGACTTGAGACAACGACTCTTTGAAATAAAAGTCAAATTTTGTACTAGTTAGTTTTATTTCCCCGCCTTCCTTTGTAAATGTATGTTCAAAGATTATAGCTATTCGTAATAATACGATAAGTTTCACAATGGATACTTTTTCTCAGAGAAAAAGGAACTTTAAATCATTATTTGATTTACTTCTTGCCAAAATTATAAAAAGTGAAATTACAAAAAAGGAAGAAAATCGCTTTTCCTTTCTTTTTTTTTTTGGCTTCGGTTACCTCTGTTTTCCAACAATAGATCAGTAGAAAAGGTGCAAAAGAAATTATAACTATTGCCTCCACATGCAGTTGATCTCATCATTGAGAACTCAAATGAATTTTCAAGAAATATTATTACAATGAAGAGATCACAAAGGCTATATTATAATGACAAATCTTCCTAATACTCCATCTCAATTGTTTTAAGAAATTTGTTATAATCTTTTAAGAATTTAATTTACATACACTAACAGTGACAGCGTAAATAATTGTACACATCAATGTGATTTGTGACCAATTATAACAAGTTGTCAGCTTATTTGGCAAATTCTGTAGTTATCTGTAGGTAACCTGATAGTCTAAAAAGTTCATAGAAGTTGAAATCTAATTGTATTATGGGGATTTCAAAATAAGTGAAACCCTCACCTTAAATTCCAGATAGATTATGCCTTTTTGAATTTAAGAAAGAAAGTTTTATGTGAAATCTTCTGCATCAATGTCTAAAAGGTCAAAATATTTAAAACTTTATATATAGTTTAAAATGTGCAAATATTACCTCTGAAAAGTTAATCAACCCACATCTAATATACACATATATATGTTTTCAACTGATCAATCTTTTCTCTATGAACAAATGAAAAATGAAATACCACTACTTCATTTGTTACTCTTTTCCCTCCATTCAATAGAACAAAAAAAAATTGATAATTGTGGTGTAAATGGCGTACTATGGCGCAGCTCGATTAAGAACCCAACATGAGGCGCCGTGGATCTCTCACACTTGATTGACCCGCTAGGCCACACTCTCGAAGTAGGAAATTTTCAAAGCAAAAAGGATAAGTGAGCTGATTATAACACCAATATAGAAGTAAAACTACAGTCTTCCTTAGGAAAAACATCGAAAGACAGCTTAATTAACGATTTTAAGTTCTAATTAGGGAATTTAGAAGCTTTACCTCTTATTGCATCTACAACTGGGTTGCATAATTGGTGGAAGCTTTGCTCCTCTCAAGTTTACCTTCATCTTCCAGGTCCTTCAGTTTGATTTTACAATCAATCTGATTGTGATCCCTTCGTATTTATCATAGTTGCAGAAATTAGGCATTCCTTCACATGAGCTCAATTTTCTGATTCGCAGCCCTAAAATTACCAGCAAATTGAACAAAGAAAGGGAAATGGCGGACGGGTTAGTGGGCCCAATAAGCGGGTCAAAGGAAAATTTTACTTTTTCCTAAAATAGAAACTAAATGAGTAATTAATAAATATTTACCGTTCAAGCGTTCGATGTGAGTAGTTACGGGCATCGAGCGAGCGGCCAAGTCCAATCTAGTCGAATGTATAACGAGTTGAATCGAAACAAAGTGGGGCAGCGGAGAACTTTCATTTTTGATGGCTGGCTTGTGGCGCTGACTCTTTTTTATCTAAGCTTTTTATATTTTTTGTAAATTTTATTTACCTAATTATACTTATAGATTTCAAGACATTTTCTCAATAATTCAAAGAAATTATGCTTGTCAAGCGATTCTTTTTTTTTAATTGTAAGGAAAAAAATAAAGAGGCGAATAATATTAATTTTTTAAAAATTAAAAAATTATAAATTATGAATTTATAAACTTTTTATCTCTTATGTTTTTTTTGTATTAGTTTAATTTAACTTGATTTTAATAATTGAAAACTTGATTTGATTTTGATTATAAAAATCAATCCAAGCCAGAACTATGAACTTGTCTTGATATAGTAGGCTTAATTTACAATGTGATTAAAAAATTTACTAGCATTGAATAAATATTAATTATATAACATTAAATTAACATGTATAAGTTAAATTTCTAATGTACATTGTAATTGAGCTTAATGAAAAGATATTGTTTCTTACCAGGCGATGGTCCGAGTAGGCTAGCTCAATCGAGCCCGAACTTTGGCCAGGCCAAACTTGATCGAGCTCTTATCGATTCAAACTAGAGATCAAAATTTAATTAATATTAAGTTGAATGTTAAATATATGCGGCCAGGAGTTAGAGCTCAGGAGCCGGCTCTGTATCTTTATTTGAGCATAAATATTATTAAGTATTTATGTTCTATCAATGCGGATCAATTTTTTTATGTTTTTTGTTTTCTTTTATATCTAAAATTAACAAGGGAACCAAATTCCTTTTTAACATATGTGAAATCTGGAAAGTAGAAGATAGTTAATATGTCATTTCTGCAATTTATATTTGGGCTCACAGTTTTTAAGTAATGATCTCTAGCTTAATCTAGATGCTTCTGCACTCATTTGCATGAAAGACAAGTGGACTCATATGAACCATTAAAGCTATTGCTTTATTCCAAGTCTAGAATATTCCAAGAATTTTTTTTTTTCATTTATTTATTGAAAGCATATAGAATTTATTTTTAAGGAAAAAAAGGAAAATTAAATTCGTTAGAATAATCAATTATTGGGTAAATATGAAACAAAATTATTTTTTTTAAATTAAAATATTGATTCCTTCTTGATTGATAAAGACAGTCAATCTAAAGCTTTCACTGGTTTATCTTCTTGTCAGTCTCTTCACCCACAACCAAGAAAAACTTTACCAAAAACCCAAGAAAAGGAAATATATGAGGCAAAAAGTTCCAATTTTGAATCATACCCACATCTCAAAAATCAGTAATTTATCTTTTCATTTCACTAATTTCCTCATTTTTCAGTTCTCTTTCAATCTCCTTACATTTTCTTGTTAAGTTTTGTAGGTCTTATCTCTTGCAGAGTGGGAAAAAAATGGTAACTTTAAAGATGAGGGTGTTGGGATTTATGTTAATAATGCTTTCAATTACTGCATTTGCAAAAGGGGATGAGAATGAGTCATCTAGGCCACCAACATTGGTGAAAATGGTGAAGGGAAAAAAGATGTGTGTTAAAGATTGGGAGTGTAATATGTTGTCAAGATTTTGTTGTAATTTGACAATTTCAGATTATTTTGAGACTTACCAATTTGAGAATCTGTTTTCAAAGAGGAATTCACCTGTGGCTCATGCTGTTGGGTTTTGGGATTATAAATCTTTTATCACTGCTTCAGCTCTTTATCAGCCTCTTGGATTTGGTACCACTGGTGGTAAGCAAATGCAGATGAAAGAGGTTGCTGCTTTCCTTGGCCATGTTGGCAGCAAAACTTCTTGTAAGTTGTCTTTCTTTAATTTAGTTAAGAAATATGTCACTGCATTAATAACTGTTAGTAGATTTTAGAGATTCTTAATTCCTAGTTTTATAACACTGAGTATCTTCAGCGCAGCTAGCTCGTAAACTTTACTTGCCATCATCCCTTGAGTGGAGCGTGGTGGGAGCCCAAGCGGGAATGGACACGGCTCGTGCAGTAAATATGACACGCAGTACAACTACGACCCCCTGAAATTTAGGCTCAAGAGTCGGAGGATTGCCTAGGTGTCATATCTTTTTATAGAACTAATTTGTTTTAAAAGACCAATTATTGGTATTACAGAACTTCTTATATTATAGTTACCATTATTAGTATTTATATATATATTTAACTTCTTTGCATAGTGGTTGTTGTTGTATGATGAAACATGCGCCCGAATTGAAGTGGAATGGATATCAGATTCGCCTCTTAAGCTTTTGTGTGCTGATTGAATCATAATTGTTGTTTGTTGTTTATGTCTAATTTATATACTTGTATTTATAGTATGATTTCCCCATTTGCTGGCTATGTTGCTCGGATCCTACAAAAATGCCTGCATCGGCGTTGGATCCTCCAAAAAAAAATGCATAACTTTTGGAGGATCTGACATGCACCAGGAGACATATTTTGTAGGATCTGAACTAATAACTATTTAATGCTTTGTTTGTTCAGAAAACAATGAATGGAGATATTTGATTTCCTTCAAATTTGATTAATATAGAACATTTCCTTAGAGAACTCAAGGAATTGTAGTGTAATTTTTGAAAAATAAGATTGAAATAGTGTATGATAACATACTAGTCATGATTGAAATTTAATTTGATAAATGATAACAGTACTTAGAAAAGATCAATAGCTTGTGTAAAATAACTAGTTGAAACTCATCTTGTTTGAGATCGTTTGAGTCTCTGATCCCGAGGTGTGATTGAGGACTTGAGTATCTACAATTGCAATTAACATATGTTAAGCTAATTATATGGATGTCTGAGCTATTTATTTGGCCTATTCCAGATAATGAGAATAACCAAACACAGGGTACCAATTCCTTTGCTGTTCCGCTATAGTAACTTTTCTCTTTTTACGATCTAAAATAGTATATGCTCCATTTGAGACAGTCACTTAGGTGTCTCCATTTAAACCCTTCTAGGTTGTTACTTGATCTGTCTCTGTGTGTGCTGGCGCATGTGTATATTTGCTCTTTTCTAGCTAGATATATAATTTCTGTACTTTTTAAATTCTAATTCTCGTCTTCTTGAAAAGAAGAATAGCTATTCCGGGCATTAACCTTCATGACATATAACCGGTTAAGTGATGTGATTAAATGCAATTAATAAATTTATGTTTACCTCAAAACAGACAAATATTTGAACTTACTTCTTAATCATGACTGCTTAAGTTGTGCGTCAGGGATATATGTTCAATGGTTTTTCACTTTTATCACTATGCATAACTTTTCTTATTGGTTCAACCACAGACAATTAAGTAGTAATAATCCTCTAGTTTATTCAGCCATGCTTGTTCTTGTATTGAACTCTCCAATTTACAACTTCATGTAAGCAGGTGGTTATGGAGTCGCCACCGGTGGACCACTCAGCAGGGGCTGTGCTATAACAAAGAAATGAGTCCTAGCCAAGATTACTGTGATGACTACTTCAAATTAGCTTCTACCCGTGCTCTCTGGGTCCAATATTGTAGTCGTGGTGCCTTGCCTATCTACTGGTAAATGTTTTATATTATTCCAGAGTCAACAAAAAGGTCCTTTTAACTCAGTGGTAAGTAGCCAAGGTAAGCGTTACCAATTTGTTAGATTATCTATTGATTCCTTTCTATTGCTCAGAACACCCTCTGGACCATTTTGACGTTCTCTTCTCTGTTGCTTTATTTATAACGTCCCTTAACAACATGAGAGTAGCGATCAGGGCCGACAGAAATGCAATGTTATTCTTGTTGGTTTTGAGTTTATTTTGCAACTTCACTTTAACTTTATCTGATTATAAATATACAACTCGGTTAACGGAGAAAAGAAAATGTATTTAGCTCATTTGATCTTTTTCACTACATTTGCGTTCCAATTGATATTGTTCCAAGCTAAAATTGACGTTAAGGGCTAGTGCGGACCTATGCCTGCCCCATTGAATCGGTTAGATTTTGATTTCATTATTCTAGCATATATTAAGCACAAAAAATGTTTTCTTGGTACTTCTATTTTGAGACACAACTACGGAAGAATAGGCGAAGCACTGAAGGTAGATCTGTTGAATCATCCCGAATACATTGAACAAAACGCGACCTTGGCATTCCAAGCTGCAATTTGGCAGTGGATGAACCCAGTTAAAAGAGGTCTTCAGCTCGATGCCTTTGTTGGCAACTGGAAGCCCACGAAGAATGAATAGTGCTGTCTAGCGAATTCCAGTTTGGCACCACCATGAACATCCTCTATGGTGACAATGTACCTTAACCAAGGTGATGTTGACGCCATGTGAACAACATCATCTCACACTACCTTTATTACCTTGACTTGATGGCGTTGGCCGGGAGCAGGCAGGGCCTCTGAACTTCTCACCTCTGCGCGGAACAAAAACCTTTCAATCCATCTTCCGCCCCTTCTTCTTCTTCTTCTTGAATTCATGTTGGATTTGGACATCCTGCATCTCCTCGAAGCGTTTTCCACTAAGAAAGCATCCAATAAGTGGAGCAAGATCGGCGTAGTTGTCCTGCTCCCATGAAACTCTGTGTTTGGGAGTCAGTATATAAGGTTTAAGGTGTGTTGCCCCGTTTCTTGTTATGTCTTATTGAAGTGAATTTTGATCAGTGTAATATGTACGGTGTATGTGAAACTTTAGTCTGTTAAACTTTGCAAGTTGTTCATAGTCTAGTTGAATTTTGTTTTAACATATACACACAAATGTTTGCTTAACCATCAATTAGAAACTCATCAAAGACATCGAACTGGATTGTAGCTGTCCAGGTAGTTTCTGTGAGTCCTCATCGCTCCCAAGTTATTGATCATTTTGATAGTGATCGTAATCGTTCGAATCGTGTCATTGACATTATAAGTAGAAAAGAGCAAAGGAATGTGGCTATTACCAACTGGGTTTGGGACCATGTGGCAGTTGTATGTCATCGTCTTGAAAATTTCTCAAAGATTCATTAGAGGAAGGAAGAAGTTGAGAATAACATGCAGCTGTCTTTTCTTTTACCAAGTTAAGGCGATATAAAGATTTGTCAAGAAACGTTCCATCCACTCTTATGAGTTTTCTTGTTTACGTTTTCTTATAACTTTTTAATTTCGTAGACATTTCTTCTTTAATATTTTTCGCAGAACGTGTCAAAATTTAAGTTGTATTTGTACGGTGAATAATGAAATTATCGTTAGATGTATTTAAAAATATATATATATATAATAGCATTTATGAAATATTTTCCATAATTCAATCAATTATCTTGATCGTGAAATATCATGAGAAATAAGAATTTGGGTTATAAAAGGAATTATACCGTCATGAATTTGAAACCTAACACTATTAGCCAACTTCTCCCTTTTATTTAATTTGTATTGTCAAAAATATAATTAAATTATAGAATTATTTAATGTCTCATTACATTCAACTTTGTATATTATGGGATGCAATTGAAACGTCTTAGTAGTTAAAGAAGGAAAGTCAATCGAGATTGCGTGTAGTGGCGAGCGCTTAAATACTATCTTAAGTGTTCACTTCTTTTTCTAAAATTTTATTCGATTACTATTTGATTAAATGATGAAAAAAGAAAGCTAACAAGTTACAACTTCAAAGCTTACCTTGTTAGTCGAGATAAAAAAACTTTAGTAAACCTTGTTTTTTAGAGCTTCAAAAATTTCTAAAATAGAGAGTATTATTAATGAAATATTACAAAATACGAGTTAGTTAATATATGTTATTATACGTAAAGAAAATTTTTAAATTATCGAATCACCCAAATAATATTTATGAAATTTAAATAATATTTATAGAAGATCTGATGATTTAATTTTGTCCAGTATCATTACGGTAGAGTCTTGTCTTATTCATTTTAATCGAGTTATAAGTAATTCGTCATCATATGGAGTCTCACTTATCTCTGCTGCAGTTTGCTCCAGTACAAATTGATATATTGAAGAGCACAATATGATTATCGGACATGAAAAGAAAGGGAAAAACAATAAATTAAATAAATAATGATATTTTGTTCAATTCTCAATCATATCCTCAACCCTCCTTCGGTTTCTCAACGTTTAACAATACAAACAAGCAAAATCACCACAACCTTTTTCCTCTCTATTTCTGTCGTTGTTATCTGTCATTTGCCTGTCTTGCTTACCTGTTCCTTCACTTTATATTTTTTCTTGAATCAACCCACAAAGGTTAGCAGATAAAGCTAGAAGAACAAAAGAAAGATTTATTTTTATCAGGTAAGTTAATGGAAAAGAACAATATAAAAACCTTATGAATTGCGGTTGGTTTCTATGGCTGTAGTTTTCGGAATGTGTTGTTTAGTACCTGAGACGTGACCCCTTTTGAGTTCTCCAAGGTTTCATTTGTTTTTCAGGGATCAGTTTGAATTTGACTATTTCATTTCTTTATCCCTTCTCCTTATTTTCAACTTTCCCAATTCATTTTTAGACCCTCTGGATCTAACCCTTGTCTGAAATTGCCAAGATTTTTTGTTGTTGTTTATTTGGGTTTGCGAATTGTAGCTGTAGTTGATTATTTTGATGGCTAGGGATGACAATTATCACAGGCAAGGGCTAGTGGTAAGATTGAATATTCCTTTTTGGGTTTCTTGGACATATATTTTCTTATCTAATCAAGTTTCATGCTGCCAGAAGAGGAGTTATTTTGTATTGGGATCGAGGCTTAGTTGATTTGATTGATTGATCTCTAGCTATGTGTGAGTTTGCTTTGAAATGTGGATTGTGGAAGTTTGGTTTGTTGGAAATGGAATTAATTGTAGAATTCTATTTTTAGTGCTTTGATTCCATGATGGTTTTGTCTAGTTTTCTGTTTGTTCCCTTTTGCCCAATGTGGAGGAATGTACCATTTTAGGGGCTTGCCATGAAGAAATGAAATTGGGAGCATTAAATTGTGATGTATTTCTGTAGTCTTGCATCAATATCTTGTATCTTTTGGTGTTAATTTCTGTATCTTTTGATATCAATGTCATGTTTATTGGCGAGAAAAGTAATATTTCTGGTTTGTCTGTTCTTACCTTCCCTTTTCTTCCCTTCGTTTTAAAATGAAATTTATGTTTGAAAGGAGCTTTTTCTTAAGATATTTTTTGTTGGCAAGTCTGGACATTTTCCTTTTCATAAATATTAAGGTTAGACATCTTACTATCTATAATGAGGAAACATATCCATAGCGTTGAAATGGATCTCTCCTTTCTTTATTTCTGTTGAAATATTTTTGGGTTAGAATCTATGTGGTAATGCACTCTTAAGGCATGCAGCAGATTTGTGTTTCATTTGTTTGAATATATTTTTGTATTTATTTCAAACTGTGCGAGTACCTTGTAAATTACCCTCCGAACAAGGAGAGAGTGGTATGTCTTTCAATCTATTTGTTTCTAAGTAGTGGTAGCATGTGTTGTGGTTTGCATGATATAATGAAGGTTGTTCATTATGAATCATTCTTACATTTGACTTAATGCACAGGCACATGCTCCTCCTCCTGGTTACTTTTCACGCTTGGAGAACAGAAGGGCTGAGAAGGCGATCTTTATTTGAGAAAGAGAGTGAGGATGAGAAGGTGGTTGTGCTGTACCTGTCAGTAGAAAGTCCTACCCATCCAAATGAAACAGAGCACCTTAAAACCCCTGCAAATCATGCTGATGGTATGCTATTGCATTTTTATGCTTCTGCTATGTTTAGTGAAAATCAAATTGTTTATCTCCTTGTTGTCTGAAGATGAGCCTTTGGCTCATCCATTTCATTTGATTTAGCTGATTGAAGTGATAATTTGTCATTGCATCCCCATCACATACTAGAGTACAAAATTATGATGCTTTGAAGTTCAATGGTTATCCAATTTTGTCATTCTGTGAGCAAAGCCTTACAGGTATTAAAAGCAGAAATTCAACTGAGTTTCTGTGATATCTGTTTGGGCTCTCTCTTTATATTTCTACGTGCTTGTCTTACAAATCTTTTGTGAGGCATCATCTGCTGTTTGTTGACCAACAGGGTAATTTCATAGATAAATCGCAGGGCTGCAAAGGTGACTGGAATTGATAACTTTAGGCCACGGACTTCTATGTACAGTTTGGAAAATGTGTATTTTGGGAACTAGTGGAACCAAGTTTTATGGAACTTGGTAAGCCTATCTCGGCAATGAGAATATGATGATTTACTGAGATCATATTTTGGGAACTAGTGGAACCAAGTTTTATGGAACTTGGTAAGCCTATCTCGGCAATGAGAATATGATGATTTACTGAGATCCAATGACCTGATGCATCCTAAGCCTGCTACTACTGTATAGGCGACTCTAGTTTTGCCATCAGTACATTTGCCTATTATGTAAAAGGGTAGAAATCAATCTTAATTCAGTTTCCAAAATTTTGTATGCATTCGGTTTGAGAGTCTCCAAAATATTCAAAACATTCAAAACCACTTCAGTCGTCAGACGTTTTGTCCCATGCGAGCTGTACGGAATCTGGAATTCATAGACTGGCTAAATGAAGATTTTGCTGAAATTAAGATCTCCAAATTTTTAATGAAATAGGAATTGCAGAAGATTCTGATTAAAGATAAATCCTGATGTTCCCTGGCAAGATAAAAAATTAGATCAACTCTTGTAATTTCTCCAAAGTACCCTTGTTGATTTATTTTCTTGATAGTCTAATCGTAGCATCAGAAAGATTTTCTTGTGAATAATTTATAGTGGATATCAATGGTAGGCCTCTTGATTTGCCTTCGTTAATTCCAGCCCCCTAGGTAGCATTCATTGCTTTCCTAAAATATTGAACTTCTTAAAAAATATCTGGAGTACCTAAAGTCGACTCCTATATGAAATTGATTCTATGTTCTCATCTATTTTGGATTCTTTTGGTTACAAACTACTACCTGATAACCTTGGAAAGTAACTTAAAACAATTCCCGTGTGCCTGTTGGATCGGGAAATATTGTGTCAAAAGTACCTGCAACCTTGCAAGGAACATCTCCCAACTGCTCTATTTTAACTTTTTAGTTTATGAATGTAAGAGAGTCCCAGATGAAAGTTGTGATTATGAAAAGTAAAGGAAAAAGCTCAATGGTGCTGATAAAAAGAACAAAAGGAGAAAGCTCATTGAATATTCCTAACTTCTTTGCTACATAACTAACTTGAAGTTTTTTTCTGTTTCACTTTTAACCTTTTGCAATGAACTAGCAGATATTCATTAAGACCAATCCAAAAAAAAAAAAAAGTATGGCATAGTTTCCTTCAATTGAGTATATAATGTGCATGCCACATTTAGCCTATTTATCTGAATGGTTTTAGGACATTATTATTTATGTCATGTTTGACAGTGCTAACTTTCTAGTGCTTCTTGGACAAGTCTTAGTTATCCAATGGGCGAGGTAGTTTTGGTTTTTAATCTTCTCTGTTGGTATCTGGTACCAGGATATCAGAAAGGGTCAAGAGTATCAGATCCTGCCAAGGCTGAAGCGGAAAAAGCAATACCAACTATAGAGGTCCCAGCATTGTCTTTGGATGAACTGAAAGAGGAAACGGATAATTTTGGATCGAAAGCATTAATTGGTGAAGGATCTTACGGGAGAGTATACTATGCTAATCTAAGCAATGGAAAAGCTGTTGCTGTCAAGAAGCTTGATGTTTCATCCGAGCCTGAGACTAATGTTGACTTCTTGACACAGGTAAATGTCTTTTCTTATGTAATTCTTTTTGGCTGCTCCATGCATTGCTGTGGTACTTGTAAATCCCTCTGATATATGTTTCCTGTTTCATCTTAAGGTTGCTAGAGTCTCAAGATTGAAGCATGACAATCTTGTTGAGTTGCTTGGTTACTGTGTTGAAGGAAACATTCGTGTATTAGCTTATGAGTTTGCAACGATGGGGTCCTTGCATGATATTTTACACGGTATGAAAAAAAAAATCATGTCTTTGAATGAAATAGAAAGTTATTAGCTTGATATATAATATATTCTTTTTGTATTGTGTATGTGCTTATAGGAAGGAAAGGAGTACAAGGGGCACAGCCTGGCCCAACACTTGAGTGGGTGCAGCGGGTAAAGATTGCTGTTGATGCTGCAAGGGGCCTCGAGTATTTGCATGAGAAGACCCAACCTTCAATCATACACAGAGATATCAGATCAAGCAATGTCCTCCTCTTCGAAGACTACAAAGCAAAGATTGCAGATTTTAACCTGTCAAACCAGGCACCTGACATGGCTGCTCGCCTTCATTCTACTCGAGTTTTAGGAACATTTGGCTATCATGCACCAGAGTAGTGTCTCTCACCTTTCTCTTCTTTGACTAAGCTTTGTTTTGTTCAATCTGTATTTTGTTTCTCCTCAAATGTTTTACACTTGGTTGTGTGCTTTTTGAGTTATTCTGAACTCTTTGCTTCTAACATATTGCTGAATCTTATTTTCTATCTAGCTGCTAGATTAACTTCCTTTTTTGCCTGATACATTTGGAACTAGGAATAGAATTAAGTGTAGAAGTGGGGAAAATGAAGCTACTAGGAATGGGTGAATGTTGGTGATAGGTTATGATGATTGTATAGTAACTTTGAATCATGTTACCATTTTAAAAAGAAATAGTAACATTGAGCCTCTGATGCATCTAACTGAGGTTCTGAATGAAGGACAATTGACAGGTCTAAATATAGTATATCTATATGTAGGGACCTCCTGATGTAAACATATTTTCTGGAAATTTTTGATGAGTTTTGATGCTGCTGAAAGCTTTCTAGAATAAGTGCCTGATGAGGGCAAAGAATCATACCATGGAAACAATATATGTAGTTGCTAATGGTGCGTATACGGCACCTCAAAGAGACGTTACCATTCTCAAAATATACTGCACCTCAAAGAGTGCAGTATATGCAGCAGACTTTCAGGGTTTCTTCACTTTATATAACCTAAGTCTACTGGGCCTAATCAAAAATTTATATAATTAAGGTGCTTCTTCCCTTCTGGAGTAAAAAGCTAAACACAGCTCAAAAGAGCCAAAGCTACTTTGAAATGAAGTTTTGACTAATAAGGTTTAAAGGGCTGAGAGGCTTTCTTCGAAATTTGAGAAGCCCATCTTTAATATTACTTTGGTTTCCCCTATTCATCGTGGATGTTATGACGTCTTCTGATAGATAAGTTTCCCCTAAGGTTAGCTTGTTATGGGAAAGGAGCTTGGTTCTCAGGGGCCATATCTTTAGTATTTAGAATTTAGATGTTGTTTGGATGGAAAAAACAACTACTTGAGTCAATGGGGTATTGCTTATGTTTTTCTGGCAGTTCTACTAACCATTATAGTATATGGGGTGGAATGGTGAGGTCTCTTTTTATAAAATGTGTAAGAGTTAGTCATGCCTTTACATGCTACTTCTTTTTATTGCTATAAATTATAGAAGTACCTCTTTTCCACGCAAGGTTTGTATTCTCTCGAAAGACCAAACATCGAAGCTTTTGAGTGAAGATAGTTTGTTCTCTACAAGTGATTCTGGCTGATGATTAATTATGTGTTTAAGCTCTCTTTTACAAAGTGAGATGACAAAGTTGTAACATATTCAATTACTGGAGTTGTATTTTTTAGCCTGTTGTGCCATTTTCCGTTTAACCCTTTGGCATTTCTGTCACTTGCTTTACTCCTTTATGGTTGTAAAAATTGCTTCAAGAAGAAGTTCTGTTTCAGGAGAGTTATCTAACCCGAGTATCCTAAAATTAATTACAGATACGCTATGACTGGACAACTGACACAAAAGAGTGATGTGTATAGCTTTGGAGTGGTCTTGCTTGAACTTTTGACTGGAAGAAAACCTGTAGATCATACAATGCCTCGAGGACAGCAGAGCCTGGTTACTTGGGTGAGCACTGCTTCCTGCTTAACTTACCAGAAGCATTCTTTTCATGCATTTTTTCTCCTTATGTGCCCTTCTCCATTTGCTCTGTTATCCGTTAAGACTCTATATCTTGATGTATAGTTACTTCTTTAAATTTGTAGGCTACCCCGAGACTGAGTGAAGATAAAGTCCAGCAATGTGTCGATCCAAAGCTGAAAGGATGTCCTCCGAAAGCAGTGGCTAAGGTATCTTCTTTCCCCCTCTCCTATATCTGCTTTGTCTCTCTTCTCTCTTCCCCAATACCAAGCAAGTTGTGGTTGGTTGTATAAATTCTCACTGGCCATGTCACTCCATTTAAATATTTGACATGACATCTCCTTGAAAACATAGAACCTAATACATGACTAAAACTTAATTCCAGTTAGATATCGTCTATATAGTATCTTTTTCTTGCATTTTGCCCAATTTCTCGAGGTCTGCATGCATTCTAAGAAATAATAGGTCCTTCTAGACAACTTCCTTTGATGTGATTAATGTCTACCTTGTCCCCTTTTATTCAACACCTTCATTCAGTAGCAACTAATCTTGATTGGGAAATCGGAAGTGCTCTAAAAATTTATAATAATTTCGGGTTTGTGATTTCCTTTATTTTTTTCCGCTCAAATTCAGATGGCAGCCGTGGCAGCACTGTGCGTGCAATACGAGGCTGAATTCCGTCCAAATATGAGTATTGTTGTCAAAGCTCTCCAACCACTGCTGAAGGCTCCTGCTGCACCTGCTCCAGAAATATAGGGAGCCTATTTTCGCTCGTTCGTTCGTTCATTTTGGATTTCTACTGCTAATTTGCACTGTTTTGGTGATGATATATCATGCCAGTATTTCATTTGTAATGATTAAAAACAAGAAATAAAATAGACTTCAAATTTTTCTTGAGTATTTGAAACTGGTGTGTAGGATTTGATTGCTTTAACTTGCATGGTGAGATTGTTGAGGATTTCCTTGTGAACTGAGAGGTGTCTAATTTTTTTTTTGCTTTTCCTGAAAGAACACCTGGGGTCTGTCTTGTTAATTTGTGTACTATATTTGTACTTCAAGGTGTTGTATTATATTTATGGATTTATACTATACAGATTGTTGGACCTCAAATTTGGCACTAAATTATTCCTTTTCCTCATCTCACCCCTTCTGTTGTACCTAATTTTTGGGAGAAGAAGTAAATATTGTAGGTAGTTTTGTCTGATTAAAAAGATGTAGAGGGAAATTAGAAGCTTTTAGAAGTAATTTGGGGTGAAATTATTTTAAATTCCCAAGTATTGGGAGGCAAAACAGGTCAAGGGTAGAACTTCAAGTGACTTGTTAGAGCAGTCGAGGAGCAAAGAAAGTCACTCGGAGTTCCTCTGGTGGTGTGGCAGTGTCTTTATCAGTGCTCGATTTAAGAGGTTTTTTGATTAAAAATGGAAGGATCTATATAAACCTATCAGTCACTCGGAGTTCCTCTGGTGGTGGGTTCTTTGATTAAAGATGGAAGGATCTATATAGCTCCCTGTCAGTCGCTCGGAGTTCTTTTTTTCCTCTTAATTTCTGTTTGAGTTCTTCTTTTCCTCTTAATTTCTGTTTTAGTCCATCCAACCAAAGTTGGATTATCCAATATCTCCCTTATTTACCTTCCTAGACAAAATCGACCAACTAAATCGCTTATCTGTTTGATCAAATTTTTTAAATCAATTTATTTCAAAATATGTTTTTTCCCAAAAAAAATCTTTTTTAAATACTTTTAATGCCGCTTATGTTTGATCAATAAACTTAATAAATACTTTTGAGCAATAGTTGTATTTGGCCACACATTTAAAAAAATATTCTTCAAAAAAATGCTTTTGGAGAAAAGCTATTTTTTTTTATTCTGAAAAACTTTTGTTGCTAACTGAAAACACTTATTTTCTCTCATGAATTTGGCTAAAACAATTCATTTTTTAAAATTTTCAACCTCAGTGCTTGAAGGAGTATATATCCACCTGACAACAAACCCATGCTACAACATATCATCCAACAATGTCACCATTGCTACTAAAATACAGAAGCAGGCAGGTTCTCAAATCCAATCAGTAATCTGAGGAGCAAAAAAACAAATGCAAGGAGAGCTAAATTTCATTAAACATGAGTCAATTTGATGAATTAGGTTTTTCTAGTGATTATTATGAACTTCCTCAACTGTTTACTTGTACAGTAACATGGCTATGCCATTCGATAGCTTATACCGGACTCCTGCAACAGCAAGTTGAAGCAGGAGGTTTGGGGTTTTGGAGTACAAAAGTGGAGGAGAGAGGATACCAAATTCAACATCTACATATACAACAAGGATTGGCAATAGAGTTATAACGAGATTCTGCCGCTCCTGTTATCAGCTAATTATCACGTCGTAGATGGTCAAATGTGTATGAATCATGAGCGAGATTCTGCATGAAGAATGAAGTGCATTAGAAAAAAGAGTAGTAAATCCGAATTGTAACCACAAGCTCACTGTCCAACAAACAAGAAAAGATTGAAAAGAACAAGCTACTAAATGGAATACAGGCATTTCAATAAAGAACAATATCAGTGCAGCTTAAAAAAATAGTCCAGCCATTATCCCAAGAGATCGGTTTGTTCCTCCAATTTGATGGAACTAGCAATGCTGTCGGCATTAGATTACACCATAACTTCAAAAGGATTAATCTATTACTTTTTTTCTTTTGATAAGCGAAGAGCTTTTAGCCTTTTACCGTCAAAAAGAGTATTTTTATCCTTTCAAAATAAATTCTGCAACTTAATGGTGTGTGTATATATGAAAGAAGAGAAAACACATCTCAGAAAGTAATTACTGTCCAAACTTTTTGGGTGACAAGAAACACAAAATGCAAAATTTTACATACAGTTGAGCCTTTACTAAAGTCCACAGACCACTAGAAGGTCAAGGTTTTCACTGGACAACTCTGGATAACATATGGTTCAAATCTTCCGAGGCATGACCAAGGATATGGAAATAGACTAACTCAACCAGCAAACTACATTTGAACCAACATTTTAGACGCATTAGTTTGGGTTCTTGGCAAATTAAGCGGCTAATATTATATTGCTTGCCCAACCTGTCAGAATTTGGGAGAGTGTGATGGTTAGTGATGGTTATGCATTCTTCGGTAAATTTTGATAGTCGTATTAGGCATCAGTTTTCTTATTATGCTTTTCTCATTTTTCTCATGTAATATTTTTCTGGATCAGAAATGTCTGTTTGATTTGTTCTTACTAATATTTGTCTTTTTGGATTCCGAGTTGGATTTGGACATGCTTGATGTCACCATATTAATGATTCTTGTTACTTAATGTGAAACAAACACTCCTTTCAGTTACTTGAGATTCTTATTTGCTTCTCACTTCTGTGCAGAATTATGGTTCTCTTGACAGCATTTTGAAAGGAAACTAGGGCTTAATTTAAGGGGCAATCACTTATTATTTAAAATCCAGATCTCCTAGCATGAATGAGACGTGCTCCAGGAAAGCAAAAATAAATTCACCTCAAGTGCCATTGGACAACACTAACCTTCATTATTCCCAGAGATGGAATTATTTCAAATATTCGTGAACATCCCAAACGGAAAGATAGTGTTATTAATTTGGGCTGGAGGGAGTAAAAAGTTTTAACCTATTTCAATCTTTCTTGATGTTATTTATTAGAAAGCACTCATAATTTCCTGTACAGTTAACATTGAGTACCTGTTCTTGGGCGCGGAAATACACGAAAGGTGTATAGTGGAGAAAGTTTGAAACTCTGGAGGTATAAATATCAGCATATCTGCAGTTTCAAGAGAAAAAGATTTAAAAATAGTCAAGGTGCTAAAAGAAAATACTTCTAATCAATTAATAGGTCGTAAAGAAGTGACACAAATAGTCACAACACATTGACATACTTCTCAATTTGACGCATCAAGTGACTTTTATCCCACAGACCTGCACGTGAAAGATAACCCCACCTGAAAGAGAAAGGCAGATTGATCACCCTCAAGTCCAAATTCATCAATTGAAAAAGAAACCATGCCTGTGGGCTCATCTGAGAAAACATGTAGATGTGCAAGTACATATTCCTGGCAACTTTTATAGGTTAAACCTGGTCGAGGTGATGTTGACAGTTGACTCACTCTGAACATTACAATGTCAACTAAGAGCTAATGAAACCATAAAATAAAGCAATCTAGTATAATAAATCTGATGCTGAATTGAAGAGACAGGTAATTCCAAAAGAAAAATCTCCAAATCACCTTTTGTTGAAAAGCTCTCCGTCTTCATCCAACATTGGACCAATTTTCTGATCTAGCCTCTGCATAACAAGAAGTAGCTTTTGCATGCTTTCTGTGAGTTCATTATCATCCATATGTGTGGCGGCAAGGGTCTGATGCATATTAAGACAATACAACTTTAAACTGGTTACATCAAGTAACAAATTGATAGCACAAAGTTACCCACACAAGTCATTAAAGACATTTTAATGAGCCTTGTTAGAGATCCAAACTTTTTCGTCCTTTCCATCTTTTTCCAGAAACTAGTAAAAGAATATAGTGAAACATAACTAATTTCCCAAACAAACAACCTACATCCAGTTCAATATCCCCCTCACCCTAACTAGAGCAATCCACAAGGAAAGTGAGAAAGAACCGTCAAACGGAAATGCTGGCACAAACTGCTTATGATCTAACAATGTTCTACTCTGTTTCAAAGCTACGGCGTAATTCAATATGCAGACATCCATTTTTCCTATGCAGAAATCCATTTTTCCTTTCAATGATTTTCCTGGAAAAACAAAGAGAAGATTAATTCTCTCTACCGACTTAAGATCACCTGTAGGTTCATCTTCCCATCGCAGATAAACACCTTCAATGAGATATGTTATACAATACTCCCTCCGTCCCCATTTATGTGATGTACTTTAACTGGGCACGGAGTTTAAGGAATATGGGGAGACTTTTGAAACTTGTGGTCTAAAATAAGTCAGAAATGTTTGTGTGGCTATAAATCATCTCACTAAAGGTGCAATGAATATTTTAATATTAAATTGTTACTAAATATAGAAGCGTGTTATTATTTTTGGGACTAACTAAAAAGGAAAGTGTGTCACATAAATTGGAAAAGAGGGAGTATCTTTTTATGAGAAAGAGATATGTTATACAATATCAAGAGTTAACGGGTGATACTTTGCACTTACTTTGCATAATTCCAGGCAACATGTCAATAACTACTTATTACTGTACTCGGTGATTATTAGATTGAAGATACTCCTTGCAACCGAAACAGGAGGCAGAATATCTAAGTTGAAGGTTAAGTTACAGAAACGCAAAAATATTCATATGCTAAATCTAGTACACTTACCTGTGCAGGACGTCCCTCGGTTCTCCTCTGAAGAGCAAGCCGAAGTTGGTTAAAGAGATCACCTAAAACCTCTTTTTGATTGATAAGATCTATCAAAGTAGCTCTCTCTTGTTGACTATGAATTAATGCATTATACTGAAGATCAAGAATAAAAAGCATCATATGCAGCAGTCGTACAGAACAAAATCGTCAAAGAGTCATCATTACAATCTCTTCCTTAGAAAAGAAAATGCATAAATTTTTCATTTTTTTCTAAACCATACTTTCTGTTGGTCAACAAACAACTAAATTGCTCTATAATTCTTCACTACTCGTACAGGTAAGGTGGAACAAATGAAAAGAAGAACTAGATCATAACAAAATCCAAAGTGGGTAAGACACTAAACTCCAAAGGGTTCGACCGAATGGAACCCCCAAATCCAACTAATGGAGCAAAAAGAAGTAAATAAACAATTGTAATCCAATTCCAGAGATCTGATGAAGATTAACTGACCTCCTCCTCTAGTTCTCGACAAATCAAAGCAGTTCTCCACCGGAGATGGACTTTGGATTGGCTTACATCTGTATATATATGATCGCCAACATATAAGATTTCATCTCCATGAACATTGAGTGAACTCTCAACCATCTGAGCGCTTCCTCCAGAGTACAATCCACCTATAAGAAAATTATTAGCCGCTGATTAGAAGGAACAAGTCTGTCCATGTTCAAAAGAAAATATGAAACACCATTAATGGACAAATGTGATGGTGATCGCTGGAGAAAACTCCTAACAAATGAAAACTCAAAGAAGCCTTAACACCTATAAAATTCCTGATCCTAAATTAAAACCAAGAAATTTCAGATGTATTTCAAGCACAAAGAGAACCCTACACCCACAAATAACATCATTTTTGCATGAAGCAATTGGAGGATGTTCTATTCTATTTTTTTCCTTCCCTTTCTGTTGGAGTCTAACTACATTGTTAGGATCATTTGTTGGGCTATCGTGCCAGTTCTTATGGGCGCTACAATGTGCTTTATTAGTTTTTATGGCAGCCATTATTGAGAACTTGGTCACCATGCTTCTCCAACAAGAAGATAACGACACCAGGAACATAGCTTAACCTCCAGGCAAATTTTTAGCAGCAGAATTGTTTACCACAAATCAACCAAAATTTTACTGGGGGATACCATTGTAGTTGTTGTCTATCTTATCAATAGAATGCCACTTAAAATCCTTAATTTTCAGAATCCTCTAAAGGCTTTAAAGGGTGAAAATTAATATATTGCTCCTCCGAAGGTGTTTGGGTGTGTCTGCTTTGTTCACAATAGGAATTCTGAGAAACTTGATCCTAGAGAGAGCCCTTCAATGTGTCTTTATTGGATATTCGCGTACACATAAAGGGTACAAATGCTATCATCATCCCTCCAAGAGAACCTTTGTCAGCATGGATGTTATCTTTTAAGAGTTTGACCCCTATTTCGATATTACGTCATCACCTCGTCGAGGGAAGAGTAATGGAAGAATATATGGTTCTCCCTAGGTTCTGGAGAAAGAATTCAAGGGGAGACTGATGGGTGTTTGGATAGACCTGATTTGATAACTTACTCAAGTAGAAATAGGGCATAAAAGGCCATTATGCAATCTGCCGAAGTTGAATCCTCTTCTACTTGTGTTAAATTTATATTTTCTAATGAGTTAGATACTTATATTTGCCGATTACTCGTAGAAAATGAGTCAGATCTTGCACCAAACATACTTTATCTAATTTTATCTCCTATAACTCTTTGTCTCCTTCCTATAGAATCTCTGCCTTGTCAACTTTTTATGTGTATTAGAGGGAAGCTTTTGCAGATTCTAAATGGAAGCAAGCTGTGATTGAAGAAATGAAGGCCCTATCAAAAATGAGACTTGGAAACTTGTCACCCCACCACCAGATAAAAAGTTGGTTGGCTGCAAATGGGTCTTTACTGTGAAACATAAAGCTGATGGCTCGATTAAAAGATTTAAAGCAAGATTGGTGACCAAGGGATCCACTCAAACTTATCGAGTTGATTATTAGGAGATGTTTCCGAATTGCAAAGATGAATACTATTATTATTCTTTTGTCTTGTGCAGCTAATCTTGATGGGGACTTGTAACAGTTGGATGTGAAGAAAGCATTTCTTCATGGAGACGTACAAGAAGAAGACCATATGGAGATTCCTCTTGGATTTGATACTGAACAAAGTCAGGAAAAGGTGTGTAGACCGAAGAAAGCCTTGTATGGACCTAAGCAATCTCTTAGAGATTGGTTTGACAGATTCTCCATAGCGATAATCTCTTTCAGTCACCAACGAAGCAATGTTGATCACACTCTCTTCATGAGACATCAAAGGGTATGGCACCAACAAAAGTGAGATGTTTCACTTGGTTGGTGACAAAGAGGGCCTGTCTCA
>JACEIK010000052.1:76597-99789 GCA_018107945.1 Datura stramonium
ATTAAGATCTACTTAGACCTATTAAGCGATAATAACATAAATAAAAACAAATATACTTAATAATTACAATTTAAACTTTGAAAAAAAATTTAAAATCTTGCTTATATTATACTAAAAATAAACCATATTGTTTTTCATATTATACTAAAAATTACATGTGCTTGATAATATGATAATTATTTTTGAGACATATTTAAAAATAAAAAAATTTATTTAAAAAAAAAGAGTCTGCCACAAAGATTGAGATATGTCATATGGAGTATATTTTTTTTCTTTTAATAATGTATAATTATCTTAATCTTTTTAAGCTCTTAAAAAAAAAAAAGAGTTAATAGAAACCGCAGAAAATGCCACGTAATCAATTTCAGAATACCACGTGTTTCTTACATGGCACAATCACAACCGTCAAAATTGTTCCATGTCAATCTAACGGCTGAAGACACAACACAAACGCGTGGCGGGAAGAAGGAAAAGCGTGGGAAACTTAAAACGGTCACAAGCTAGCGGGTGGGATGAACACATCATCCGCCACGTCATCTACAACCAATCAGTATCCGCCACGTCGAAATACAGTTACGTCAGTTGTTCAAACTTCTTTCTTTTTCAATTGTTTTCTTTTATTATTATAAAAAGCGTCAAATTCTTGATCGGTGTGTGACGGTGGAAGCTCGTCTCACGAAAAGAGAGAAGAACTTCAGCTGTCAAAAATTTAGATTCCCCATAAGTTATGGAAGCCTCTACCGGAATTTTACGTCGGTTTCCTTCAATTACCGGCGCTGGTGTCGGTGCCGGAGTTAGCACCACCAACCCATTTAACCATACCTCTAAATTTGCATGTCTCTGTTCGAAATCATGTTCGAAATCGGCCATGTTAAGCTTGTGTTCCTCGATGGGTAAGCAAGAATTGGGGGCAAATTTGAGATCGATGAAGTTAATGGGTTCTGGGTTTTGCGACGAGGGTTATTTGGAGTATTATTCTTCTGGTAGAGGTGGTAGAATTAGGTGTGGGAAGAAAGAGAAGGACTTGGCGTTGAAGAAAACGAAGAAGAAGATGAAATTGCTTAAGGGTTTGTCGAGGGATTTGTCTAATTTGACTGAGATGGGATTTGGATTTGGTTCTGATATTGCTTTGGTTGATCAAGTTCAGGGGAAGACAATTTCTGTGAGTATTATGATTCTAATTTGCTGTATGATTTATCAAATTTGAATTATGTTCTTATTGTCTTGTTTGTTTTAAATCATCTTATTCCTTCTATAATTAGAAGTTAACTGATCTTGTGAGATGATTTTTTTTGTTGGCTGTTCTGGTTTGAGCAATATATATATAGTTAAAATTTTGAACTTTTTGTATAGTATGGGTTCGAACTATAATGTGGAAACAACCTCTTGCAGAAAAATAGCGAGATTATGTACAGACCTTTGTGGTTCGAACCCTGTGCATAGCGGGATCTTAGTGCCCGAGGCTGCCTTTACTAATTTCAAACCACGTCTTGCACACTGGATCCACAAACTTAAAATCCTGTTATGTTTCTAGGTGTGCTTAGTTTTGTTCTGTTTGGTCTCTGTATCAGAGTTTCGTGTGTAATTGGTAGCAACTTGTAGCTTTAGAGATTGACTTGGATTAATGTTGTAGTCAGTGGCGAAGCCTGGAATTTCTGTAAGGCTGTTCAAGATTTAATATATAATGTCTGGTGCTGCTTCAGATTGCACTTAGTAAATTGGCTGTTAGCCCCTCCCTTCTGTTGTTGATCTCCTACGTTTTGTTGTCTAGTTTGAAGTTAAAACCACTCGTCCAGTTGCTCGATTCGAATTTTTGTGAGAATGAACATCTGATATGTATATATACAAGAATGAACAATTTAAACCTGTTTCTCCGTTCACTCAAATAGGTTTGAATCAGACATTGTAGTTTTAGAGTAGTCTCTGGCAGACGGTCGATAGAAGTGCAAATAAAAGTAGTAGACGGATTAAAGCACCTAGTAATACTATTTTCTTTAGCATCCTGTCTATTCTTGCTAGTAGATTGATTAGTTCTAACTATATGGGATATTGCTCTTCCAGTTTACTTATGTTGCCTTTTCTCTTTGTCAGGAGGCGGCGGAACTGTTGCTAGGACAGCTTCAACAACTAAAGGCGGAGGAGAAGGAGTTGAAGAGGAAAAGAAAAGAAGAAAAAGCACTCATGAAGAAGAAGAAAGTGGCAAGTCAAGTACAGGACTGCTCAAGGAACTGCGAAATGTCATCTTCAAGCTCTTCTTCTGAATCGAGTGAATCAAGTGATGATGAATGTCAAAATTTGGTCGACATGAAAAGCCTGAAGATCGGAACTCTTGCCCAAACAATTCCCGAGGCATGTAACCGAGCACTTGAGAATGCAACACTAGGTCCGGACAATTCAACAATAGTTGAGCCTCAGACTCTAAATCCTGAAAAGGATACGTCTGTGGAGACCTCAACCGCATCATCAACATCAACTTCCACGGAGGAATCAACAGGGAGGAAGACTAGCTTAGAAGTTCTGGTCCCTGAGCAAAAAGGAGAATGCTGCTTGGAAACTAGTGATTGTCACATTGGTAATGTAGGCAGCAGCATCACACTAGGCAGCAGGTCTAATGCATCTGTCACAGCAGCTACAACAACAACAGCAGAGGGGACTAAGAGAATCGAAGTATGTATGGGTGGTAAATGCAAGAGACTAGGCGCTGGAGCGATACTAGAAGAGTTCCAACGCATTGCGGGGATGGAAGCTGCAGTCTCAGGGTGCAAATGCATGGGAAAGTGTAAAGTTGGTCCTAATGTCAGAGTCTCAGGGTGTAGCAGCAGCAGCTCCGACGCGTTCCAAGCCGGTGACTCCATCTCTGTTAGCTCTACTCTTCCTGCTACTACTAGTAATTCTCTTTGTATTGGAGTTGGTTTAGAGGATGTGAATCTGATTGCAGCCAATTTACTTGGTGAAAGATATCAAGAAGTAGGGCTGGCTAATGCTATGCCTTAGAAGTTCTTTTCTTTCACTAGCATGAAGTAGGTAGGGCTTTGGGATTTTGGCATTGGGTTTGAATTGCTTTTTGTCAATGTAAATATCATCAATATAGATTGCATTTGCTATTTATTCTTTGTAAATATTAATATCAATTATATAGTGAGATTGTTCTTTTTATGTTTGGTAAGGATCAATATCACGTTTTGTATCTCAATTATTGATAAATTTTGATTTTAGTTTGATGTTTGATTAAGCACATTAAACATTCAATTAATTGAATTGTGCATTTTTGATAGCTTTGCTTGTGATTTTTCACAAATTTAAACATAATTATAAAATGTTAAAGACTACTTAATTGCTCACGTGTTATGTTAAGTTTGACTCTATTATCCCATATTTAGGAAAGGAGACGTCTTGACTTTTTGCAATTTGAATTTAAAAAAAAAAATTGCAAATCTCTTAGAATTAAAAATGACACATCTTTTGTAAAAAAAGATATAAAACTAAAAAATATTTATAAAAAGTTAGAAAATCATTCCGCGGATTCATTTGAACCCAATATTTTGACGCGAAGTATAAATTTATCATAAAAATTCATTATTATAATAGATAATAGATAACTCACAACTTTTAAGATATAACGGATTCAATGCTAAAATTCTTAAAAGTACGACACAAAGTTTAAATCTTGAATTTGCCACTAACAAAAACCAAAAAGAAGAATATACCAATAACATAGGGACCAAAAGTACTAATATCCTTATTTGGTAAACATCAATCATTAACATATTCATTTTGAATGAAGTTCACAAGATAAACAGGCAACGAGTCATTACAACTTTACATGAAACAAAGAAAAAAAATAGTTGATTAATTAAGACATGAAATATACAGCCAAGTTTTGAGATTAAGGTGTTGTTGATTGATTGATATCAATATACATTCTATATTCAAGAGAGACAGTAAGACAACAAAATGAATGTGCATAGATTCGAGCCGTGAAACAGTCATTATACTTGCATTAGATTAGGTTGTCTACATAATGGTGTGAAGCTTCCCCGGCCCCTGCTAACGCGGAATGCTTTCTTCCCCAAGGCTGCCCTTTTACGATGAGGCAACAAAAGAGTTAACAAAATTAGAAACACAACAGATAGGCCAAAATGAAAGCATATTTTCACCATAAGCTGCATCTCTAACAGCTCTCCATCTATCAGGTGAACATGAGGAAATGCTCCATACTACTGCTAAATAGGTATCACAGACTAGTCGAATATACACCACGCGATCTCCTCTATCGTGTATACGAGACTGGGGGGTTAATATTTTGTTCTTGAATGCTCAATGATGACAATGTTTCTTGCTGGGGTCATGAGGTGGTGAATTATTACAGCGCTTTATGAAGGAGTCGAGGGTTTTCTGCTTTGCAGGGCTGCTGTGGGACTGATTAGTCGAAACTTCCAAGGATTTCTCCTGGCCGTCAAGCATCTGCAGATACATTTGTTGCTTTATCAGCTAAGGGTGCCAGTTTTTTACCTTAATAATTCAAGCACAGTGAGAATTAAGTAGAAGAAGACCTGTCCGAGGTTGTCCAGCTTGCTCTGAACGACGTCCCTGTAGAAGAGTCATAAAAATAACCATTACACCATAACTTCTACATGTGGCATCGTTCAGAGTTGAATAAATCAGAAAGCTCTACTAGTAACAAGAGAACATACCAAATTATGTCATCAACAGTGTCGTTTGCCAGCAGATAACACACATTGACAGAGGACACCTAGAAAGGAAGTTTGTTTAAGTTCTGACTCCAGAATATATAGATTTCTTAGAGACTTAGCTCTTCTGATAAATGGACACATATAGGCACCCATAAACTCAGTAGTTAAGCAAAAATACTGGAATCCAGACAGGAAATACCGAAACACTAATAAATCAGTGTCGCGCTGCTTATACTCTTAATTTTTCTATTTTTGGTTGCATTAAGTGCTAAAGAACCACAAGAGCTAAGTATGTCAAAGATGAATTTAAGGACTCTGCAAATGAGCATTGTAGTGGATGAAGCTGGAGTCAGACATCAATGAGTCTCATGGCCAAGACTGCTTAATCACACACGCGTTCCTAATATACAAAGCTCAAGTGGAAAGAGAGCCCTGGAGAGGGTGATTCCCAAAGTAAAGCAGTGTGGTCAACACTGGCCATTGAATATCTGAGCTTGCAGATGCAACAGCAGACCAGCCAAGCCAGGCTACTAGCGGATTTGAAAATAATTCAAGCAGAGAAGTCATTCTCAAACAATTATCTAACATTATGTAGCTCACCTGGCCAATTCTGTGAGCTCGATCCTCAGCTTGAATAAGGTCTCCTGGTGTCCATGATAATTCTGCAAATATCACTGTGCTTGCTGCTGTTAATGTTAACCCAACGCCCCCAGCTCTGATGGAAAGCTACAATACAATAGTTATAACAATATTATTTTTCATCCTACATAATCTCACTTTCCAACTGTATTTAAGGATCGATAAGGAAATCAATCCTACAGTGAAATTACACTGTTAGTTTGACTAATTATAACAGTCAATGACATTACCACTGCAGCCTTAATTGTTTCTTTTTCCTGAAAATCTGTCACCAAAGCTTGTCGCAATGCTGATGGAGTGCTGCCATCAATCCTAATACAACCAACCTTCTTCTTCTGCAAAACAAGGGGAATGTTCAAGTCGTCTATAATTCTCGAAATCTACTAAAATATAAAAATCTTACAAGTAAATACTCATGTATTGAATCAATCATTGATTGATGATGCGCAAATATCAGGAACTTGCAGTTTGCCTGCATGTTTGAAAAAACCACAATTACTACACCAAGAAGCATAACAAGAATATCAAAGCTTATAAGAACAGCAAGAAGTGGGCATATTGGAGAAGATGTGCAACTTCTCTACAGACAGAACATGAATCGTTGTCAGATAAAAGGGCAGTTACATTTTGCATGTCATAGCATTCTTTGGTTAAATGATGGAACTGATATGAGGACCTTCCAAGCATCGCTTAACAATTTGGACCTTGCACTTGACTCTAAAAGTAGTCTATATGAGAATTTGTACATCAGACAAGTCTTAGTTGACCTGTGTTGTCATTAACCAGGTGTCAGACACCTAGAACTCAAGTTGAAACTTAGTTGCTTCAAGTAAACTCTCGTCGAGTTACAACAATGCTTCCAGTATCCTAATTTATCTATAGGCCATTAGTTTGTGTATTTGATACTGTAGTTTCTTTTCTTCTATCCAACATAAATGCAGTAACTTTGAAATTTGAAAGCCAACATTTGCTGATTTATCTTCCTCTATTGCTCTTCAACATGAGAACAATATATTCCTTTCCTTATAGATGATATTGTTTAATCCAACATAATGAAAGTGGTAAAGAAAGAACATTCCGATAGAGCAGTTGGAGATGCTTTCACTTTGTGTTCTGAATATCTAGGATGTAGAAGAAATAAAAATCATCACACCTCAACCATGGTTCCTAGGTAATCCAAAACTGCTGGAATTTTGGCCTCGCCAGAGGCAGTGTAAATCTGCAGCCCAACAAGCAAAGTATAGGGGTTAAAACTCTAATTAAATATATCAATTTATATATCAATTCTAGTTCTAGTAACAAAGCAGCAAATCAAGCTTTTGAAACAAAAGATAATATTCCAAAAAGTGGCAGTGGGCACAATAGAAAACAAGATTGAATTTGTCAAATTTCATTATTATAGACCAGCAATGAAAGAAATACAGTGACCAGGTGATAAGAAATGTATCTTGCGCCTAACTCAACCCCAAAAACTAGTTCATGAGGTGAGGATTGACATGATAATATAAAGAGACCCCCCGCACACCCAGGCCTGCCAACTGGAGCGTAGATAGTATAATTATGGGGTCCAACATCGGGCAAACTAAGAATTGGGCTGGATCCAGCTCTGATACCGTGTGAATGATTAGAATAAGGGTGGAGAAAACTTAGGTTGATTATTCCCTCAAGTCATTTAGGTTTATATAGCTAATGCACAAGTTCTAAGCAAGGAAAGAGAATCAAATACATAATTACAAGGAGTAAATCATGCTATAATATATTTAAAAGATCCTATAATATCCTAGAAGATTCTAACCGGATATATTCTCCATTACCTAATAATAGTAGGAATATGGAAGAAGCATTGGTATCTGCTGGCATTGAACACAAATTGTTCAGAACACAGATCTTTATTGTTTGGGGGAAGAAAAGGTCATAGTTTTTCCTTCGAATTGTTTGTTCAACTTCCCAATTGACATAAGTTGTAGATAATCAGAGATGTTATGATCCAGGGTCCTCCATATTTGAATCTTCTACCTACTGGTAAGACATGCATGAGGCTGGTCATGAAAATGTGATCCACTGGCATCCAAAGAGGGAAAGTTTTTCAAACCGCCTGCACACAGGAGCACTATTCCGACAGCAAAAGTTTTTGTAGAAAGGGATATTTTGTGAGCTAATTCTCAAGGATCAAGATACAAAGAGAAGCATATTATGCAGTAAGACCAGATATGCTATTTTCAAGAATCCTTGATCTGGTGATCAACTCTCAAATTGATAAAAAGAAATAAATAATCATGACCGGAGTTTGCAAATGTACCTTACTGATGAGGCTCTTCTCTGCAAACTTAAGAGATTTAGCCTCCTCCTCGGACTGAGCTGATTTAACTTTCCCCTTAATAACCTCCAACTACAGGACACAACGTTAGATCAAGTAAATATCTTCCTCAGAAATCAAAGAAAGTCAGACATCATTATCAAACACGATTCTTTACAATCTTTGGACAGGAATATCAGACATCATTTACTTAACTAAATTCCTATCTTTAAAGTTAAATTAAGAGAAGGAAGTTTCAGAAAAGAGTAATAGAATATTAAGTGTCCTGTGAGAAATACCACAAGAAGCATTAAGGTATTCACAGTTGAAAAGTCAAAAAGAGGATAACTGGAAAAATTAAAGTCATTGAACGCATAAACTTAAATGATAAACGAATGCAGAGAAAACAGCACTTCTGGTTAAAAGTCCATTCAAATTCTAGGGTGGGAAGGGGATAAAAAGTATAATCACAAAGGTATTCAAGAATACCTCACGAAATAGAGCATTAATTTGTCTCATCTCCTTCTCCCCCAAGTCTAGGAAAACCTGTAACGAAGTGAGAGAGAATGAGATGAAGTCGTGTAGCCAGAACCATCAAATGTAAGCCTAAAGTTTATACCTGTTGCCTCCGCTTCTGAGGGAGTTCAGAAAGGACATCCTTTTTTAGTCGTCGAATCATCACCGTTGCTTTGATTAAACTGTGCAGCTCTTCGTGATTACTTGCACCTTGATAAACTCCAAAGATGCCCTAGAATGTGCAGCAAACCTGTTAGAGCACTTAATTATTGATCTCAGAGGCGGCTTCCAATCCAGAAGAATTTTGACTTACACCCTTGCAATACCGGTTGCCATATTCATGCACGTTCTTATACACAGTAGGATGCAAGGCCTCCAGCTGTCAAAGCACACAATTTTAGATCACAAACCCCCAACAAATAAAACTTCAATTTGAAACTAGACTGTAGTTACCAACTGTATGTGTAGCCAACAATACTTGGATTGATCAAAATATTGAATATATACCTGTTTGAATAGTTCAATTGGCCTTGATAAAGCAGGAGTTCCGCTGAGCAATATCACATACTGAGCTTTCTGCAGCAGTTAACATGAAAGTTCATCAGGACCACTCCTCCCACTTATCATTTGGTGAAAATGTATGATCATCAACTTGGATGGGAATATCAAACCTACTTTTTTGCAAGTTTGTCATTCAAGATCCATTTGTTCACGGTCCAACTGATACTTTTTGTTTCTTTTCTTTTCTTGTTCATGTCGATATGTTTTATACTGGAGAAAGTTTTAGAACAAGTCACAAAGGAAGATTTTCATCTAAAACTTTGTCAACTTGATGAGCTTGAGTGGAATTCTCTGCTGTGAATTGTATCTTGAAATATATATTGCATACAGTTCAGGGAGGTGCACAGGACTAATTGATGTGTGCCTCTTTTCACAAATGATATATCCATTTACTTTCTGATTAGATAGATGAAGTTAACTGTAAGAAGTATCAAGAGATGCCTCATGTACCGTACACGGGTCACTGCAGTGATATGGCCATCTATATTTTTTCTTTTTTCTGAAAAGTAATACTTCCACTGACTAACCATTGGATAAGAACTCTATATAGACTAACTCCCACCCCTGAACACAGAGAGAATGCATGCAGACCCATTGGATAAGAACTCTATATAGACCAACTCCCACCCCTGAACACAGAGAGAATGCATGCAGACCATTTCTTCATAAAAGAAAGGAAGCAGACCTGTAATAAGGGAAGGGAAGCACTAGTTCTTTTTGCTTGGGCATTTTTCAAGAAGTGTGATTCATCTGCAATAACAACCTGAATAAACGGATAACAATCATTAAGTAGCATGAAAATACAACCGTGACATCCAACACTAAGAACTTACTCTAAACACAATAATCAAGAGCTTAGATAAGTATCAACATCCAAACATTGAAGATCTTAAACATTGAATTGAAGTAACAGTACGGGACCAGTAAGCCTCTTGTATTTCCTATCTATTAAGAAAATAGGTCCAGGGTCTAATTCAACTCTAAATGTTAGCTCATGGGGTGAGAATTGTCCAAGACCATATAATGAGACAACAATCCACTTCCTCTATCAATGTGGGATACTTAACACCCCCTGCATGCCTAGGGTTGAACTAAAACTGGAAGGTACTCCAGAGCCTCTCTTTCCTTGCATATCTTCGTAATCCAACATCTGGTCATCAATGGCCCTTAACTTCAATAGTTCAATTTGACAAATTTTCAGGAGTAGTTGCATTGCTAGTAAGCACTCTTCTCGTGCTTTAGCTTGAGCCCTGCGAACAGATTCAGGCATGACACCCGTCACCATACATAGGTAATAGACGTCGCCAAGCACAAATTAATGTGTTTCTTTTTTTTCTTTTTTTTCCTTTTTGGGTGAATATGAACAGTTCAACTTTCTTTACAAATATTGATAGGATGCAGACGGTATTTGAATGTGGTGAGATGTGAATAACTCATACATTAGAGCCTTTGTGTGGAACAAAGGCGTAATCACCATCTTCATCTGACGAAGGATCTGGAGCATGAACAAGATAACATGGGCGCCAACATTGGGTAAACCAAGAATGAGGATGGAGTTGACTCTAATACCAAGTTTTAAAATGGGCATTGAGCCTAACTCAATCTCAAAAGTTAGATCATGAGGATTGCCTAGGACCATATAAGGAGACAATAACCCATTTCCTCTATCAATGGTTAACACTATCATTCTTTTCCAATTGTTTTTTTGATAGCTCAAAAAAATTAAAGGTTGTCACTGAAGCAAATAAAAGTGTATCCAAGAAAATAAGAATAGAACAAAATCCAGATAACGAAAAGGTTCTTTGATTTCCTGGATAGGATTCTACAGCCCATCAAAAACTCATCTGTCATTTCCTCTAAGTAGTCCACCCATCATAACAAGGAGCCACCTCAAATAAAATACATCGAGCCTTATCTTAGTAAAATGAAATGGCAATTTATGTCAACTGCATTGCAATCGCTGTATAACAAGAGGGTATCCAAGCAAGTAAGAATGGAACAAAATCCAGATAACTCAGTCTCGATGATCCCTTTAATTTTCTGTCTTGTTATATCACTCACAACAAACACATATATAGATCCATCATTAACTAAAGCATCAAGTTCTATCAAAAGATAAGTTACTAAAGATTCAAATTTTTCAGGTATTAGAAGATGAATACAGCTGATGCCAAACCTTGTATATAATGTACTGTACTTACCTTAAATTTTGATGCCATAAGTAGATCTTGAAGCTTAGGGACAACATCATACGATACTATGTTAAACACACCATCAAGGTGAATGGACTTCTTAGTGTTCGAAGGAACTATTTTAAATCCTCCCTTATTTGAACCGCTGCATTGGGATAAAACTACCTGTATAAAATAAAAGAAAAAAAATTTAATTATCAGGGAACTTGAAATGCAACTTGATTGTGACATTACAGTGAATGCACTTCTAGTAGCATTAGCTCTTTCAGGTTCCATTGCATGTAAACGCACAAATGTTAAGCAACTCACACTAACCTAGTGACTGAATAGCAACAAAAAGCTTCTCATAATCTACCTCAAAGTAGGCTGGGTAACAGAATGAGATTTTGGCAATGATTTATGCGTTCAAAGTGGTGAAATAAAAAATTTTGCACCACAGAAACATCAAAAAACTGCCCATTAGAAATTAGTTTTCTTACATCTATGACATTGTTGTAGAAAAAGAAGATAGGGTGCAACAACTGTTTCTTTTAGAGGGAAAAAAGGTATTTTCAATCCAACTTGTAGAATGAACTTAAAAGCCTAGAAGGCAACTACAGCCTTAAGATATTTGTCAATGAAAAAGATTGCCACCCATAATACCAAATGAAGAAAGCATCTATGCCAATCATCTATACTAGTAAGGACCTGGTGCATGCACCAACAAGAAACTAAAAACATGAGGTTGTTCCTAAAGTATAGAATGTCATTCTCAACCCCTTCAAATTTCCTCCTAGTCCTCTCTTTCCAAATCAGCCACATAAGGGCTAAAGGAGCAACATGTGGCTAGGAAGGAAGCATAAAGCCCACTGCCCATATGCGGAGGCAACCAAGGTTTCTAATAGAAAATGCTTTTATACCATGCAGAAAATCTAAAGGGTAAAAACAATGAAGAGAACAAATTCTGTGGTCTGTAAAACTTGATTTCGTGGATACAAAGAAATACTCATTTAATAAAGTGAAATACAACAAATGAAACCATATTAATTAGGTTGACCAATACTATTTTTTAAGATCGGCACCTTGTTGCCGTCCTTGACTTTCAGTTATCCTTAACCGTTTGCGTTCTTTTTTCTTCATTTTCTAGTTATTACAACTTCTCCGTAATATATCAACCAATTAATCACATCTGAAGAAAGTTTCAACATTTAAAACATAAGAACAAGAAATTCTAATGATTTAAAATCCTTAATATTTCACCACGGTATGAATTATCACAAAGCGTGCTGCAATAAACTAAATTCTATACCACTAAACTGTATTAATTTTATTATTAAGTGAACATCTTTTTTCCTTGTGTAACGACAAAAATGTGAAATTTTTACTTGTAATGGAATTGAGGATATCTAGGAACTCGGGTGAATTCTTTCATGAAAAAAGGAGGACTGTATAGAGCTAAATTTGAAGTACACCTAATTTCCCAAATTGAATTGTAAAGACAAATGCAGGCAACATAATACTACATGTATTTGTGAAAATCATTATAGTTAGACCTCAAGATCATTGATAAATCTAAAACTTCAAACCACTCACTCCATCTTCACAAAAATAGGAAAAAGGGTATCAAACCATACAAGTATTTCCGATGATGGAATGTTCATCCACTGTTGAATCATCTGCATTAAAGCACCAAAGACAGTGAATACGGCAAACTACCGATAATTTACAAATATTAACATGACTTACAGAAGCCCAGTGAAGCCGTAAGGCAGATGGAGCAAGGACAAGAACTGGCCATGATTCACGGACACATGAAACCACCGCGATAGCCTGCATTGTAAGCAGAAATTCAGCATGTAGGATATACCGAGATAGGGTAACCAAAGATGCATGTAAAAATAAATTCTGATTATAGGAACTTGATTATAATTATGTCACACTTTTGGTCTTATAAATGTGTATCAGTTATGTATTGAGGTATATAAGCACATTAGCTGAAAATCAAGACCATCTATGTCAAATATATTAGAGATTTGAGAGAAACAAATATAATCACTTCTGGCAAGCATACTTATGTAACCAGCCAGCTATCAACACTGACTCTCAAAATGTTGATTCAGCTTAAGCTCATAGTTTGAAGGGAAAAAGAAGATCTGACAAAGTAATTTGTGCTGTAATGCAAGAACATCAGTCTGATCATTCATTAACAATTTATGACAGAAGATAGATGAAGCCACAGAAATAGGTCTGGTCATTCATTCATTACGAATTTACAACAGAAAATAGATAATTTAAAACAGGGACAACATATAGAAACAGTGATAGATGGCGTTGCTTTTGAGTACTTTGACAGAAGATATCTATTGGCAGTGACCTAGGTAACCAAAATTTAATAAAGCTCTCACTGTTTGGTATTTCTTTTCTATTCAGATAGAAATAGAAATATTACCTAAGTAAAATATTATACAAGCAACAACAGGAAGATGTCACTTCATTGCACTATGAAAAATTCAAAAGGTTCGTCTCCTTCTGGGCCAACAATATGCTGAATTTCACTTAGACTGAAATCCCTTTCAATTTTATTTCCGATATTATTTCATTGCAGCTGTATTTTAGGATTCTTGGGCCTACAATGTGCTGAAATTCACTAATACCAAATACCTTTCAATTTTACTATCGATCCTGAGGGTTTAATTAGAAGCCAAGTGCTGCTTTATAAAGTTTAAGAATCCACATAATTATTTAACATGTCCAAAGAAGTACTAACAGAAGGAGGAGCGGGAGAAAAATAACGACATGATCATAACCCAAAGATAGGAGAATTAAAGCAGAATGCAAACATAAAGAGCAGCAGCAGCAGAAGTACATTAATGTCAAAGTTAGCAGATGAGCCACAAATATTGACTCTAATTTGAGCAATTTCTTGTCCTATTCACTCTTTTTTCTTTAAAAAGAATTTTGTTAGACTTTATGCACAGCACTAACCCTAAAAAATGACAACCCATTGACTCATTATGCGTCAACAAATTATGCACCTTTAAAGTACTGCTTATAGGAAATACACTCATCATCTTATACAAAGGAGAAACTTCGACTCAAAACCCTAAACACTCCGGTGGATTGTACAATAAAGTTAGTTACTGATACAGATGATCTGCTAATTATTTCTGGAAGATTTATTGCAATTATTCGAAAAGCTAAATTATTTAACTATTACTACATGATATTTTTTGAAGTAGCTGTTGCGAAGATCGACCCACAAATCATACCAAGAGAGGAAGCTTCAAGTATATTGGTCCATAGTCCAAGGAGACTGGGAGATTGATGATGATGTCCTACATCGTATTAGAGTGGGGTGGGTGAAATGGAGGCTCACATTCATGGTACTGTGATATAAGAATGTGTCGGCAAGGGTTAAAGGTAAATTCTATAGAGTGGTGGTTAGACCTATACTGTTGTATGAGGCAGACTGTTGGTCAGTCAAGAAAGCCTATGTTCAAAAGATGAATGTAGCGGATATGAGGAAGCTTGAGTGGATGTGTGGCATACTAGGAGAGACAGGATTAGGAATGAAATTATACGGGGCAAGGTGGGAGTAGCCCCCGTGGCAAACAATATGAGGGAACCGAGGTTAAGATGGTTCGGGCATGTAAAGAGGAGGTAGATGTAGGCCAAAGAAGAATTGGGAAAGGTGATTAGACAGGATATGGTACGGTTTCAGCTTATTGAGGATATGACCCTAGAGGTTGAGGATTAGGATAGAAGGTTAGTAGGTAGCAGAATGTTGCCTCACTTTAATGTGTGAGAGGCAAGGGGTTAGCCTCATCCCCTTTCCTCCTTATTAGTAGTAGTTAATAATAACCACGTAGTTTCTTCTTCTCCGATGTGTATTATTGTTTGTTGCTTCATTTACTTTGTATCTTGCAAATTTGCTATCATAATTTCTTGCAACCATGCTTCGAATACTCTTTTTTTGAGCCAAGGGTCTGTCGAGAACAGCCTTCCTACCCCACAAAAGTAGGGATAAGGTTTGCGTATATTCTATTCTACACTCCCTAGATCCCACTCATGAGATTACATTGGATTTGTTTGTTGTTAATGTTTAGTTTTTGTGAGTTAGATCTAGTCATTTGGATGCAACAATGTCATCCCGAGGTATCTCTTATGGTCAGATAAATGTAATGCAAATGCTCATACAGACATTAAGAAACAAATAACACCATTTCTCCATGGGGATCAAATATCAACTAGTTATGTGAAAGAATTTAAGCAACCAACCCAAAACCTTAAGGCAATGGATGCCACGCCCAAGATCTTTACAAACCTTTGGAAGCCCTTATATAAATCAAACCCTTCAACGCTTATGACCTCATTTTGGGGTTTACACGAGAACTTCAATACGACCTTTCAGGTGTGAGAATGGGCTTACCAAAGGTTGGCTCTGTTACTATGTGAAAGCACTTATGTCTAAACCAATTTTAAAAGGCAAGGCAGATTCTGTTAGAACCCTTTATAAAATCCATAAGGGACAATTAATAACTCAACAAGCTATCAAGCTAGAACTTAGAACCTAAAGTAGGACATCATAGGAAAAACAATTCCATATCAAAAATAGCAAAAGGCTGCAACCTGAATGAATAACCAATTAAATTATTACAAACTTGATATTGCCATTATATGAAAATATCATCATGTAGCAGGTAACTGATTCTAAACTAACATTCATTTTGGCATAGTTTTAGCCACAACCTGAAGAGTCTTTCCAAGTCCCATTTCATCAGCCAACAGGATACGCCCTCCATGCTGTAATGCAAATCTAAATAGGAAAACATTATCCTTCCTTTTCTAGTCAAAGAACAAAGGACAATGTGCCCTTTCTCTAGGTCATATTGACTAACAAAGGGAAAAGCTAAAAAACTTTAAAAGAGTTGTATAACATACCTCACCCCTTCACGCTGAAAAGGCAAAAGCTTTGATTCAATACTATTTGGAATAAATTCATAACGATCTGGTATAAAGAGGAATTGAATAAGCATACTAAGCTAGAAGAATTGTCCTTTTATACAATATAAATGTTTTAGCGATATATAAAAGCAGGTGTTACATAGATGAGGATAAGATGTCCTTCTATCAAATTCTACGAAACAAGAGTGTAATAAATTTTGTAGCCGAGTACAGACATTTCTTTCCTACCCACATGGCTAGAAGTAGATAAACAGGAATTAGAACATATGCTACCATGACCCTTCCAATATGAATTGTATAAGAGCTACTAAAGATGTTTATGAAAGTCTACAGATATTCCACTTGTTTCCTCTAGAGTTAGATTAGATATTCAGATTCTTTCACATGGAGTCATGGTCACATGTGCCAAGTCAATTCTCACTCTCATAAGTCTACATTGAAGTTCACTTGTGAACCCAGAAATCAGCTTATACGTGCAGAAGTGAGTTGAGTTACAAATTGACCTAAATGGATTGGGTAAGGGATTCAAAAGGTGCTTAAAGATCTTGCGAAACTCCACCATTGCCTTAAGGTTTTGGATTGGATGCTCAAATTCTTTCACAATATCTACCATGAGAAGTGAATGTCTGATAGGTACTGACAACAATACATTTAGCAAACCAACAGCAAATACATAGGCCTAAAATGATACAAGAACCAGCATAAAAGGATTCGTTCAAGGTGGTGTTGATCCAGCTGTTCGACATGTGCATTGTCTAATTCTTGAATTCACTCTCCCTATTCTGATCAGTAATCTCAAAGCAAGCACCAGAAGAAAAATGGTGCAAGAAAAATCTAGTTCATTTCTGTTATTTCTTTGCTAATCTGTTTTATGATAAGCATCGCCATGGAATCTTCATGGTAGTAATCTTGCAGAGTAGCAGTGATAAATTTACCTCGAAGGTCAGGCATCGCAGAAGCAGCAGCAATGGCACGTTGCACCAGAGGATCTAAATTCTCCAACTTACATGTAAAAGATGAACCAAAATTAGCTTACTTAAATGGAGCCAAAGAAGATTAATATATTTAAGCACCAGCTTCTATGAGAAGAAACATATGCACAAGGTCCACCGAAGCTAACTCCTAATAGTTTTGTAGTCTCATCTGAAGTTGGGAAACTGTAATTCCGGGCGACCAAAAGGATTTGTAACTCCTCACCTCCAAATTGGAGCCAGAAATTTCATGAAGAACTTTTTCTGCTACAGGCAACGATGACAAGGGAAACATCCACAACCTGCAACATTATAGAGACAGTCACTGCATTTGAATTTCGAAATCATCCCTGCAAAACATGATTTAAGATTCTTGGCCAACCCACAATCGAATGTGGATAACACCAGGGAGTCAAAAACAAAAGAAAAAATGTCATTGTGTCAAGGATGGAGCTATTCAAGAGATGGGAGAGTAGTACTTCCCAGAAAACAAATATGCTTTTATCTTTTCCTTTTTTTTAATGATACACATTGTGAATATACTTGACATCCACAATAAGGCAGTTTAGAGTCACAAGAGAAAAGAATACAATGAAAATGTATTTGCTATCAGTTTGTTTAGTTGGGCGAAATCACAGAAAACATGATAATTTTTTGTTTCTTTTAGCCTTTAAATTCCCTTACCTCCTCTTTTCGGGGTTTATTGGAAATGAGGATTCTTTTTGCCGACCCTAACTAACTTGGGACTGAAATAATGTTGTTGTTGTTGTTGTTGTTGTGTGTGTGTGTGTTGGGGGGGGGATGGGTTTGGTTGTTGTAAGTATTGAGTAGCAGCATTGAGTAGCAGCAGTTCTGTTGCCTGCCTAGACCTATTAGAAAGGAAAAGGAAGACCGAGGGTGGAGGGAAGCATAACAAAGAAAAGGACAAGAATACCTCTCTCTTGCACTCCAACTAGCTTTAGGTATTTTACGAAAAGCTTCAACAAGTATCTGGTAGAAAATAAAGTCCACATTGTTTCAAAAATCCAAAAGAAAATCTTCAACAGAATGACATAATGCACACAAGCCAATAGCTACCTGGTCATATGAAAACTTTGCTGCAATATTTCCACTTGCATGAAGGAAAAATTTAACAGAGCGCTTTTCTGTAAGCTGTTTCACGTGATTGTCATTATGAGGCCCAGAATTTCCACTAGAGCTTTTCCCTTTGTTTATTTGTCAGGAGTGTTTGGAGGACAAGCATACAGGAGTCAGGAAGATTGGAAAATCAGATATAAGCACCTTCGGATGGGAAATGCAAGAAACTCACCAGAGACCTTATCTTCCCCTGATGAAGGTCTTATTATAGGTGCAGCAGATAACACATCTTCCTGCAACAGAAGGAGTAATGAAAGAACCCAATAAGCTAATAATTTAGTTACTTATCAGAAAGAGCCTAATAATTTAGCTCGAGGTGCACCTGCAAATACAGTTGCATAACATGGATGTCACAGTTGCTAATTCTTCAAAGATGCAAGAAAAACACACTAAAACATGCAAATATCCATAACCTAATGTGTCAAACAATCCATTCTTTCAATCTAAAACCTTAACAGTATAGGTGGAATAATCTAAAAAGTCATTCCAGGTCTTATTATTTTCCTTGGTCAAGCCAAACCTGTAGAAAAATTTTGTTGAAAGGCGGCGGTATGATAGTAACATTTGACCCAAAATATTAAGACTGTTGAAGAAATTTTTTGAAATAAGACTGTTGAAAACATCATTAAGTAAAAAGTGTGCCCTCTAATATCTTAAGCTCTTAGATGAGGCAAAGATACAACTCAACTTGTAACCAAGCAGGCAGAGGTCCTGAGTTCAAGTCTCAAAGGTTTTCCACATTATTAGTCCATTAAAAAGAATCAAATCCACACGTGGGCATTTTATGTCTTTGATAATCTGATCACACAATTCAGGTGGAATAAATGTTTATGAACCCCTTTAAGTTTAGATCTGCAACTCGGAAAGACAAGAACGACACCTGAGCAAACAATTTGGTTTAGTTCTGAAAAACAAATCAAGTCGAATAGTAACACCAACACAAATCACAAATATATTATAATATGCATGAAGAAAAAGCCTACTAGAGTTAAAATCAAATGAAAGTGAAAAAATCCAAATGGGTATAACCAAAACCAGGAGTAGAAATGAAACTGGCCCTTTTACACTTTGTTTGGGTGGTTGTTACGTATTGTTTCATAATGTGTTGTATCATAATATATTATTTTGACAAATACAATGTTTGGATAGATTGTATCGTTTTTCGTCGTTACATAGTGTCACACATTAACAATTTGAAATATAAACCTACAAGAAAAGTAGGGTACGTGGTAGAGCTACCATAAAAAAGTAGAGTAAAGGATAAAATAGGATTATTAAATAATAAGTAGGGACAAAATGAGGAAAAAAACTTAAGGTAATGATGCGATCACAACACATCCATCATTGCATAAAATGAGACTTTTCTCCCTTGTGTAATGATTTGACGATACTGTACAATAAAATTTAAGTAACACTCAAAACAAACATGGTATTTAAACTAACAACATAATACAATACAGTTGGTCACAACCATCCAAACAAACAGTTAAATGCAACTGGAAAAGCATAAGGATCTCCTTTGAGGGGGAGAGGGGAGACTTTAGAAAGCCACAAATATATTCTACTGGGATGCAGATAATATGCATGAAGAAATGCCAAGCAGACGTTAAAATAAAACAAATTTGAAAATTCCCATGTGGGTATCACCAAAAACAGGAGTAGAAACGAAACTGACCCTTTTATATGTAGCCTGAAAAGCATTAGGATCTCCTTGAGGGTGAGACGGAATTGTTGATTGCAGACAGGAACTAGTAGTAGCAGAAGAAGAAGATGCGTTCCGCTCAGCAATTTGCTTTAGAGCAGCTCTTTCAAGATTGTCCAGTTCCTCTCCGCTCAATTCCCAATCATCAAAATCCATTGTCTTCTTCTTCCTTTGTTTGCTCCTCTTCTCCAATTTTGAATTTCAAGAATTGCTGCCGGGTGTTTTCAAAATTTTGGGGGGTTTTGCAATTGCAGTAGATATCTCCACTGCTTTTTTTTCCCCCGTAGAACCAAAATTGCCCCCTCAAATTTGAGGGTATGTCTAATTTTATCCAATACATTTGCTAGAGTTGAGCACATATAATCCACTTAGTGGCAAACTAAACAATATGCACAAAATCAAGAGTAAAAAGGTAAAAAATACACCTAAAGTATCACGTATTTTTTGAGTTTCAAATGGGTGTGTGAGTTTTTTATCTAAATTATCATTATATGTTTATTTTTTCTATCTAGACGATAGTAAAATTTCAAGTAAGAAAAGTGAGCAACTGATAGTTGAGATGTGTTTTGATAAATATTTGGTGATAGTTCAAATAAAAAACTCATACGCATGATAGTCCTAATATGAAACTCGCACACTTGATAGTTTCTCACCTCGAGTATCATACGGTTAATTTCATAAACAATTTATAAAGTGCATTTGATAAACGCGATTTATAAAGTGCATTTGATAAACGCGATTTACATATCGCATACAACAAATGCATACAAATGTCAACAGATCCGATTTATAATTACATTTACCAAATGCACTTCTTTTGAAATAATATAGAATCTATGTACTTTAGAATATAGTTCAGATAGAAAAAAATAAACATGTAATAGTTTCAGTAGAAAACTCAAAAGACTTAGATACGTTAGGTGTGTTTTTTACCCTTTACTCGAAAATTAATGTTCTTTCTCCCATGCAATGTATTTTGGTAGCTAGAAACTTGTAGAAATCAAAGGTTTTCGCCTTATGGACGGTAGTTGTTAGCGAGGGAGAATTTATCTAAGGCCGAGGGGATGTCACGTGACAATGCTTCATCAAAAAAAAAATTATTAAATATGTATATATAATTGAAAGGCAAAAATAAGAATAAATATAATACAATAACTTTCACTGCTAACTGCTATCATTGTCGCCTCCACCCTCTTTATCAATTAATTACCTCTCATAATCGCTATTTTCAGCCACAACTACTAGCGTAATATATATCACCACAGTCAATCATCATCATCATCGTCATTAGTCACCATTTACAATCATTACTATCAATCATCATTACTGCAGTATTCACTAAATACTACTGATAATCATTATCATCAACCATCATTATATATAGCAGTCAACCATCAGTATCAGTCACCACTGCTATTACTATCACGATCATCCACCATAATTACAAGTAATCATCACCACCACCCGCCACCATCAATCATGTAGCATACTTGTCCATTATTATTTTAGCTAATTGCTCTTTTTCCCACCAATGAGGTTTTAATCAAAGTCAAACCTGAAATTTAAAACTAAACCTTCTAATTAACATTAATGCGCTTCTTAATTACGGATGGCAGCGCCATTAAGTTTTTATTTTTAATTATTTTTCTTTTATATCAATAAATTATGGCTTTTGGCCAATTTCAATTGGCCCACAAGTTTTGAAAAACATAACGTACAAAACCGCGTAAAAATGATACTTCATTCGGTTCAAAATAATTATGGCGTTTTATTTTTTTATGGTCAAAATAATTAATTTTTAAAATTAAATTAAATTAATATTTATAAATAAAGAGTACTATAANCTCATATCAATATAATTAAAAAAATTAAAATATTGATCAAATTTCATAATCTTTGACTCTCAAAAAGAAAATTATTACAAGTATTTTGGAACAGAGAGAGTATTATGTAGTCGTTTGTACCGTTCTTATTTAAAATACTTTGGGGTCATTTATATAGAAATAATGTTGAATAAGGTGTATTAGAAATATCGAGATTATTTTTTATGCATTATTTGATTTGGTGTATTGAAAATAACATGCATTGCATTATTTTAAAAAAAATAAAATTATTTGCTTGTAAAAACACCCTCCACAAATACATTGAAAAGAACGTGGAAGAGATTTTGAGGGGCAGTTGTGTCTTTAACTATACCAATGCATACATAAAAATTCGTGCATTGCTAATGCTACAGTTTATCATGCATTAGTTATGCAACGCATAATACCAAACAGAGGGCCGTCGCTCAACAGATAAAAGTTACTTTAGGGATAACATGCTAATCTTCCTCAAGAATTTGCATTAGTTATACACAGATTGAAAAAGTGAATCAAATAAAATATTAATAATACACAAAGTTAATGCATACATTATTTTTTCTAATGCATCTTATCAAACGACCACTTAAAATTTAATTAATTTTGATAAACTTCACATTGAACTTGTTTGTTGTCCTCCTTATTCCAACCTTTCGATATGAAATTGGAATATTCGAAAGCCTAACTTTTCAATCGAAGATTTGAAGTCCTAACAGTCAAAATTTAAATTTAAACCTTGTGGTCTGAAGTTAATTTTTGATTGACGCAACTTCAAATCCGTAAATTTTAAATAATTTGAAAATTTTAGACGCGCAATTTTCAACTTCAAACATACACTTTTGAAGATGATTATGAGGTAGTTAAACTTTAAAACTTTGTAAAAATCTGGTAAATTTTAAATAAGGGTTCTAAAAATGGCAATTTAATTTGTGCACCTAACACACATCGCATGTTGCCTTGTTTTCATTGAACAAATACATTAGAGTTCAAACACGCTCATAACGTGCACCTAGCAACTATCGCGTGACACAACACACGTTGCATGTTGCCTTGTTTTCATTGAACAAATACATTAGAGTTCAAACACGCTCATAACATGCACCTAACAACTGTCGCGTGCTGTGTCATTATCACATTACCAAAAACCTCGAAGTTCAATTCCCGTGACATGTACTTAGCACATGTCACGCGCTGCATCCTTAGTGAATCACATAATTATAGAATCCGATCACGCATGTAATGTGCACCTAACATACTTCACGTGTTATGTTCTTATTATTGAATCAAACCATCAGAACCCACGTCACTTAACACACATCACGTGTTATGTCTTTATCCTTAAAACCGCAATTCACGATAAAACTCTGAACCCGTTACACCTAACTCGCTCACATATCACATGTTGTGTCCTTACCACTGAACTATCATCGAGACGAAAGTAATTGCAATAATAATTAATAATATTAAACTAGAGAAAAGTCAAATAATTAAACAATACAAATATACTACTACAACCTGCGGACTAAAGGGAGTTATAATTGGTTAGTTAATTAGTTAGCTTAGATAATTGGGCTCATCAACTTTACGTCAACGTCACTTTCTGCAATATATGGCCAAATTAAAGAAGGCCCATTAAAGAACCTCACATGGAAGGGTCCATCAATGGAGCGTGAATGCCATG
>JACEIK010000052.1:119804-133565 GCA_018107945.1 Datura stramonium
ATATATGATAGTAATTCTTTATTTATTTATTACGATTTAATTTTACTTGAAACGTTTTACTTGTAAGTGTGGAGAAGTTACCATGGGACCAAATGAAAGAGCATGAGAAAAGTCGTTCGATAATACTAGCGTATAGTTAGAAGTATGCATCTCCAAGTAATCGGCATTCTAGAAGCAACAACTTTTTTTTTTATCGAGTTAGCTTGGCTCTTGTGTCAAGTCGAAATCAGGAGGCTAATATTGCGTCATCCGATCCATCCGAGCTTAATATTTTCAGCACGAGCATAAATTTATATGTAAAATTTTCGTTGGAGGCAAATGCAAAACTAATTAAATTTAATCAGTTTCAACTTTTAAATTTTTAAGCACTGAATGAGGAATGTAATTTAAATAATAAACAATAATAGTAACTCCTTCAATATGTTCTTTACGATTTAATCTACTTAAAATGTTTACTTGTAAGTATGAAGAAGTCACCGTGGAACCAAATAATAGGGTACCAAAAAGTCATCTGATAAAGATAGGGTATCCAGAAAACATGTTAAGCAAAAATCAAAGGCATTTATACATTACTGCGACGCCAGAAATATCTAAAATTCAATAATTATGATACGAAATATAAATTTTACATATAATTTACTTTTCTAAAAAATTACATTAAATAGTAAATCAAAAATCTATAATTTAGAAATATGATAAATTTAATACTAAAAAAATTATAAAAATAAAATTTTTAAATCATAAAATTCACTTATGATGAAACTCATAGAAGTTTAACATTTCAAACATCAGATTAGGTTGCATCCATAGGGATAAAGGCATGGTCCAAAGGAGAGATAGGAGTAAGAAATACATCAATGCGTTTTGTATGAATCAAAACTTGTAGNGTGGTGGGGGGGGTGGATGACTAGAAATATTAAGGTTCCGGTTGGATGCAGCTTATGGAGGGGCAATACGAAGGGATGGGAAGATTTTGATGGAAACATATCATTTAGGATTGGAGATTGAAGTAGAATTAGTTTGTGGGAGCATAAGTGGTAAGGAAGTTTTTCCTAAACATCTATAGAGTTTGAGCCCCAAGGAGATGACAGTCCAACATATTCGTATGGTTCTTGATGGGGAAGCACACTGGGATTTGAGGTTCAGGAGGAATTTACAGGATTGGGAGATGGGGAATCCCATAACTTAATTGAGATTTTGCACAGGAAGATTTGTTTGCAGGCTACTCCCGACATACAAAGATGAAAGAGAGTAGCGATGGTGTATTCACTGTCAAATCCTTTTATGAGCGTTTGCTGCGAAGACAGGATATTGCATTTCCGTCCTGTTGTGTTTGGGTTCCTAAGGCACTTAGGAAGGTTAGTTTCTTCGTGTCTGACAGCTACGGGGGTGATTTTGATGGCAGAAAATCTAAGGAAGGGAAGGACCACATATGTTAGATGGTGCTTTATGTGCGAAAGTGCAGGGTAAGATGTTAATCATCTGCTTTTGCATTGTAAAGTGGCTTCTCAGTTGTGATTGATGGTCCTACACTGGTTTGGATTGTAGTGGGTGATGTGGGGCACAGTAAAGGAGGCGTTGCTTTACTGGGGCCTCCGGGAGAAGGATAAGGAGTTCAAGGGCGTGGAGTGTAGCTCCTCTATCCATCATGTGGATTATTTGGAAGGAGGGGAATAGGAGAGCTTTTGAAGGGGTCAGCCAAGAATGTGTAAAGTTGCAAAATAGTTTATTCTCTTCTTTTGATATACTACTTGTATGCGGTTTCACCTTTTTGTTGATAAAATTATTTACCTGATTAAAAAAAAGTAAAAGAACAATGAAAGATATTTGACACATAAGCTAAGTATCTGCAAAGTACCATAATTGCCCTTACATTACCAACAATTAAAAGAGAGTTTACATGTCCTTTTGTATTTCTTCTTTTTGAAAATGATGTCCTTTCATATTTCTCTCGTAGTAAAAAATTGAATTTTAATATCAAATGGAACCAAAATGCAACACAACGATCTGGAAACAAAACAAAATGCCGTTCCTCATATACAATATATTAGAGAAACAACCTATCACAATGAGTACATTATGGCTCCTTTAGTGAAAATCTAAACTTTTGTATTTCCCTCACACAATCTTGCCCCAAATATAGAAGACACAATAGAGAGGAGGAAACAGTGAGTTCTCAGAAAACAAGAAAAGAGCAGTACAAAAGAATCTGAGCTGCGTAAATTATACAAAAATACTCATACATACCTCCCAAAGATCGCAAACTGCGAAGAGCAAGCTGAAAATATGCACTCTTAAAACCGTCACCCCAGTCTCCTGCTTTCCCCTTGATACTAACGTAATAATATATGAGGCTTGCTAGGGCTAGTGATACAATAGTGAACACCCAGGAAATCAAAAACATGATCACTGTAAATGAACATCAGAAAAAAAAAACATAAACAAACCCTGAACTGGAGGAAGAGATCAGATGAGTGAAAACATTAATTCAAGGTATGGCGACGACCTCTATAGTTTGACTGATAGCTTACTCTAGCCAACTACATGACAAAAAATGCAAATACAACACCAACAATATACCCAATATAATTCCACAAGTGAAATCTAGAGAGGATGATGTATATGCAGCCTGACTCATATCTTGTGAGGGAAGAGAGGTTATTTCCAATAAATCCTCGGCTCGAGTAAACATATCAAAAATCAAGTATGTAGAGCAAATATAGTGGCAAAAAAGTCATATAGAAAACAATTAAGAAGAGAACAAATAACACGATAACTGAAACAAAGAAAATAACAGGTCCTACTAAAATAAAAAGATAGTATGAGAGTAAATGAGTAATAATAATAGTACTACTAACGGAACTAGACAACGCTCAACTATCTACTAATTTTTTACCCTAATACTCACCTCCATATCTTCCTATCTGAGTTATGTCCTCGGTAAGCTGCAAGCGAATCATGTCATGTCTAATCACCTCTCCCTAAGACTTATTCAGCCAATCTCTACCTCTCCTTATACAACCTATAGTCAATCCCTCACACCTCCTCATTGAAGCATTTATGCATCTTCTTTTCACATGCCCAAACCATCTCGCATCCCTCATCTTGTCTATCACGGAGATCACTTCTTCCTTGTCCCGAGTAGCTTCATTCCTGATCCTACCTCTCCTAGTATGTCTGTATATCCATATTGACATCCTCATTTCTACTACTCTCACCTTCTGGATGTCCGAGTTCTTGACCAGTCAATACTCCACCTAATACAATATAGTTGGTTTGACCACCATTTTATAAAATTTACCTTTAAGACTTGGTGACACATTCTTATCACACAAGACACAAAATGCGAACTTCTATTTCATCCACTCCGCTCCAATACGATGTATAACATCATCGTAGATCTTCTCATTTCCTTGGATTACTGATCCCAAATACTTGAAACTTTCTTTCTTGGGGATGACTGGTGTATCAATCCTTACTTCCACATCTGCCACGTGGGTTACATCACTGAATTTGCACTCCAAGTACTCTGACTTGGTCCTACTCAACCAGAACCCTTTAGACTCTAGGGTTTGTCTCCAAACCTCCAGCCTATCTAACTCCGTCACATGTGGCGTCAATCAAGACTATCTCATCTACAAATAGCATACACCATAGCACTTCTCCTTAAATATGTCGCGTTAATACATCCATTACCAAGGAAAACAGAAACGAGCTAAGAGTTGATCAACAGTACAACCACATCACAACTGGAAAGTGATCCGAGCTTCCTCTCGGTGTCCTCGCGTGTTTCTTGACTTCCTTATATATGTCCTTAATTATCCTAATGTAAGCCTTAGGTACACCTTTAGCCTCCAAACATCGCCATAGAACCCCTCCGGGTCTTTGTCGTAAGCTTTTTCTAGGTCAATGAATACCATATGTAAGTTTCTCTTCCTCTCCCTATACTGCTCCATCAATCTCCTTACGAGGTGTATGGCTTCTGTGGTTGAACGCCCTGGTGTGAATCCAAATTGGTTCTCGGTGATAGACAATCTCTCCTCATTCTCATCTCACCACCCTCTCCAAATTTTCATAATGTGGCTTAACAGCTTGATATCCATATAATTGTTTCCATTCTAAATATCACCTTGTTCTTGTACCAAGAGATCATTATACTCCACCTTCGTTCTTCAGGCATTTTTTATGTCCTAAAAATGACGTTAAAGAACCAGTTAGCCACTGCATACTTGCTATAACTGCGCTCTTCCATAATTCCACTGGGATCTCGTCAGGACTGATCGCGCTCCCCATTCTCATTTTACGAATAATATCCTTAACCTCAAACTTGATATCTCTACAATACCCAAAATCTCGACAGCTCTCAGAGTGTTATTAATCACCCAACGCAATATAGGATAAATTATAAGAAAGCAAACTAGTGCATCTTTACAATTTGAATCAATCCTTGGATTGGGAGCAGAGGTGCAAAGTCAAGTTTAGCAAATGAAGGTCACAAACATGAAGAAGTTTTGATATCTAGTAAGTGCCACACAACGAAGTGAATTATCTTCTCCTGAAAAAGATTAACCAAGCAAAAAATGGCATTTCAATACACAATAAATTCTACGAGTTGAAGCCCACATGCTACAGTATATAAGGCAGAAAGGGAGAACAACAAGGTCATTTCACATGTCACAGGGTTTTCAAACAAAAAGGATGAGCAAGACTCTAGCAGTATCACACACACGCCAAATAGAAGAGAAAAGGATAGATTAAATAACAACAACATACCCAGTGTAATTCCACAAGTGGGGACTGGAAAGAGTAGGATGTACGCAGGTCTTACTCCTACTTTTGTGGGGTAGAGAGATTATTATCGATAAACCCTCAGCACAATAACGTATTACCACAATTGACTACAAAGAAAAATTACAACAGCAAAGTCGCAAGATAGACAAAGCCATTGAAGCAATTGGTAACAATAAAAAATACTACCGTAAGTACTAAATAGTACTCCCTCCGTCCCAATTTATGAGGCATCGTTTGACTTGGCATAAAATTTAAGAAAGAAAGACTTTTGAAATTTGTGGTCTAAAACAAATTTTAGACATTTGTGTGGCTATAAATCATTTCATTAAGGGTAAAAGGAAAATTTTAGGGTTAAGTTATTTCCAATTATAGAAAGATGATATTCTTTTCGGGACAAACTAAAAAGAAAAGTGGCACATAAATTGGGATAGAGAGAGTAATACTACTAATAAGTAGAAAAGAAGAAGAAAAGACTAGCCCCTATTTCTCCCACATAAAGGTGCTACAACAGTGACTACCTACTAACCTTTTACCTATTCCTTAACCTCTAAACCTTCCTATCTAGGATCATGTCCTCAGTAAGTTCAAGGTGTTGCATGTCCTGCTGAATCATCTCCCCCAATTGTGTTTCGGCCTACCTCTACATTTTTTAACACTAACTATAGCCAACCTCTCACACCTCATCGGTGCATCCACACCTCCTCTTCACATGCCTGAACCATCTCAGTCTCGCTTCCCTCATCTTGTCCTCCACCCAAAGGTCACTCCCACCTTACCTCGTATAGCTTTGTTCCTAATCATATCTTTCCTAGTAAGCCCATATATCCATCAAAGTATCCTCATCTCCGCTATCTTCATCTTCTAAACATGTGCGTTCTTGACAGTCCAACACTCTGCCCCATATAATAGTGTAGGTCTAACCACCGCTCTATAGAACTCACTCCTAAGTCTTGGAGACACATTCTTATCACATAGAACCTCAAAAGCGAGCCTCCATTCCATCCACCTTGCTCCAATGGCATGCGCAACATCCTCATCAATCTATCCAGTACCTTGTATTATGGACCCAAGATACTTGAAATTTCCTATCCTTAATTACCCTAATGTAAGTCACAGGTACACCTCTAGACTCTAAACAACTCCATAGAACGTCCTAAAGGATTTTGTCATATTCTTTTTTCAAGTCAATAAACACCATATGTGAGTCTCTCTTCCTCTCCTTCTACTGTCGTATCAGTCTCCTTACAAGGTGAAGCTAAAGCGAATGGCTTCTATAGTTGGATGCCTCAGCATCAATCCAAATTAGTTGTCGGAGATGACCAAAGCTCTCTTCATCCTCATCTATATCACCATCTCCCAAATTTTGATAGTATGTCTTAGTAACTTGATACCCTTATAGTTGTCGTAATTTTGGATATCACCTTCTTGTACAACAGAATCATAGCACTCCACCTCTATTCTTCCGGTATTCTGTTGTCCCAGAAATCACATTAAACAACCCAATCACCCACTTCATACCTACTTCGCTTGCTTTCTTTCAAAATTCTACCAGGATATCATCTGGCTCGATCTCTCTTCCCCACCTCATCTTACGAATTACCCCCACAACCTCCACATACTTTATGCACCTACAATACCTAAAATCTCTACAACTCTCGGAGTGCTCTAACTCTCCCAGCGAAATATTCCTGTTTCCCTCTTCACTCAAAATCTTATGAAAATATGTTTGTCATCTCCATCTAATGTCTTCTGCCAACACCTCATCATTCCCGTCTTTGACGCACTTCACTTGGTCCAGATCACGAGCTCTACTTTCTTTCACCTTGGCGAGTCTATACAACTTCCTATCCCCGCCTTTGCCCTCAAGCTCTTTATTCAAGTGGTCAAAGGCTGCCGTTTTAGCTGTTGTAACTACTAACTTTGCTTCCTTTTTCATCGTCTTATACCTCTCCCTATTTTTTCTCGTATCCTCCTCATCTATGCAAACGTTGTATATGCAACTTTCTTAGCTTTTACTTTCCCTTGGACCTCTCCATTGCACCACCATTCCCCTTTATGTCCACCTAAGTTACCCCTCGAGAACCCTAGCACCTCTCTAGTTACTTCCCTAATGCAGTCAGTTGTCTTAGTCCACATACTTCTACATCCCTGCTACTACCTAAGCCCCCATAGCAATCAATTTCTCCCCCAATTCCCGAGCTTTGGCAGTGGTCAAGCCTCCCCATTTAGTCCTCGACTGGCCATAAACAACCCTCTTCTTCCTCTTCCTCTTCCTCTTAATATCTAAATCCATAACCATGAGCTTATGCTGAATTGTTAGATTGTCGCTGGGATAACCTTGTAGTCCTTGCAAAAACCCCAATAACTCCTCCTAATGAGTAGGTAGTTATCTGGGTTTTAGCCACCACGCTACTATAGGTCACCAAGTGGTCCTCCCTCTTCTGGAAACTCGATTTAGCAATGACCAAGTCAAAGGCCTTCGCGAAATCCAAAAGCAACACTCTTCCCTTGCTCCTATCCCCAGAGCTGAAACTGCCATGAACATCATCATATCCCCTCGAGGTGCTCTCTATGTGGCCATTAACTCACCTCCCACAAATATTTTCTCGGTGTGTGGGGCACCTCTCACAACCTCATCCAGCTCCTCCTAGAGGCACTTCTTGACCTCCTCGTCGAAATCTGCTTGCAGTGCATATGCACTAATTACATTAAAAGTCAAAGGACAGAATAAACAATACCAACAAACGAAGAGGTAAAGGAAGGAAGAGCTACGAGAATATAAATAAGATCCCTGTCTAATTTGTTTAGATCATCAAACCAACTTGTAGGAGAAAGAAGTATCGGAAGTGACAGCAACCATTGGGACATTCGATTTCGAGTAAGTATCCAGAAAAAAGAAGGCCACATACTACAATATTATGAGGCAGAAAGGAAGAGCAACAAGGTCATTTCACATGTCACAAGGTTCTCAAACAAAAGGATGAGCTGGACTCTAGAAGTATATCACACACACCAAATAGAAGAGAAAAGGATAATAAACAACACCAACAAAAGAAGATGTAGAGGAAGGAAGAGCTACAAGGATATAAATAAGATCCTTGTCTAATTTGTTTAGATCATCAAAATGACCAACTTGTAGGAGAAAAAGGTATGGGAAGTGACCGCGACCATAGGGACATTTGATTCAGATTAAGTATCCAGAAAAAAGGAGGGGGGTTTGTTTAAAGAAAACCACGAACATTTCACATCATCGTGAAATGCTAAGACTGAAAATTGAAATACACAAAAGAAACTTTTTAGGTGGTTGAAAGAAAAAAAAATCAAAATTTATAAATTGAGAGAATCCCTAATTTTTTACCTGTAAAATAGCTTAGAATTAAACTTCTTCATAGTATTTAAGTCGGGGAAAAAATATAAAGACATATATAACCCCTTCAGAAAATCTTGTGGACCCCTTACACAACCTATGTAGGAGAAATATATCACTCAACACCTTCCCACATGTATAACCTGATTTTGGGTTCACATGTGAATTTTAACAGACTTACGAGTGTTAAAAATAGATTTCAAATCTGATACAATGTGAAAGAATCCAAGCATCCAACTCAAAACCTTAAGAAAATGGGTAAAGCAAGCCAAGACCCTTATATCAACTCTTTTGGAGGCCCTTACAAGTCCATGTGGGATAGTTATATCACTCAACAAAAAGGTAAAATCCCCATTAGGATTAATGATTTAGTTGTTTCCATCTGCATTACCCATAATTAGGAAACTATAACTATTGTCCAACATCTGCAGCTAAGAAGATACCTATACAAAGCAACGCTCCAACAAGAGAGAGGCTCCAGTGGTGAAATTTCCACCGAGGTCGCCAGCTGGGAGCATCTAACAGATCCAGAAGGAAGCAGGATAAGTTCACGCCAGCATAGCATACAAGGTAAAACATTGTTGAAGTAGGTGAAATAAGATCTAGATTCCCGATTACAACACAGCCAATGCAGATGATAGCAGTGAAGAGAGTAGCCACATGAGGCTCATGTCCATCTGCCACTTTAAAATAGTTAAGAACAGGTAGAATGTCATCATTTGCAATTGCTGCGAGGAGATGCGGAGCCCCAGTCAGGCTTTGAAGGGCTGCCCCCAAGGTTGAGAGGATTATACCAACATAAACAATAACCGGAAATGGCCAGGCAACTGTAGCAGTCAATAACCTGCACAAGTACTTTTAGTAATGCAGTGAATACCAATTTAAGTTTTCTTGATCAGTGAACTAAATATCATTAAGCATCCTCAAATAAACTCTTCCAAACAAAATGAAGTGTTGATGCAGTTTCAGGTAGAATATCATCATTTACAATTGCTGCATAACGGGAAATAACCTTTACCTTTCCTTTTTTTTACTTCCTCGCCTCATGTCTTTCCTCTTTTTCCATCCCAATAAATATGGTCAAATATGGAGAGGCTATAGAGAGGTATTCCTCTTTAAAAAAACTAATATCAAGCTCTCAACCGAGTTTTAGAACTTTAAAAGAAAGAAAGTGTCTTAATAATCTGATGATTCCACTATAGAAGAACAGGTGTCTTAAGACTCTTAATCCACACCCACCCCTACTCAATTTAGAAAGGTAAAGTTAAAAATTGCACTACATGGAGTGACATGGACAGAGAGGACCCAGGATCCATATGGCCGACCTCAACTTGCTTGGAATTGAGATAGAGTTGTTGTTGCTGCTAAATCTTTCTCCACCAAATATACTCAACAGTCATTTAAAAAAAACAGACCACTAAAAACTGCAAGTGCAGATAGGAACAAGGACAGCACCACGACATATGATAATGTATCATAAAGTACTTCATATTACCTGTCGGTCAAAAGCTTATCTCTAGTTGCAACAGCTCCGAATAGTAGCACAGAAACCAGATATAAACCAGTGGTAGTCAAAGTTGCAGCTAAGGTCCCAACAGGAATTGCACATTGAGTGTCCTTTAGTGATGCCGAACGGTTTGAACCTGCCATGATCCCTGTCACAGCAGGGAAGAAGAGACCTACCAATGCACTAACATGGAGAAGGAAACAAATGTTAACACTTAATTCAAAATGCTTTCAGTATGCACATCGAAGTACATGGCAGAAAGAAGAACGAATAACTAATCCAAGCAAACAAATAATGTAAAATGAAGGAACCAATAAAAATAATTGCATGCCTTACTTAAAATTCCAGTATATTTGTCCATTGGGATCTGGAATTCCAGCATTATTAGTCATCTGATAAGCAGATCCCCAGTTATTTTTGAAAGATTCCGAATTCAACCCTGTGATCCCGACTGTACCATGCATAGCAACAGAGTAAAAAGGTGGAGTCACACACATATATATAAGAAATGAAAACCATGAGTATTAAAACTTCAGGGAGAACAGAACTTAGATCAGTAATATGATACTCCCTCCGTTTCAATTTGTTTGTCTTACTTTCCTTTTTACTCCATGTAAAAAAATACCTCTTACCTTTTTTGAAAGCTCTTTAATTTCAACTTTCCACACGGCATGTTTAAAACCACAAGACAAGGACATTTTGGTACATTCCACATATTTTTAGTTTAAGACTACAAGATTCAAAAGTCTTCTTTACTTGCTTAAACTCTGTGTCAAGTCAAAATCAGACAAACAAATTGAAACAGGGGAGTAATAAATTCAATCAATTTAGCCCCAATCCCAAATTAAATGGGATTGACTATATGAATCTTCCATATCCATCAATAAAGTGATAATTCAGTAAAATTAAATCATCTTTACTTTACACCAATCTTCAAAATATCGTGACATGGGAATCCATCTCACTAGAGAAAAGAAGAAATGAGTGAATCAACATTCACTTCCATTTCAGAAAGATCATTGCTCCCTTGCCTTTTCATGTTACAGTTTAACAAATGAATCATACACAAAGGAGCACACAAATGCTTTCTCATAAAATGCAAATGATGCAGGAATAGAGGAAGCAAATAAAGTACTGTTCACAAAGCACCGTCCAAAGTTTACAATTCACATTAGGTGTAGCAAAGCTGTTACTGTAGCCAAGGCATTTCTCTGTCTATAGTTCAGACTTTTCTTAGGTAACTCTCTCTAGTTTTTTCCTAGTAGTTTTAGGATTTTGATGTTATTTGATTGCCTTTCCAAGTTAGCTTCAGTTTGCTTGGAGTTATAGATCTTAAGAGTCTTTATTCTTATTAGCAAAACTAGTAATTAATTGGTATTCTACAGCCTTTTATTATCAATAATATGTAGCCCTTGACTTCCATATACGGCTTCAAAGATGCAATTTATTCAAAGAAAAGAAACACAATGTTCGACATTACTATACTCCATGATGGCCTCAAACTAATAAAATTAACTAGATCGATGTACAAACCACTGAAGGATCATCACTATAGCAACATAAACTAGTGAAATACCTGAGGTTGAGATATCAAATTGGGATCAAGAATTAAAGACCATTTCAATAATACCAGCAAACATAGACTCCACTAACAGAGCAAAAGCTGATGAATGTGGTCAAGACGGGTCTACTAAAACAAGAAGCAAAGAAGACCCTTTACCATCACCCGTCAATGTCAAGCATGCTCTTAAATAATTTTTACTCCCTCAGTTTTCATTTTACATATTGGTGTTTGACTGGGCATGAAATTTAAGAAAGTAAAACTTTTGTCACATACATAAAGTACCTGAGAACTTGTAGTCTTAAACATGCCATGACAATTCTGTGACTATAAGAGCATGTCATTAAGGGTAAAATGGGAACCCACCAGAAAGACTAATCCAATCCATAAGGATATACCAAAAAATACAACAGTTTTGTAACTTGTACAGAGTTTCCAAACCTAGAAAGTTGTTATTCTTTCTGGAACAAAACTAAAAATGAAAGAGAGTAACATAAAATGGAACAAAGTGTATAGCACACAAGAACACCACACAGTTTTCAAGACTCTCAAGTAAGACAGGAAAGAATAAGAATAAGGCATAGACAACATATACCTGCTGGTCGATCATGCCTTGCAGAAAAAATGCCGACAAATATGCAAAGCAATGAGAATAAAACTGGGACAAGAAATGCAGGTGCAACGCGATTGATCATTTTTACTCCGCCAAAAACGACAAAGCAGAGAAGAATAGACACAACAATCCCATAAATTTGCAGGTCATGCAAACTTGGACTTGTAATGGGCTCTGCTATATCTGTGCCATTAACTCGTGTAATAGTTTCTGCATCAATGATAAATGAAGTTCAGATATATAAATGAATTTGAAAACAATATAGTATTATCCATCAAAAATCAACAATAAGTTACATGTATCAATGCTATGATAAAGCTGGGGAGGATACCAGATGGTTTTACGGTAAAAGTACAAACAACAGCCAAGCCATTATTCTAAATCATAAAAGTTCAATCTCATTTAAGGAGTACCTCTAAAGATGCCAGCACTTGGTACAGCATTTAGAAAAGTCTCTACAGCTCCCAGTACATACCTAACCGGCAGGCACATATAAGAGCAGACATCAACACAAATTCTTTTTGTAGATAGTTTGAAATGATGAAAGCAACTTAACCTACTTGGCACCTCCGCTAAGTTAGTAGTTCCTTCATACAAATATAACGTCAGATGTATACTCACATTGCTCCAGCAATTGCATTCCCAAGGAAAAAACAGAGCCCAATGCTGACACCAACTTCTGGACCCAATGCACGACCAATGAGATAGTAAGGGCCACCACCCTAGATTAGAGAAACAAATCTAGGATATTATTAACCAAATAATCTACAAGGAGATCATTGAACACATAGTTAAGTAATGAAATGTATGCTCTCTCTAACAGGTTAAGCTTTTAAATGAGATGGAATGCAGAGTCAAAACTCATCCATAGTCTTGTCTAGCCAATGTTGGGAAACAGAGATACACATATCAATGCAAGTTTGTTATACTGGGAACGACATCGAAAATCTATCCTTTTAATCTGCATAGAAGTTATATCTGACGAATTCTTTTCCCACCTTCATGGCACCGTTGCTTGCAATAGCACTTAAAGATACTGTGGTCAGGAATGTACATGATCCACAGAACAAAACCAGCAACAATGACTCACCAATGCCAGCCATACCAACAATCCTGCAGTATCCACAAAACAAACCAATGCAAATAGAGTGGTTATTTTGTTTTTTTGATGAAGTAATGTGATTCATAGAAAGGAATCAATGAGATGCAAAGTTACAGGAGGCTAATTACAAAAGAACAAAAGTGTAGGAGAACATTGTTTGCCCCAAATACAATGTCTCAATCAAGAACTGAAGTGCTAACAAAAGAGATTAACTAAACATTTAACTTTAAGAAAGTGGCTTGGAGTTGAGATGCCATCAAAACACCTTTTGTTTCTCCCATTCCAAAGGATCCAAAAAAATAGCAGCAGGGATCATCAATCAAGTCTTCTTGATGGCCTTATCAACTTTCCATAGACTCCATACCCTTCTTAATCCAGAAATACTGAAAAACAAGTTCCAAAGGCCAAAAGCTACTGGAAAATGCAGGAAGAGGTTGTTGACTGTTTCCAGTTGACAATTGCAAAGATAGCATATATTAACCAGTTGAAATCCTTTCCAGTTATCTATAGTAAGGCTGGCATTATTGAGGGTTAACCATCTGAAGACATGATCTTAGTAGGGATTTCGAGTTATAGCGAGAAAGAATATCATCAAGCTAAAACAAGTAGATCAAAGGTGGTGGGAGGCATCTGCTCTTTGTTCCCTTTTCCTGTTCATTTTTACTTCCTCATCTTTTTTTTTAAAATCTGGTAAAGGTATTTCATTCATAAACAAGGACTATTTACAAGAGTAACACCAAAAAGTAGAGAATCTACAAAAATACATGATTCTCTACAAAGTCAGCCCATTCTTCTATACAACAAGGCACTTTGTGATTAC
>JACEIK010000052.1:134116-166950 GCA_018107945.1 Datura stramonium
CCCCAAACTTCCATATAGTGAGAGAAACCAGCAAGACGCGAGTATTACATGCAAAATGCGTAATATTGAACTGAAAAGCAGATTCACCATAGTCATTGAGGTGCCAGTTTTAGGAACACAAAACAGGTCCACTTATATTAAGGAATGATAAAATTTAACCAAAGAAGTTTTTGACAGGAATCACATGATACACTAGATAGTATGCAAACTTACCACGAAAATCTAATGTAGTAGATGATCCCCAAAATATTTTGCAAGCATGGCACAAACACTCCCATCAGCGTGCCAGATTTATCAGCAGTTGACTTCAAAAACATTTCACATATAGAGATGTTAAAAATGCACTCAAGAGCTTCATTAAGCAACTCATCATTACAAAATTAAATGGCCAGTACATGCAAGCTTTGTCAAAGTCTTACTTTTAAATGTCGAAACAAAAGATAAAAAGAACATGTGAAGGTTTATATAAGACAAATTGACAGCACAGGGGATAACAAGGTGAAAATAAATGAAGATTGAACAGGAAACTGCAGATATATACAACTCTCTATTAATGGCAGACAGTAATCAGCAGGAAAAAGTAACTCCACAAGTAAACCTCAGCAAAAGAAGCTAGAATCGGAGGGGCAACACGCAAGGGAGAGGGGTAGATAACCTATAACAATGTTCATATTAGTGTTTCCCTATAGTAGGATGCAGAGATTTCCATTTTTCAGGAGGTGCTCGGGTTTGGGGAACTTCTTTTTTTTGTGTGTGTGTGTGGTGTTAAGACTCTTTCTGAACCAAAAAAATGGTCTATGGAATATAAATGCGCACATAACCATTATCCAGGATGTCCTTGGATGTGGGAATTTTTCAGAAATGTAAGCAAATCCTAGAAAGTTATTGTTAAAGTTGTTCTCAAAAGCTGTTTTAGGAAACTCCTCGAGAAACTTTCAGGACAGAGAAGTGCCTTTAGACACTATTTTTAACCAAAAAGTTTCTCCTTCCACATACCAAACATCAAAAAGTTGCAAATATCCAAACATGTTTATCTTTCACAAACTTCTTTATTCAAAACAGTTTTCAAAAAAAAATTAAGAAGGGTTCTTAACAGTTAATCACGTAATCTAAGTAACTAAGAAGTATCTCGCGTCACATATAGAATATCCAAATGCAAGCTAGTAAAAGCAGCAAAGAAGCTAGAATTTGTTAAATAATAAATTGTAAATACAGCTACTATTGATGTAATATAGAGTTATTCTCCCACATCAAAAAATATACTATGTACAGGGTAAAATGTGAATCTTCATGCATTCTCTCAATTTTCCTCCTGTGACGTGTATTACTTGTGACCTTTACATCTGTGTGAGTCTTTCTTCATTTCTGTGAGACTGTGGGTTTTTGTATACCGAAACCACAACAAGGCCTTGAATCCTCGTCTGAGCACAACATAAGAAGAATGTCATCATCTGAATCAGGAAGCACCTCTTCCCTTGAGTTTCTATGTTAAAGCCATTTTCTTCTATTTCTTGATAGTGTGAGGATCGATTAAGGCTTGCAACCCTCCGCAATCAATTTTTTGATTTTTTAGTGACAGGAAAACTATAATGTTTCAGTCAGCTTTTTTCTTGATTCTTCCTTTTACAACAGCTTTCAATTTACTTTTGACATGACATATCTCATCCAAGCCCGACCATCCCTAGGGCTCTTCCAGTGAATTTTCATTTTTCCAACAAAAATTCAGATGAACAGTATATTCCTAATGAGAGTTTAGGATGCACAGTATACTCCACTTACATTTACCCACAACTAGTAAGCCATATTCCAACTCATTTTAAGCTCTTCATCACTTGTATCTAAGACTTTCTGGCTCTTCCTCAATTATTCTATAATTCGTCGACTATCTCACACAAATTTGAAAATTTTGATTACAAGAAAATGATATCTGTAGATTTGAGTAATCTTATTGTTTCTATCTAATTATGCTGAGTTCCTCCTTTACAAGGTATCTCGTGGAATTAGTCGAGGTACACGAAAGCTGGCCCGGACACCACGGTTATCAAAAAAAAAGAAAGAGGCACTTAAGTAGTCTCCACGGGTAACTTCTGTCATTCAAACTGGAAACCCTATTGCCTATATCTCTCAACAATCTGCTTTGGACCTTGGGCCACAGACTCAAGAGTTTCTAGTCATATCTCTGGTAATGGATCTCTTCTTTTTAATAACATAAAGATATCTCTGCCTCTCTGGTAGTAGATCTCTTTTATCCACAAATTATTTTCCCCAATCTCCTCTAACTGTCACATTAAACAATGGATCTCAAGCGATGACAACTAGAGTAGATCATGCTATCCACTTCCTCTTTGGCGTTAAGTTCAACAGTAGATGTTCCAGTTTGTCTCTTCACTCTTAAATAAATAAATAATTGGTTATCCCAAAGAATTACTGCTCAACGTCTTTGAGTAACTGCATTATCACACAGGACAATACTGCGTGACATAAAATCAAAACTGAGTTTGAGTCACATTTACTTTAATAACTCGGCCTTGAGTGATCACCCACTGCTTGTCCTCTTACCAACTCCCTGGGGTCACTCATAAACAGCTGAGGCATCCCAGTTATCCAAATTTCAGAAAATAGTGCCTAGTCTGCCTCACCTGCTAAATTAGAATGTGAAAGCATGTAAACTTGCGAAGCATATAAATTGGATGAACATTTGTTTTCAACAATATCATCAGCCTTTAATAAATTTTATCTAATCTAATAGGCATACTTCTTATACTCACACATGAATAATTTTAAAATACTAGATCATGCCCATACTGAAGAACTGAACCAAATTAGAAAAAGTCGAACTGAACCAAACTAATTTTGGTTTGGTGTGCACCAATGAAGAACCGAAGTTGTGAAGAAATGAACTGAAGAACAGAATGTCCATCTCTACATTTGGGCATGTTTCATTTCTATACTGGTAAATTATCAGTGATTAATGGTGCACTAAACCAGTCAATGAACCATTTGGGGTGGGGGTGTGGAAAACAATCAGAAATTTATGGCCACTGATGGAAGCAGACTTAGAATACAAGGTGCGCAATGGTGCTGAAACCAAATTCTGGAAAGAAGGCTGGCTTGACCAAACACCTTTGTGTGAGTCTTTCTCAGATCTATTTTCCATATGCAATAATTCTGAAGCAAGACTGTGTGATTGCTGGACAGAGCAGGGCTGGGATCTCTAATTCAGGAGAAGGCTAAATGACTGGGAGGTGGAGAGGGTGGCTTCCTTGCTTGAGAAACTTGGAGGTGCTACCATAGATAGAACAAAACCAGACAGAGCTCTAAGGAAACATTGCAAGGAGGGAAGATTCACAGTCAACAATGCATATAAAAGAGTGCTACAAAGCATGAATGGAGGAACACAACATCAATGGAACTATATTGGGAAAGGTCTAACTCCAACCAAAGTGAAATGCTTTACCTGGTTAGTTATCAAAAGAGCATGTCTAACTCAAGAAGTACTCCAAAGAAAAGGGATGCAACTAGTTCCCAGATGCTTTCTACGCAACACAACAGGAGAAACAAACAAGCATCTGTTTTTGCATTGCAAGTTTACCACACAAATTTGGGAATTCTTCCTAAACACAACAAGCACCAGTTGGACCATGCCAGAGCACACAACAGACCTACTTAGCTGCTGGATAAGGAGGGGAGGAAGTAAAAGACAAAAGAGGTGGTGGAGGTTAATACCTCCATGTATATGGTGGACAGTATGGAAAGAAAGAAACCATAGATGCTTTAAAGATAGGTCCAATTCTATTCACAAAGTAAAATGGAATTGTATTGTATCTTTACTTTTTTGGGGTAAACAGTTTTGTATAGAAGACACAAACCAGGTTGTAGATATTATAGGAAATCTGTAAGTTCTTTTTTTGGAGGTGGCCAGCATGCCCTGAATGCTGAGGAATACAATCTTTACCAGTTTTCAAAAAAAATTATCAGTGATTAAAACTACTGAGCAAAATTACAATTAAATATTAATAAAAGTTTTTCACGATCAAATTGTCTTCTTTCTTCCCTTTTTTTTTTTGGAGAAAGATAACAGCATGATCAAATCTTTAATTATATCAAATAAAGAAAGTTTAAGAGAAAAGTTAAAATGAGTTATATAAAACATGAGTAAATAAATATACTGAATTACTCCTCATAATTGTTTTGTTTTTTCATATTGATTCTTACCTTGAGATCCTTGCCTTTAGTTTCCCTAGGAATTGGTTGGCCTTCCTGTAGATTTTTGCTTGCTTGTGCCTTAATTCCTCTCTAGGATAAACCTGTGACTAGTTTGTACTTGTTTTAGTGGCTTTAGTGAGCGATGGTAGACTAGGGCCATGCTCCCGGTCGGAACGGGGGTGAGGGATAGCGATGATACATGGGTCAAAAGGAGCATCTAAGCTAAGAGTGGGGTCTTGGAACATAGGGATTTTCACAGAAAAATCCATAGGGATAGCAAAGATTCTCAAAAAAAGGAGGATAAATATAGCTTGTGTTCAGGAAACCAAATGGGTAGGAACAAAAGCGCGGGATGTGGACAGTATAAGTTGTGGTACTCAGGAAATTCTAGGCTTAGGAATGGAGTAGGAACCTTAGTAGATAGAGAGCTAAGGCAACAAGTGGTGGAGTTTAGGAGGGTGAACGATGAGGTTATAACGATTAAGCTAGTCGTTGGAGGATCTACTTTGAACATTATTAGTGCATACATACAGCAAGCGGGCTTGGACGAGGAGGTCAAGATATGCTTTTGGGAGGTTTTGGATGAGGTGGTGAGAGGTATTCTGCACTTTTTTTAGGAAGAGACTTCAATGAACACATCGGGCATACTTCAAGTGGCTATGAAAATGTGCATGGAGGATTTGGTTTCAGGGACAAGAACAAAGGAGGAGGCTCACTATTGGATTTCACAAGGGCTTTTGAGTTGGCGATAGCCAATTTGAGGTACCCGAAAGGAGGACCACTTGGTAAACTTTTGTAGTTTGGTGGTTAAGACTCAGATAGATTATTTGCTCTTTAGAAAGATAAAGGCCTTTATAAAGACTGTAAGGTTATCCCTAGTGAGAATCTTACAACCCAATTAAGCTTTTGGTCATAGATTTGCAGATCAAGAGGAAGAAGAGTGGTGGACGACCAACCTAGGATCAAATGGGATAGCCTGACTATGATCAGTGCCACGAAGATGGGAGAGAAGTTGTTGGCTATGGGGATTTGGGAGAGTAGTGGGATGCGGACAGTATGTGGGATAGAACTGCTAGTGGCATTAGAGAAGCGGCTAGAGAGGTGTTCGAGGTCTCGCGAGGCCATTTTGGTAGGTATCGAGGGGACTGGTGGTGGAATGGAGAAGTCCAAGGAAAGGTGGAGGTAAAAAAGGTGGTGTACGCAAAATTGGTGGAAAATAAGGATGAGAAGGAAAAGAGGACAAATAGAAAAAGGTATAAGATGGTGAGGAAGGAGGCAAAGTTAGTGGTTACGGTGGCAAAATGACAGCTTTTGAACAGTTGTATGTAGAGTTAGAGGATAAAAGCAGGAATAAAAAGTTATGCAGGTTAGCAAAGGTGAGAGAGAGGAGGGCTAGTGACCTAGACCAAGTGAAGTGCATCAAGAATGAGGACGGTAAAGTGTTGGTAGAGAAGGCACTCGTTAACGGAGATGGCAGTCTTACTCCCATAAACTCTTGAATGAAGAGGGGATAGTGTCATTAAGCGGGGGGGTTTGGAATACATAGAGAGCAATCACAATTGTGGGTACCGTAGGCGTATAAGGGCTAAGGAGGTTTAGGGTGTTGTTCGCAAGATGCATAGAGGTAGAGCAACTAGGTCAGACGAGATCCTGGTGGAAATTTAAGTGCGCAGGCAGGGCAGGTTTGGAGTGGTTGACTAAGTTGTTTAATGTTGTTTTCGAGAAGGCGAGGATGCCCGACGCATGAAGATGGAGTACGATGATTCTATTGTACAAGAACAAAGGTGACATTCAAAATTGCAACAACTATATGGGTATCAAGCTCCCAAGCCACACTATGTAGGTTTGGAAAAGGGTGGTAGAGCTGAGGGTGAAAAGGGGCGTGTCTATTTCCGGGAGCAAATTTGAATTCATGTCGGGGCACTCGATTACAGAAGTCATTTATCTCGTAAGAGACTAGTGGAGCAGTATAGGGAGAGGAAGAACCTACACATGGTGTTCATCGACTTAGGAAAGGCTCATGACAAAGTCCCACGAGAGGTCCTATGGAGATGCTTGGAGGTTAGAGGTATATCGGTGGCGTATACTAGGGCGATCAAGGATACATGCGATTGAGCCAAGACTCGGGTAAGGACAGTGGGAGAAGACTCAGAGCACTTTCCTGTTTTAATGATCTGCCCCAGAGATCAGCCTTAAACCCGTTTTTATTTTCCTTGATGTTGGATGCATTAACACGACAAATTTAGGATGAGGTATCATGGTGTATATTATTTGTCAATGATATAGTTCTGATTGACGAGATTCATGACGGGATTAATGCTAAGCTGAAAGTTTGGAAGCAGACCCTGGAATCTAAATGATTCACGTTAAGTCGAAACCAAGACAGATACTTAAAATGCAAGTTCAGCGATGTGAGGCATGCAGATGACACAGCAGTGAAGCTTGATACATAGGCTATTCAAAAGAGTCTTTTTTTTGACAAGGTAACATATTTTGTATATAAATCATCAACACTAAGGCTGGGATCCAAAATTTACAACAATGCAAATCACATCCAAAAAGTAAGATTAGAGACAAAACTAGATCATATTCCTCCATATGGATCCTAGAATGTCTACAATAGAAACAGGGTCATCTATATACTCAGAATTGCACCAATAACAAAAATTTATAATGCAGTTCATTTTCAACCTATTCATAGAGCTAAAGTTGCCCTCAAAACATCTAGAGTTTCTCTCCTTCCATATGGTCCACCAAATCACTGCAGGGACAATTCACCATCTGTCTTTGTTTGTGCTACCAGTACCCTCTGCATTCCAGCTAACTAGAGCCTGATCAGTTCTTCCAGGCATAGTCCACCTTATGCCTCTAAAGCTAGTAACCAGATTCCATAATTGGCCAACCACTCTACAATGAAGAAACAGATGGTCAATTGTCTCTGCATATTGTTCACAAAAATAGCATCTTGGACACATATGTATGCCCCTTTTCATGAGATTCTCCTGTGTTAGACCAACCTCTTTCACAACCAGCCAGGTGAAAACAGCTACTTTATAGGGGATTTCAATCTTCCAGATTAAATTTCCAAAGCAAAAAATTTATCTGGGAGACCCTTTGATTCATATTCTTGTAGGCAGAACTCACGGTGAAATTGCCTTTACTATGGCACTTCCACTTAAGAGTATCCTCCCCTTCCTTCAGTCCTACACACTGATCTAGGGTGATGCCATAAAACCCAGCCAGCCTTTCCATCTCCCAATCTTGCAACAATCTTCTGTAAGTTAAATTCCAGCCTTGTGCAGACCATACTTCCTGCAGTGTGGCTTCCTTTTGCTAGTTTAGAAGGTAGATATCTGGGAATAGATGCTTGAGGCTGCCATTCCCTAACCAATCATCTTCCCAAAACATAATTTTCCTTCCATTTAACACATTAAAGCCTGTTCGTTCTGAGAAGACATTCCACAGAGTTCTGATTGATCTCCATAGGCTGGTTCCATATGCAGAGTTAACTTCCTTTGTCTTCTACAAGCCCTCCCTTTCATATTTAGCTTGGATCACAGTACCCCACAGAGTATGTCCTTCTTTAGGAAATCTCCACAACCACTTCATCAGGAGAATTCTGTTTTGATTTCTCAAATTCCTGATACCAAGCCCTCCTTGCTCTTTGGGTAATATTAATGTTTCTCATTTGACTAAGTGGTATCCTTTTTTCTCTTTTCCTCCCTGCCACAGAAAGTTCCTCCTTAGAGCATCAATTCTTTTCTCCACATTGACTGGTAAAGGAAAGATTGACATCAAATAAGTTGGTAAAGAATCTAGGACTGAATTGTTATCTATTACTTAAGGTAATGGGGAGATTGACGAGGATGTCACTCAACGCACTAGTGAAGGGCGGATGAAATGGAAACTCGCTTCTGGAGTCCTGTGTGATATAGTGGTTAGACCAACTATGTTGTATAAAGCGGAGTGTTGGCCGGTCGATAACTCTCATGTTCAGAAGATGGAAGTTGTAGAAATGAGGATGTTGCGATGGATGTGTGGGCACACCAAGAAAGACAGAATTAGAATGAGGATATCCGAGATATGGTGGGGGTAGTTTCGGTGGAGAAAGTGAGGTTGAGATGGTTTGGACATATGAAGAAGAGACGTCCGGATGCCCCAGTGCGAAGATGTGAAAGGTTGTCCATGGATGATTTCAAGAGAGGTAGAGGTCGGCCGAAGACGTGGTGGGGAGTGTGATTAGATAGGGACATGACGCGGTTACAGCTTACCAAGGATGTGGCCCTAGACCACCTATATTGCATCGCTCAAGGTTGACAATTAGTAGGAGATTGTGGAGGACACGAATCAGGGTAGTAGGTTAGTAGGGAGTAGAGCGTTATTTATCTAATCCGCCAATACAAGTAGTCGTAGTATTATTCTGTGTATTTGTCTTGCCGTTAGATTTTTTATTTTCTGTTGTTTTTTGTATTATTTTTACTTTAGTTAATGTTGACATGTTGTTTTATCCACTTCTTTTTTTCTAGATTGTTTTGATTTATTTATCCTTGAGTCAAGGGTCTATCGAAAACAACTCTCTGCCTCTTAAGTAGGAATAAGGTCTGCGTACACTCTACCCTCCTCAGACCCCATTTTGTGGGACTACACTGGGTATGTTGTTGTTGTTTTACTCTTTTACACATAACTTACTCAAACACTTAGAATTTTAAAAACAATACTAAAATAACTTTTAGAAACAAATGAGAGGGATAATAAGAGATGGTTAACTAAATCCAACATGACTTTAGGGGCCTTCTTGTCATTAAAGTGATATATGATAACACTTAATTTTTACTCCACATTGAATTTGGGATAACACATTGTAGTATTAGGTAGGTATTATCTATTTCATGAACAGAAATGGTAACCAAACCCGTTTAATAATGCAGAGTTTTATATAGATTTATAACTCAACCAAAAAAAACCTTCAATAAGAATGAGGGCATCTCTTTCGTGTTTTCTCCTTTATGAATGTTCTTTATTCTCTTCTGATTACTAACTGCTTCATCTTTGCAATAAAATCTGAAACCTCAGCTTGTTTATTAAGGAAAAGATGGTATCAACAGAGAAAGCATGCCAACCACAATGATCAAGTGTCGATGAAAACATGAATACATTAACAAATTCACAGCTATATTTCCTTTGTGGAAACAAACATCTGACAGTCACTCTCATTTTCTTTGTAAGAGAATGAAAAGCGCAACTAAGCAATAAGCTGCATATCTAAAGCTCATCAATAAATTCCACATCTATCCTTTCTCTTATTGGAAACAAACATGTGAATCACACTTCCTCTTCTTTACAAGATAAAGAATAATGCAACAACATAGTTAGCTACATATCTAAAGCTGGAATAGTCTTTAGGAAGTTAGTGTGAGCCAAAAATGGATGATTGACAGATGGAGTCCAAGAGGGAGGACAAAAAGAACCAAGCAGTAGCTACATATTTAAATCTAGAATGTTTTTTGGAAGTTCAGTGTGAGCCAACAATAGCTGATGGAGAGGATAAGAGGGTAATCACCAAGCATCAGCAATAAAGCACCAATGCATTAAAGCATTAAATCAAAGAAGCTAGAATTACCTAGGAATAACCTCCTCAGTTAAGGTCGCATAAAGCACCAAAGAAGCAATAAAAGGTTCTGCGAAAACCATTGGGAGATCAAAATAAAGTTCCCCATACAGAATTAAACACCAGATGCATATGTTTTCATGTGCTGGCTAAAATCCTTTTCCAATAAGGACACAACCAATTATTTGAATTACAATTTACAACTGAACTCCTAAGACAAATAGCACAACAGAAAACCCAGAGAAACAAAAGATAACTTACCTTAGATAAATTCTCCACAGAATTGTAGCGAAAATGTAAGAATTAGGAAACTACTGCTCACATGTGCCACTTAAACAATTAATCTAAACCTAGGAACAGCTAAACTAAATATTAGACACATAGGTTTATACTTCAAAGCTCCACCCATGTAAAACAAAAGATATCCTGTTTATTTTCTCCACTTATTTCCCACATCACTGGAAAAAATCCTTGCTATCATACAGAACCAGCTCTTAAAGTTTAACTTACATTCAATATATTAATTATTTTATAGGAAAGTTCAAAATACCTCCAATATATCTCCTTTTTTTATAAGTAAGTCTAAATTACCTCTAATATATTCATAAATCAATGAGAAGGAAATTCTCTCATCAAAAAAAGGGGGAATAATTGTATGTTAACACTTATTTTTATGAAAGAATGATTATGGAATGGTGTGATTTAAAGCTGACAATTCTATAGTGATNATTTAAAGCTGACAATTCTATAGTGATACTCTAAGTAGAAATCCTGTCTTCTTATAACCACCATTCTACAGCCATAGTATAGGCTACTGTCCATTACTATTCATACAGAAAAAAGAAGCCTCCACTTTTTACCCCTAGGTATAGACACAGGAGATGAAAATGAAGGCCACGGGAATCAAGACTGAAAGTGAATTCCACATCAGAACTTTAGTGAACATGATACAGTCTTAATTGTGCGTGACAAAAGGGCTTCGGGGAAATTAAAATGATGCTCAACGAATCAGTTCAAGTACCTTAGGTTGCTCAAGCGTGAGAGTTACATCCTCACCATCTCTTGGACTAGATGGTGCCTGAATTTGATCCCCTGTCATACTGGAACAACAAGATTGATAAGAACTACATTATTTAATCAACAAAAATAGAGAGAAAACTGAAGTTAGAAAGTAGTAGTTAAGGACATTTTTGTTTTTTGACGAGCAATTTTATTTCATATAAATAGCAAACAAAAAGTGAAGAATATTGTAGTACAAAATCCAGTCTCCCATATAACAAAAGTGGAGCTTAGGAAACAAAAAAAAATTGTCTAAATCATATACATCCAGAATGTTAAACCAAAACGACCAGAACAAGAACATTTGTATCAAACTCTATCAATTGATTCTGCTTTTTCGTTAAAACTTCTTTGATTCCTTTGCCCAAATTACCTAAAGCAAGGAAGCTATTATGGTAACCATAGTCTACTTTCTTTTTTGTTCATTTTCCTTACAGTAGGCTCCATGGCATTTTCTTAACTAGGGTGTGATCAGATACCAGTCTTGGCTGGGATAACTATCTAATATATTTGATCTCATCAATCAACAGAAAACAAAAGCCTGCTAATTCTTGAAACCACCTGTTTTTCGTTTGAAACATCTGGCGTTCATTCCCTTCCATAATACCCACAAACACAAGCATGCACTGCGTTCCAGACCTTTCTAGATGATATTCTAATTCCCCCAACATCCAGCTGGTCAATAGTTCCCTTACTGCGTATGCTATGACAAAAGGTTTCCTGAATACATTAAGAAATAGTGATGGTATCTGATTTGCCACTAGGCATTGGAGAAGAGATGGGTACAGTTTGCTTCCTCACTGTTGCACAGGAAACGCCTATTACAAAAACAACGTACGCAATTAATTCCAAAAGTCGGGTCTGGGGAGAGTGGTGTATACACAGTCTTACTCCTACCTTGTGAAGTTAGAGAAACACCTACTGCATATCAATAATCCTCTTTTCTAAAGGTTGTGTTGAGTGACGCGTGAACCATTTGTAACCAGCCACATAAAGCAAACCAGTGAAGTTTGAGCAATAAGTAGTTTGGGTGTATTTGACACCGTGAACTATTATTGTGTAGATTAGCAAGCGTAGGCTGAGTCTTGACAGCATATACCTCGTTTGCAAGTACAATTTAGAAACCTGTTGAGCTCCGAGTTAGATTTATACACTGCATATGCTTTGATAAATTGTTGTATTGCATGTTACAACTTTGGTTATTTATAATCTTGCTGTTATTTCTGCTTGCTGCTACTGCTTCTTTTTCATCTTTCTTTGAGTCAAGGGTCTATAGGAAACAGCCTCTCAAGTCTCTACCTTCTCAAGTTAGGAGTAAGGTATGCGTACACACTAGCCTCCCCAGGCTCCACTTGTGGAATTACACTGGGTTTGTTGTTGTTGTTGAACATGAAGTTGTACAATTATGTTGCATAGTACACGAGTGGATGTTTACCTCGACTAGTAAGGACTATCATCCCAAAGCCACATATAAAGATGTGGATTATATGCCCCCTAATGTGGACCAGTTTTCATGTCTCTGAGTGTGGATCATTTATGCCTTCGAGCATGGGCCAGTTTCACTATCCTCCCTTGAGTGAGCCAGTAATCCATGCGGGGGGCCAATTCTATGCCCTCAACTTTGAGCCAGTTATGCCCCCGAGTGTTGGCCAAATCAGTATTTTCTAGCAATTACGGTCTCATACTAGGGTACTGTGGGAATATCTGTAATTTAAGCTCGACGCGTATTGGTCTCCTGAAGGAGCCCTCATCAATATCAAGCTCATGACTGCATTAGACAGGCACCAAAACTGCACAGTTTCAGCCTCAGTATTAGCTGGGCACAGATTTAGCCAAATCCAATACAGATCAATCAATATACAGTTGCACATTGATTGTGCATGCATTGTTTTCTGTAAAGAAAAAGTCCAAGCTTCTAAAGACAGGTGGAGGATGCCCACTAGGTCTAGATGACTCACTCCATTACTTTGGTATAGATTTTGAGGCAGATACTGCAGCGGACATTTGAGTCTCCGCATATTCTATCCAGCAGCAGTGGTGAGCTATTCACCTTCTTTCCGTTGGAGGCTCTGTCTGAGTTCTTTTCACTTTATAAGTATTCAGTATTCCGTTGGAGGCTCTGTCTGAGTTCTTTTCACTTTATAAGTATTCAGTATTTTGTTATGTCCCCTCTCAGTCAACTCTGTTGTTCAGATACTCCTGTGGCCCATGTGTACGGGATATATTGACTAGTATTATTTTGATTGTTATATTCCTGTTATGGTAAGATTATCATATTATGGATATGAATTGTCTCTATTATATGAGATACATGTTATTTTGCTTAACTTGTCCACAGTGGTTCAAGATTCACTTAGTGGTAGTTGCTCGTAAGTGTCAGTCATGGGCCCATCTAATTTTGAATCATGAAATTATACTCTTTCTCCAACTGTAGTTCTGAAGCACAATGTGATTAAAAAGTTGCCCGTTCTCCTCTATCTTCCACAAATCAAACCCTTGATTTCTGAGGCTGATCTCAGTGCTGCCAGAAACCTACACACAATTTCTGCATACTAAATTGATTGTACTAACAAAATTTCTTCTTCCAAACCAATTGAATCTACATGCATTGACTTCCCAAAATCTCAGACATGATTTCACCTGGGAAAAGAACATTCTCCTCTCCATCTTGACAATATAATGAATAAAAGGAATAGAGTAAGAACACGAAACATTTACCCTATCAAGATATGTATAAGAACATGATATATCTAATGATGTACATTTCTATTGCTATGTAGCTAGACAAGTTACTCTTTATATAAAAAATTTAACCTTCAAATGAGGAGACTCAAAATATCACTTCAAAAGAAAGATCAGTGGACAAAGTTTTCGAGAGCCGATATGACTGAGAAAGTAAAAGATACACGAACTTTAGAGGAAACGTCTCTGAGAAGGAAGCATGCTGTATATTAACAGAGATGCTAGCCGGAAGCACTACTAGTATAATCTAGATAGATGGCAGAGCTTCTCTGTCTTGACTTTACTTGCATCACCTACCAGAAAACTTAAATTCTACTCCAATGAAGTAAAACTTGCAACTTATCTCAAGAAAGGTATTAAGCAAAAAGAGAACAACGAGCGAAGAGTTTCTGGAATTATTTTTACCAGCAAGTAGAATTTCGTGGAAAATAAAACAAAAGAGACACAGAATTTGTACCTCTTACCTCTTGAGACCTAGAATATTTACAAGAGAATCAAAGCCAAATAATTCCAGTTTGGATTCCCTTTGAGGACCATTGATGCTATGATTGGCTAATGACTCTTCTCTTTCTTCAGAAGGCATATTTGGATGGACACCCACTTTAACTTTCCTGAAAAATGGTGTAATCAGAATAATGCTTGAAATGTTTTTGAACTGGTAAAAGAAATTTTGAATAGGGATGCTTGAAATGGTTTTCAAATGAAAAAGAAAGGGAGAAATAAAAATTGATGGTAGGGACAAAACAAAATTCTTTTCTAGATATCTGCAGACCCTTTAAACTCATATAAAAACAATGGTGGACATGCAGATGTACCTAATTTTGGCATAATAACTATCCAGAGTATTGGAGCATGTGAGAAAGCAGGTAAGCGCCATGGGTGGATGTATATTATTAGCTACTGGTTCAGCCCAGTAGCTTTAACTCAAACCTTGTATATGTAGTAAGAAATTTAGTAAATATGTATAAATATCAAATTTGAACCCAGTAACTCAAATGATCAGTGGGTTCAGTGGCATTTCAAACCCATAAAAAATTAAATCCTAGATTCACTGTTGAGCACAAAAATTCTTCTTTTTGTTTTTTGGGTCAAGCAGAGAATATCTAAAGAGAGAAACTTGTAAGCTGCAGTTAAAAGCTTATTCTTTCATTTTTCAGTGACTCATTTGCAAGAGTAGAGAAAGCTATTAAACATCCAAAAGTATATCCATATGCAAGAGATATTCTTAACTCCTATGCTAAAGTTCAAGTGATCAAAGAAAATAAGCATTTCCATTAGGAGAGTATCAAAGAATTAAAATGTGATTCAAATGGAAGCTAATGAGTCTAGTTCACCATGAAGCTTTATGATAAAACTTGATAGACGTAATGTTCGCTGACTTCAATTGAGACAATACTCTTTGTACATACTTTAGAGTTTAGACACCAGCTTGTTGTATATTAATGAAATCTTAAATACTAATGAAATCTTTAACACAATCTAACAATTTATTTTAAAGAGAGAGAGAATTTTAATATTATTTAAATTACTCAATATTTATTTGGAAGATTCAAGATTAGTCAAATAATTGATCTTTATTTCATGAATTTTCATAAGTGAGACTGTGAGAGGATGGATGAGAAATAGTTCCACAACATCCGAAGTAATTGGACTATGTGAAAGCACTAAGCACAATGGTAGATTTCGGTATCTCCACAGACCCATTTAGCTACAATACTATGTTCAAACCACTTCAGGCCGAACTATGTACATTTACTCAAAAAAAAAAAAAAAAAGACTCGAGAAATGGAAAAAGTTGACTCGCGCTTACATGTGTAGAAGTAAAGCAAGACTGACATTTTACAGTTCTTCTTAAGTTTGTGTTTCGTAAACTCTTATTATCCCTATAATTGCTCGTAAGTTCATAAATGGTTAAAAGAACAAAAAGAAGAAGTGAAGATTTCATAATTCACTGCCAACTGAGACCAAGAGGTTCTCATCAATCCCATGGAGAATTATTAGTTTATTAGTCACAACTAGTCATGTTGGAAAACAGGAGAAAGAGAGAGTAGCACAGTGAGACGTGTTCGGGGAGAGAAGAGGAAGATCCCGGACGAAAAGAAGTCATCTCAACAACAGCACTATCATTATCGTGGGCCACCACCGGACTGTACTTTCGTCCCATAACTGAGGGGAACTCATTTTCATCCGCAATCTCAATCTCTTCTCCACTTTCCATTGCTCTCCTGTTTGATTCGAAAGCATCCAAAAATTCGAAGCTGTCAAGTCTGAACTAAGCAATGTAAACTGTTAACCCGAAAAGGGGGAGAAGAAGGAGAAAAGTGGGTTCACAGATCCGATTCAGTGCATATATATAGAGAAGAACTGGAATGGGAGAGGAAAGCGAAATGGAAATAGAGGGAAAATACGAGGGCTTTCTTAACGGAGTCGTAACCGTTTGGACCAAAATTGACCTTGTGTCCTCATGTTTGGGGCTTTTAGAAAGCACGACAATTTAATACGGAAAAATATGTTTTTGAAAGAAAATTTTAAGAAAATAACTGAAGCTATTTTCTTAATAAAAAAATATTTTTTAGAAATTTGAATTAATTACATTTTTTTAAAAGAAAAGTGAAAACCCAAACACGCCTCTGGAGAAAACTTGACACTTCGTTGCTTGGAGCATGCCTGAACTGATAAATTAATTCTTACCCTAAAAGTAAGGGCTAATGTTTGAGACCATGGACTGCCAGATAATATTTAAAATTTACATTGCATTTTAATTTAAAAATATTTTTAATTTTTTAAAATTTTTGTGTGTATGTTTGGTATTTTAAAATTTGTTTTGAGTATTTTCATGTGATACAGAACGTTAATCATATTTATCCGATTTCGACTTACATATTCTCAACAGTAATTGCTTAATTTCTAGCTTTTAAATAAATATCACAAAGATATCATACTAACATCTTACACATGTAAAACATATTAAAAATAAAGTATAAACAATTTCCTTTCTGACTTTATTACACAAAAAATATTTCAATCAAGAATTAGAATAAAAGCTTCCGTCGCCTAAATACCAGCTTTGTACTAACACTATTTTATATATTTTCTAGTATTATATTAATAATATACAAATTATATATGTACATTGGTACTTGATTTTTTTATAAATATCAAATATCAAAATATTTTAAACCATAACATATCACAAATCATATAATGTCAAAACTACGATATTAAAAATTTTGATTTTAATATGAAATTATATATATCATAGCATATTTGAGACATTTGAGTCAGCTATACTAAAATCCAAATAATTAGAAAATATCAAATCAAATTAACATATTTGTTAATCATTCGACAAAAAGTATAAGTACATTTGATTTGAAATATAAATAAAGTATATCTAATAATTACATTTGATTTAATATAATTAATATATGAATATTCACTCTATCTATCCTCCGGTGTTAGAAAAATCTCTAGCGAATTACTTTTAAATTTGTATCAATTATGTAAAGTGAATTTTTTTATTAGTATTTCTGAATTCTAAAATACTTTATTGAGAAATATATGAATCATGTCAAAAAATATTGTTGCGTTAGAAAAGAATTCCAAAATCAAATTTATTAAAAGAAATTATTCATCCAAAAATTATCGTTTTATTGAGTATTGTTGGTTTATTATTTGCTAAATTGCAATTTACTTTTTATTTAATTATGGCATGTAATAATATATTTAACCATTATTTTTTCTTATTGGCACTAATTTAAATATTGGTATCGTATTTGTGAATAATATGATAAATTTAAAATAAACACAACGCTATATTGTCAATTTTCCCAAAATATGTTACCCCCCAGCCCGCTAAAAAGACTAAGATAAAAATTTGTTAGAACAATTTATATCGCATGATATAAAAGGAAGAACGTTTTTAGGTCATATAAGGTTTAGGGAGAATTAATTATGTAGGTGGTTTGTAATTTTTTTTTGTTTTTACTATTTTTTTTTTATGGAGAAATTTTTATTTTTATATAATTTTTTTTTATTTTTACAAATACAATATTTGAAAAGCTTACTTTTTTTCTGTTCATTTTGTAAGAGCACAAGCATTTTATTTCCTCGAAAATTTATAACAAAAGAAATATCAACTTTTTTATTAAATTAATACTATTTTCGACTTAAAAAAAAACATAATATTCAACAACTCATAGCATAAAATATGATGAAATAACAAATATAGCCTTCATTCGAATTTGAATGGAGGTAATACCTTTAAAAAGAAACTTACAAACTATTCTTATTTTGCTGGTTTAATATTTTAATCATGAGATGTTATTGTTACCTTTTAACTATAATATTTCTTATCGAATCTTGTCTGGCCTATAATGGTATAAATTACATAGAAATGATTTTACTTTCTTTATGAAGTGTACGAATTAGAAAGTAGACCTTAAAAAGCATCTCATGTGACATTTTATATTCATTCCCAAACTAATTGTTCTTATTAATTGCTTTTCTTCTTCTAAGTCTCTCGTATCTTTCGACAAGCAAATCATCGCTTTAAATTTTTATTTATTTTCGTTTAAAAGATTTAATTAATTTAAATTCGTGTCATGTAAGATTTATTTAAGAAAAATCATGATCCGCTCATATCTGTAGCTTAAACATGAAATATATTGTTAAGGATGAATGAATCTCATATACCCCATCGCAATTCTTATTGGCATGAGCTAGACGCATGAGTCCTATGTATACACCCTATCGATAGGACCCAATATGTTAGCTCAAGTTTTCTCTCTAATAATATTGTTTCACTCACTTTATATTATTCAAAAGATGGTCAAAAACCCAAAATGTCCTTAACGTGTTAATAATGATTAAAAAATACTCTTTTTTTTATCTATTGAATTAATTGTGTCCCTCCATTTAATCTATTGGATAAAAAATATTATTAACGTATTAGAAATTATCAAAAGTGTCATCATTTCAAATTTTACCTATTAATTCAAATTCAATTAATCGCACAATTATATTATACCTCAATTAATAACACAACTAAATACATGATGTATATTTATCAGTCTACATAAAACTATAACCCCTACTCAAAAAGATGTGACCCACCATGACTAAACTTAATATAAAACTCATTTTAAACTAACGCAACTAAACAAAAATATCAATATTAATTTCATAGTATTGTCTTTTTCTTTTTATTTCTTCTCCACGAGTCACTATAGATTCAGTGAAAAAAAATGCATACCTCAAGTTCTTTTTTCTTCCATCGAACCAATTTTATCTTTACCTTTTAAAAAAAGATCACATTAATATTCTACATAGAAAATTAATGTCATTTTCTTGTATATCCTACATAATATATTTAATTCACTAACAGATTCTCCTTAATTACATTAATATATTTCCTCAGATCTTATTATGTAGTTATTTTTATCTTATCTCATATTATACATAAAACATGTCAAATAATCTAAAATTTCAATTTCAAACTCAAATACTATATAATTGAAATTGTGAAATATTTCCTCATCAATATAAAAAAAAATATGTGTAGCTTTGAAAACTATATTACCGTGGATTAATGAAAATCCAATTAAGAAGTAATTATACAAAAGCTAATAAGTTTAACAATTGAAAGTGATATTTTAAATTTTTTAAACTTTTTTTTGAGAAAATTAATATATGAGAATAAAAAATTTAATTTTCAAATCAAATTTGATCCAATAGGAAACACCATTTTAAAGCTATTTTTAATATATTAAGAATATTTTTTAAGAATATTTTTTAATCTAACTAATAGAAAGGGAGGACAAATTTGATGAAACAGCAAATGAAGAAATTTTGAAATTATCTTTAATACGTTAAAAGGATTTTTACTCCTTTTTCTATATTATTTAATTTAATAAAAATATTGCACCGTTTTAAAATGTTTTAAACAAGAGAGCATGCACCGCACGGATCAAAATAAAGAACCATTTCTTCTTTTGGCGCGCGCCCTAAATATCCTCGGCGAACTCAACAATTTCCCCAACTTACTTCAGTAGGGGTGTTTCTTCAGAAAACGAAAGCAAAGGGAGGGAATTACCCAAGTTCCTTCAACAAAATGGGTCGCAGCGATGACTACAAGTTCCTTCAGATAGTAGATGCCAGGGCTGCACTCAACCAGAAAGTTAATCTCATCGGCGTCGTTGTTGATACCGGTCTTCCCAAACAGTCCAAGGGCACTGGTCATTGTTTCTTCTCAAATACTCTTTTCCTTAAGTCTTACGACTCTCTCTCTTTTTCTTTTAATCTGTTTGAATAGGTGAATAATTCTTTGTTTGACTGTGATTTTCTTTAGACATTTTTTAATTTCAATCGATACCCGGAAGCTATTAACTCATTTTGAAACCGGGGGGCTACACTTCTACTATGTTTCTCAAAATATATTCTGAAATTTTTGATAATTTCAGTGTTTTTTGGGTAAATTCCGTAAATATAAATTGACTTGAAAATTAGATCGTTTGGCTCTTGTATGCAGGAATCCATCATTCGTTTTATAGAAATGGAAGCTCTAGTTCAAACTTTGCTTGAGAAGCTTCTCTTCTCACTGAGCTATGAAAACAAAGATAGAAAATGGAGCTGAAGGAGGATCAAATCCTCATTCTTCAATTACTTTCCAGACTGATACACATGTGTATATCTTTAAACAACAAGAATATCTAAAACCGCCACTACTTTTTGGTTAGAAAAAAAAAAAGGAACTTAAATGCACCAATGTATACAATAACTACAGCGAACCATCAGCTAAAGGTCTGTCTTTTAGCTGCTTATGCATGAATCTTAAACATAATACTGGCGGGTGGAGTAGAAAGAGTCCCCAACTTGGGAACAATTTCAACATGTTTAGAACCAGTAAAAGCTTTCACAGGAACACATCTGCTAATTGGTCTTTAATAGGGACAACAGAAAGAGAAATAAGACCATCATCAAATAACTTTCTCGGAAAAATTGGCACATCCAGCTCAATATACTAGTTACCTTCGTGAAAGATAGAGTTTCTAGCAATGTAGGTAACAACTTGATTGTCACAATACACAGCAGTCAAAGTAAGAGAGGTGATAGAAAATTCAGCAAATAATTGGACAACCAAGACAACTCTGCAACTACTTTTTGGAGGCATCTGTACTCACTCAGGATGAGGACTAGTATTTCTTTCCTTGATTTCAGTAAAATTGGACTATTGCCAAGCATGTCAGAATAGCCGTTGACATTATCCTTTGAATCTGGGTAAGTTTCTCAATAGCCATTACAGAAGGTTTGAAAAGAAAGAGAAAGATCATTTGAAATAAACAAGCCTAGGCAGGCAATGATTTCAGATACTGAAGGGTGGGAAGTGCTGCATTGAAGGTGAAAAGACTTGGGAGTTTGCATGAATTGACTTAGCAGCTAAACTGCTAAGATAAGTCAGGAAGTTCAATTTGCCCGCCGATTTTCTGTCGATTGTAGGATCTTATAGTAAACTCCCATCAGGAGCATTACTCTCAATTGTGGGTCCAAAGGGATATTGGCTGAAGGAAAATCTGAACGATGAAATATATTCAATATTCCAAGAGTGAATTTTCTCTAGCTGATTAGAATACCTCAGTCTCAGACTTCCAAATACAAGTGGTAGTCAAAGGCCCTAATTCATTGATTTTAAAATTGGGATCCACAAAATGCTTCAGCTCAGTGATCTAAAGAAATTAGGCCTAGTCACTGGAACAACATCCACATATACGCATGCAAATGAAGAGGTCATTATCCTTCTTGAAAAATAAAGAATGTTCATCTTGAGAATGCAGAAATCCTCTAGAAAGTAAGATTACTCAAAGCTTGGATTACCATTGTGTGAATGCCTATTTTAGACCATAAAGTGATTTCATCACATGCATACACTGAGGCTAAGTGAAGAAACTACAGATCCTGAGGGACCTTTGTATAAATTTCCCCTTCTAAATCATCGTAGAATGTTCACATCTGGTTGGTACATATTTCATCACTCCTTCACTTCTATATAAATCACATAATGGTTATCTATCTATTGGATAGAACTTTATAAAATATAAAAATAAAACTATTGGATAGAAAGTTTTAGTATAGTCTATGCCTTCTCTTGATTATTCCCTCTAGTCTCGGACCTGAATTTATATCTTCCAATAGTCCCAATAACTCTGTTTTTATCTTACAGACCCGCTTTGAACCAACGTCAAATTCCACTAGGTTCCAAGTGTATTGGAGAGGACATAGTAAATATATAATTAATTTGTTAGAATGTCCACATTCGTTGAGGAAATGGGTAGTTATTTTTACATAAGTAAATAAAAATCTACCCTTTGTAACAACTTAAGGTTTTAGATGAGATGGTTACACAAAAACAACAATACAGATGGAAAAACTCTGATTGGTGAGCTGACTCAAACGCACAGAACTCACTTGCGTACCCTAGACCAGACTGATATCACTTGAATGCTCAAGTGAATAAAGACTCACCAAGAATCAAGTAAATGGAAGTGCTAGCTGCTAAAAAGAAAGAGATTTGGAAGAGTTCCACATCAGTGCTTTAAGGGATGGGTGATCTCTTTAATATGAACAGTCCTCACCTCTTGAGCTAGCTTTTGGGTTGAGTTAGACCAAAGATCCATTTTTTTACATAATATCAGACAGGACCCATCTCAATTCTCGTTTCCCAATGTTGGAGCCCCATATTAAATTGCCCACACTCTAGATGTCCAACCCTAGGTGTGCGCGTGAGGGGAGGGGTGTGCGAAGACTCCCACATTGGTGCTTTAAAAGATGAATGGTCTTTTTAATATGGTTTGGACAATCCTTATCTCTTGAGCTAGCTTTTGAGTTGAGTTAGACCTAAGATCCATTTCTTTACGGAGATCAACAAAACCAACGTGAGTGGCTGACTGAGCGGGAAGGACCGACTTCATCAAACAGACCATTAACTACAAATATCTGTTGCTTAACTTGTTATACATACCACCAGTACTTGTGCAAGTGCATTGTGTTGTTGAATACCATGCTGTCTACTTTGTACTCATCACATTTTGGGAATTAAAGTATTTAATATCCCAAAGTTTTTTTTTCCTCCCAGCATTGTGTGGAATAAACTTTTTGAGCTTGATTTTTGCTTCTTTTGTTTGTATTTTGTAGATTGCTTTTGCTCCATTAGGATCATTGATGAGTCCTACCCAAGCCCAGGGATTTCAATTAATTTTTTCGCTGAAACTATGGAGAAGCTTCCTCAAGTGCAGACTGTTGGTGATATAATTCAGCTTTCTCAAGTTGTGGTAACTAATTTTGATCCAATATTTGCTTGTGCCTTTTGGGTATTGATTCATTTCTTGAACATTTTTACATGTGACGGAAACGTTGAACTTAGATGTAGAGTAAGTAAATCCTGATATAAATGTTGAAATGGACTGAATGTTCTTTTGAAAACTATGCACCATTAGACAAGGCGTAAATATGGAGTTACAATTAGCATTATCTGGAATCCTCGACTTCTAAAAGGGTACGCTCCTTTGCCAACCCAAAATTTTGGAAGGATTTCAAATAGTCTGTGTGCTTTCTATGGACCAGCTCATGATTTACTAAATAGATGACTCGATTTCCACAGCGGTTGATTGATATTTTAACATCCTTCACAATTCAGCTATTCCTTTAGACAGAAGCAGCTCACCAGATATTTTGTTGTTTCTTTTTGTGGGATCTGATTTTTATTCATTAGGATTAGGACGGGCTGCCTCTGCACGTTGCAGTTAGTCTATCGCTGATGGATATTTAAACCACTTGGAAGTGTTTTCTTATCCCCTTAAGGGGAAAAGTGCTTGTTGCTTCTAAAAAATTATTAGAGTAGATTGACAACTTCTTGTTCCACAGCCCTTCATCCTCTGAACTTTGTTATATTTGAACTGCTTATGAACTACTATTATTGGGCAAAGGCCAAGTGGGAACAAATAAAAGTCAATTTCTCAAGAAAATAGATAAACATTTATTGGATTGGCCAACAAACTGAATGCATGATCTTGTCCTGATTGAGTGAAGTTTTATTGTTCTTAAGTATTATTTTCTGGAAGTAAACATATCGTGTCAAGACTTACAAGTGGTATTCTTCGGCTTGCAGATGAAAACTCATGGATATGATATTTATGCTTTGTTCAACAAGAAGTTCTCTTCATTTGCAATATTTGACGGAAATAATAATTCAAATTTCCTCCCTTACCAATGTTCTTCTATTTATCATGCTAGAGAGCAAGACAAGAAATTTATACTGGGTTTGATGAAGTGGTTGGTTGATCACAAGATTGATACAGGTACTCTCATCAGTAGTGAACTTCAGAGTGATGCTTATAATAATTCTAAGCTAAGTGCATAATGATTAATTATTTAGCTGATGAAGGTTGCATAAAAGAATGTATCCAATGTTGATGATTCTGTTGGGTGTACATGTCCATTATGGATGTATGAGTACATATAATTCAATGAATATTTGGTGTAGTTTGAAAGAATTTCCATTCAGTACCCTTGTCACACTTGTTTGACACAGACATGTCTAGACAAAGAATGGATTCATATAGCACAGGACGGAGCAAAGCCAACTTTGCTGCCTGCAAAAGTTGTTCGGAAATCGGGATATGTGTGTGCACAATTACCTGGGAATTGAAATAATGGAAGAGAGAAATTGCAGAAAAGAACATTCTCCTCTCCATCTTGACAATATAATGAATAAAAGGAAATATGAGTAAGAACACGAAACATTTACCCTATCGGAAATCGGGATATGTGTGCGCACAATTACCTGTAGTTATCTAGTTGCTATAGCCTCTCATATAATCTTAGTTAATATTAACTCTATCCTTCTTTGAACATCAGTTTTGTTTTAAAGGATTGATCCAATCACAGAATCCCTTCCTTCTTTTTCCAGCCTCCAACAAAAATAAAGGGGGGAAAAAAGGAAAAGAAAAGGAGAACTAAACAGATGCCATTTGTATATTGTAACACCTCGTACCTTCAGGAATGGATTTCCAACATTAGTACGTAAGCGAATTGGCCCTAGCTATGGAACGTGGCCATTTGTGTGATTTATGGAGTATAAATTGTGTGTGAAGTCTTTAACCAGGCATGGAAGTACCTGGGAGTTGAAATAATGGAAGAGAGAAATTGCAGAAAAATGACTGTGCAGGTACCATAATTGACATACGGACCGTAAAATCCCTTAAACAGTGACTCATATAAGACATCCCTTCGCACTTTGACATATGGTACCGTAGAATCCGGTAGTGTTTTCCTTTTTCTTTAGTAATATAATTTATTTTGTTGGTTGAATTTTCTGTCATCTCCCTCAGAATATGCTCACAATTTTCTTGGTACTCAGGAGGTGCTTCATTTTCTTGATAGGTTTGACTGATTCACATTCGTTGAAAGAGATCAGAGAAGGAGAACGTTTCAATTTGATCTGCAAGGTAGTTTTGTGTCTCAAAATAATTGTTCTTAAATGCATCTTGAATATATTGGCAAGCACTATATCAGTTACATTTTTTTGGCTATTGACACTACATTCGAAATCACTAACACTTCCACTGCAAATTGCTCTGGCATATGCCAGATTGTTCACATATGTGAAGTTGAAAAAGACAAGTGGATGCTTCTCGTGTGGGATGGCGCGGATACTCCACCTGTCACTATCAAAACAAAGTGAGTGTTCTCTACTTTCTAATCAGGCTTTGAACTAGGAGTATGCCGATGATTTAGTATTCAACTTATAATTGGTCCCCCCTTGATATGAGATACTTGTGCAGGAAGAGTAATTGATGGACTCCCTCCGATATCTGAAATCTGAATTAGTTAAATGTCCACTTTGTGCTTGCGATATGTCATATTGGGCACTTCTGTTGGAATGATATTTCTTTTATCCACCGTCACCGTTGAACTGAAATATGTGCTAGTGGAAACTCTATCTATTTAAAGCACTACTATGTATTTTTTTGGTAATAAAAGATTATGAGATATATATCATAGTTCAATGCTGTTCTCTCTCAAAACAAAGGTAGTTTTGTTGAAACAACAAGCTTAGCATTGGTCTTAAGAACATAATTCAATAGGCGAAGCTCTTTGATAATATTGCAAGCATAACTTTTATTTTCGACCAACTAACTCTAAGATGACCAAAAGACTGGCTTGATAGAAACTAACAGCCAAACTTGTTTGCTTCCTGATCTTAATGAGTGTCACCTGGATAATTGAGATTTATATTACTTAAAAAAGGTAACAGAAAGCTAAAGTCTCAAATGGCCCCTAAAATATCTGCCTTCTTCCTAGAAAGATATAATCAAACCTCTCTTGAACTGAGTACATTCAGAGATGTCAACTGAATATCTGCATACCTGCTTCTTTCCAGAAAGCTTTTGCATACTTTATGAATGATTTGGTACCTGATCCTGATATGCGGTGGCCAATTGTTTCATGAATTACAGGCTACAAGAAGAAATGGAAAACCCACTTCCATTGCAGCCTTTGGGCTTCACTTTGCAAAGAGATATTCTTTGTACCTTGCCACCTCTTGGAACTCTCTTGAGGGTAACCGTTGATAGTTGCAACGAGAAACTTGGCATTAACTTTCTCAAGAGCAATCGATGGGTGAAATTGATTAACATAAGATGTGAACTTCATACAGCATTGTGGCATGCTGTCCTAATGCCCTTTTCCAGGGTTTGTTACTTATCCGATGAAGATGACATTGTTGTACAGCTCATGAGGTATTTCTTCTTCTTGTTTAATGCATATATGTTACAATCTTAGGTGTGGAATTTTCTCAAAGAAAAAAAATTGTTAGGTGTGGAACTCCTATAACAACTACATAAGCAAGGTCGGGGAGAGTAGGATGTATGCTGACCTTACCCCAACCTTTGGGAGTAGAGAGACAAACAGGTGTGGAACTCGTATCAGAAAAGGAAAAAGGAAAAAAAAAACATGGCGTGAATCTAGATTGCATAATTGCATGATAAACATGTTCAACATTTTTATTTGACAAGCATGTCACAGCGCATGACTTCATAACATGGAGGCTCATGCCAGCCACAATTATCAGTTCCATATCTACTCTTGACAGCAGGGTGTTTTGTAACAATCTCATCCTGTCAATATAATACCATGCACCTTTGAATTTACCTCAATTGTTTGCAATTACATGATAGGCAGTACGATGAGCGTCGTAAATCTAAATGGGGATGGATGCCTTTGTCAAGCTTTCCTTGGCCATCTGACTTAACAGGTTTGCCTTATATGCTCAAGCAATGTATCTGATGTTTAATAACACATTCTAACATTTCTTTTGTTTCCTCAAATCTCAGAGACCGACTACCCTGATGTACCTTTTGTATCCTTGATGAGAGCTCTGGCGAATCCAAGGGTATCTCAACCACTTTACAGGGCCATTATTTCCTTCTTTTGCGCTCTTAGTATTCCAAGTATTGAAGATATATTAACACTATCTTTACAAATTTAATTGTTGGACGTTGCAAGAAACCTTGCATCATCTTGACCTTTTATTGCACATAGGCATCCTAACACGTTATTTGGTTTGAGTAGATCCTGGCTAGGCTGGAAAAGTGTATTGATAGAGAAAGTACTAATGTCCATGAACCATCTTTTTCTTCGATGTTTCAAGCTACCTTACATCTTCACCCTCAAACATTTAAAATTCATTGCTGAAAGGGCTGAAAATCCTATTAATTTAAGAAAACAGCAATGCTTAATATGGTTTGAGCTCTTCTGAAGTACCAGAAGGCTTCGTTGTATCAACTGGGTGAATCTTCTACTTACTTCGCAGCGTTGAGACTTGAGAAAGTTTTAGCAGTTAGTTTTTATGTTATTCCTCCCTGATTCCATTGATCTGGATCTATGTGCTCGGACTCTCCAAAACTGCAGCCGCACCCATGTCGGATCGTCCAAAACTGCACTAATTTTGGAGGATCTGCCATGCACCCAGTGACATTTTTGAAGAGTCCAAGCAACATAGATCTGGATGACTTCCCTCTGTGAAGTTGCTTCTTATATATTTTCTTAGGTCTTAAATGAGGATAATGAGTTCCATTTCTCCTGCTGATTTACTGTATCTATACTTGCACTAGTGATAGGGGAAAAGGAGCTCATGGGGGATATATCCGTGAGGACAATTGATGCTTGATGTAGTGCAAGTTCCTTTTCCAGTTTCATCCTCGTCTTCATGAGCATAGAAAGTTCTTAGAAGCTTATAGAGTTGAGATGATTCTAGTAACATTCTTTTTTTCGTATTACATTAATGACTTGGCACTTTTATCACTCTTACATCATTGAGCTTATTGCTTGCAGGTCGTAGGTAAATTCCACTGTGTAGTTCGTGTGGTAGCGGCATTTCCTTGGTTAGCTGAAAATTTCCGTTCCCCTTCTGGGGTTTATAGGATCAGGTTGACTCTAGAGGATCCAACTGCCAGAATCCATGCATATCTGTATAAAGAGGATGCGGTAATAATTGTTTGTGCACTTACAATCTTTATTGAGTATACTGCAGCACATTCTTAACCATTTGGGGACTATGTTTCATGACTTGGCTCAGCATTTAAATATCTTTCTTGGATTTGGATATCAGTATTTTATGTATGGTTTATTGGAGTGTGTATATGATAGTACCATGTGTCATAGTTGTTGATATTGTACAAATAACTATTTACTTCCCAAATCATCCACCAATTGATTGGGGAAATGATGAGATTGTGGCCCTCGAAGATTGTGAATGTCAGCCTCAATGTGCTACATCAAGATGATGTTAAAATATTCTGTTGATTTATAATATTGCAGAAATCTGCTAATCCAACTGATTTGCATGTTTTCATTGTTTGAGCTACTAACTTGTTGAGCTTGGTTTTGATGTGATGCTACTTCACTTACCAGGAACAGTTTTTTGATGGCTACCCCTCTGTTCATGAATTAACAAGAAAGAGGAATTTGTTGCTGGGAACTTCTGAAGGTGATGATGGTAGTGAAATGAATGATTATGTTAGAAATCCACCCTGGATCACGTGTTGCTTGAAGTCTTATCATATCGATGCCAGCGATCCCTGGGGAAGTAGGAACTTTCAAATTTTTGCTACCACTCTAAAAGCATAGGAGATTGTCCGTTCTATATGCTATTTTGGCCTCTTCTGCAAATGCACTGATGCAGTTGCTAGCAAGTAGCTTTGAATGACCTACCTATTTTGCTTTTGTTTCTGTAAATATACTCATGCTAGCGCATAATACTTTTGCTTTCGTGTAGTAAAGAAGCTTAAAGCTCCTTATCATGTCTTTAACTTTCTTCATTATCGTTTCTTTTATTTCCTTTTGGTGTCGCAACTATCATATAATAAGCCTGCTGGAGTCATACAGTGCGCCTGTTGAGAATATATGACTGATCCCCTCGAGCCACATGGCTCATAGGTAGTTCAATGTGCATTGTACTTGCTCCAAGAAAACAGTTGATGAAGCTTTTTAAACAAAGAACGTCATGAACAGCGAACTATGAAGTAGTTTACTGAGGAAATTACAAGATACCTAGAAAATATACTTGACCGCGGACTACCATCAGAAGATTCAAATTCTGTGTCAAGTGAAGAAACAACTGTAAGATGTGAACAGCTGTACTGTAGGCTGTAGCAGCGTTTGGAACTTATTTGAGTGGAATTACCAAAGGAAACTTTATTCCATGGGCATCCACTCTCTATCGTTTGGACAAGTTGGGGACTGCAACAAAGAAAGCAGCAAGGACATAGACTTGTCCAAGGAATGAATCATATCTTGTTTTGTTCAAGTCTACTTATACCTCTTTGGTCTGGATTCTTTTGTCGGATTTATTTCTCTTTTAATCAAATCACGTGTTTTGTTATCAGTTTCAAGATAATCCCCTCATATCTCTAGAAGTGGTTGAAACTAAATCAATTATATAGTGGTCATACCGTTTGAGTGATCAAAATCAGTTCCTTGACTCAAACCAGACAGGCAATTACCAAAGACAACTTGAAATTTGTACAAAGGAATATGATGACAAATTTCCATTTGGCGAAATAAATAACTGAAGCAATCTTATACAAGATTACGACATCTATCATATTAGACCACAAAGGCAACCTTTGAGAGAACCACACTAGTTGGACTCGATATAGGCACCCAACCAACCCCCCACAAGGCAAAAGTAAGGAGCAACAACGACAACTATGCTTCATTTCTAAACAAGTTGGGGCAAGAATAAGAGACAAGCTCCATCAAAACTTCTAAGGGCAAGCAATAGCTTACATTGTTTCACTGACATCTTTTCCGAGTCACAGTGATATTTTCAACATCACAACTAACTCTCAAACAAGATGCTTTTCAAGTAATCTGAAATTCATTGATCACAGTTAACAACTCGTGAATTTCTGTTGATAAATGATTATATGTTAATCTATAGATTGTGCAATAAAGAGCAAGATCAGCATTTGACCTCGTCAACTAGTGTAAAATAAGCAGATTGGCGGAAATTAACATGACCACAGCCACTTGTCGCTAAAAACACTGGCAGTACAAAGATGAACTAAAATCTGAAAATTTAAGCATTTGATAGCAATAAAACGAGTCAAAATCCAATTCGGAGAAAACAAAGTATTAATTAAACAACCACAAGGAACAAGTTCAAACACTAAAACAATATAGAGATCTCATCTAAAGCCAAAATGCTCATTCATCCTCCTGGCTGTGCAACCTAGCAAGCTTGTTTGTTATGACAACATCAAGTTGGGCAGCTCGCTCAACGATCTCTTTCCTCTTCCTAGTGGAGACATTATGTGCAATTTCTGCACAGTAAGTTCTGCAAGGAAAGAGAAATGTGTTGGTTGACAAGAAAAAAGATAAAACAAACCCGTAGTTATAGTACGGAATAGGCGACAAGTGAGTGAGCTTATCAAATTACCTGTTGTGCATCATTAGGATCTCAAGCTCACTAGCATTATGCACAACAAACTTCTTGAAGCCATTGGGAAGATAGTGGCGAGTCTTCTTGTCGGACCCGTATCCAATATTGGGCATCAACACACATCCCTTGAACTTTCTCCTCACTCTAGAATCGATACCTTTGGGTCTGCGCCAACTTTCCTGTTATAAAAAATTGAATGGTTAGTTCCAATTAGGCAGCCTGCTAGGACCAAATACAAATGAAGAATGACAACACTTGCAGAAATTTCACATGATTCAGGCAACCATACAGAAACCAATAAATTGAGGATAAAAAATACAGTAACTTTCTTTCTTCTGAAAATAGATGAGGGGAAAAAAGTTATTCATTTCTTTATTCTAGAAAATAGCAGGTTATACTGCAGAAAATTTTTAAAGCATGTACCTAATCTGAAAAAAGATAAAAGTGCTATTTGAAATGCTCCAATCTCACAAAAGAGTAGAGTAGAAATTCTTCTCCAATGACAGGGACATTCAAGAATTAACCACCATCATCACCAGTTTTAAGATCTTATTCACCGAATGAGCACCACTGACTCCACAACTCACTATACAACTGCCACTTCACACTCAAAACACCCAAAGTGTGCTAACAGTTGCTGAATACCAAAAAGGGTGTTATTTTGGAAAAGAAAAAATGACAATTATTTTGATAGTTAAGAATACTTTTATTGATAACAAAGCAGCACCAAGAAGGTGCTACAAAACATTACTAATAGAATGATAAAGACAAACGAACTAGAGATAAAAACGCAAGGATGGCTACATGCTAGTAAAGGAGGATCTTTGTCGGACTGTATGAACTGGAAAACAAGTGCTTGCAGAACACTTTCAATACAATGACCCAAATATATAACGTGCAATATAGCTTTCAAATGTAATCATATTCACCTCAGAATATCACAGATCAGCTCAGAATTCCAAGTACAAGGGGTAAAGAAACGGGGAGAAAGCATGATAAGGAAAATATGGTAGTCATTTTCTGAATTGAACATTGAGCCATTTGGACACAACCACTTGTTGCGTAGAAACAAAATTACTGTGTCTGGCCAAAATTTTGCTTCCCTTATTTTCTTTCAAAGGTCAATTGCTCTCCTTTTAGACAGATTCGACATAAATTATTTCATTTTTTGAAAATAATAAAAAACATAAAAACAGAATATAGTTAAATTGGGAAACAAAAAGGAAAAATAATACAACATTCTTTCATTATAGATTCAACAAATACAACAGATTGGGAACCAGCAAGAGCCAGATTAACTTTTAGATTCAATGTCACAGACAACAAATTCTAGACAAAAAAGTATACCTTGACAGTGATTCTGCGGTCACTCTGAGGTCTAATAAACCTCTTAACCCTCTTCTTCACGACCTTCTTGGTAAGCAGAGGCACAGCCATTGTTGTTGTTGTTTTACCTTACCTTCTGCAAAACAGATGTAATTGACATGCATTATTAGATGTAAAATTGACGACGAAGAGTGAAGGAAGTAAAAGTGGAAGAGAGAATACTCACTGCAACTAGGGTTTCTGCTGAAGCCGTCCGCTCCTTGCTAGAGGAGATTGCTATAGAGAGTAGTAGAATTTATATACCTAAGAGTTGGGGCAATTATTAGGGTTTCGGATGTTAAAGTCCAAAGGCTTTTTTCGACGGCCCGTATGTCCGAGTGAGGACCATTGTCAAGGCCCAAGGATAAAGTGGAATGTGGTTATATCATTAATCTAAAATTTGAAAGAAGAAAGAAAAGGAAAACTTACATAATTATCCTAGAGCAAAATATTTACTGTTCACTATTTTTTTATTTTCATATTCTTTAATTAATTACACAAAATACATCATCAGTCAATTTTTTATGATATCATCTGACAATCATTCACGACACCATCATAGTATATTCATACACGGTCATGCTATCACTAATGATGAGCAATCCTTCGAGAATACACCATATTTGTTCAATTTATCTCTTTCAACTTGGATGTCATGAGGTGGGCCTTGAAAAGTTTTAATATGAGTAGGAGGAACTCGCAGATTTTTCAGATATAGAGTCGAGAGCGCACATGACTCCTCAATTTTTCATGACACCATCGTAGTATATTCATATACCGGCATAGTATCACTGAGGAATGAGTAGCCCTTCAGGAATACACTCCTTAATCATGCACGATACCATCTCATATTCC